>CM040243.1:92902323-93412429 GCA_022545495.1 Chrysanthemum lavandulifolium | reverse complement strand
ACAAATACTTCAAGTTACACACACAAGGTTTTCATCAAGACCCGCCAAACATAATTCACACCTTATAGTTGCAAGATTGTGGTTATTCATTTCATCAATTATGAACTAACATAACAATACAAAAAGGTTGTAAGCGGTATCTTATATATGTGGTGTTTGGCATGCATGAAACAAAGTTGGAGTGAAATAAATTACTACGATGGTCTAAAAAATGTAGTTTTTTTTGAGTTTTGTAATGGAATGATTTGTTCATTGGTTCATTCACTTACGTTTATAACCACCAATCTCATTACATAGCCACCCCTACTTTTTTCATTCCATTACGACATTGAATCCATTTTACCATATTTCATTCATTTTCAACGTCTATTACATCATACCAAACAACATGCGTAAATATTTTTTCCATTCCGACATAAGAATCAAATAGGTCAATGGTACACTAGTGACTCATTCAATTATATATTCATTCAATTACATCGTCGATTACATTATTTTATCAGCCCATTACGTCTAACCAAACAGACCCATAATAAAGTTTGTGGATGAATTTTTAGAAATTATTAATATTGAGATTAAATAAACAAAATATCATTTTTTTTTTTTAGAAACTACATTAAAAAGTAGGTGTAAAAGTTATCATGCATTTTTGTTTAAATTTTGAGTGAGAATATTGTGAAAGCAACTATTTTATTAAAGCAATATTGTTTGATACTTTATGTGAAAATTAAGTTTCAAGAGAGTATTTTGGGAACTAAATAAGTTTAAACAAAAATATTTTTGTTTTCCTCTCCTTCTTGCTTGCTTACCTAGCTCTTGTCTTAGTGACTTTTCCTCTTTTCTAGGTTTTTCTGAGTGTGAAAACGGTAGATTTTTCATTTGCCAATGAATTGGATCCGCCTCGATTCGATCAATAATGGGATTCTTGGCTAGAGAAAGGTTTCCGTGCACAGATATAGATTCATTCTTAGTACCTCTTGTCCGACCTCACAACCCCCGGCGGGTTGGTAAAATCGATCTTGTTTGGTAAGGCGAATTTGACAAAAAAAGAGAGTGCTGCCACGCCAACAAAGACCGTATTTACATAGATAATCTCCTCCCTTCTCCGTCTTTAAGGCTTTAAGGCAAACCGTATGGCGGTTGGAAATAAAGACGACCTCACCTAGTAGATGGTGTCGGTGAAACCATTTAGTACCCCCCTCCGTTGACCTTTTTGTAGATAGAATCTTGATGAGTGGAAACAAGCAACCTTACTAAGCTAAGAAAGGTGCTTGTTGAGTAAGGCCGACTTTCTTCCAATGCTTGAGCGCTTCTTTCTCATATCGATCATTGATATCCTTGACTTTTCAATAAGGGGCGCGTTAGCTGGGCCGCTTTCTTGCGAAGTGCTAGCGCGTGCCGCTACGTTTTCTTCGCTTGCTCTGCGATCGAGCCTCATACAAAGCCGCCCCCTTTAATATGATGAAGAGGGCCACCTCTTTATTTTCCGCACCAATCCTTATTTACTACTACATCTTTTTGGGAGTGTATAGCTCGGTTGGTGAGCATTGGGCTTTTATCCTAATGGTCGCGAGTTCAAGTCCTACTATACCCAAACCTAACTTGCACTATACTATGAGTAAGGATGCGTAGTAGCGCAAAACACTCTTTGGCCTTTAGATTAAGGCGCTCACGTCTTTGATTGGATGGAAACAGATATCTAAAGTGTGCCCGCATCTCTTGCCTTAAAGGTTTCAATCGCTCTAACTAGGGTATCCAGAAAGAAGTCAACTAGAAGGAAAAATCCACCTAGTCAAAATGGCGATTACGGACTAATGTACTTGAGCCTCTTTTATCGATCGATAAATGGCATTCTTTATCGCTTTCTCGCTAACAAGCCAAGCGAGATGGTTGTATGGCATCTATGAAAGCATTAACTACATTTCTCCTTCGATATTGCGAAGGCGAAGACGCTTTATTGGCTTAGGTTTAGTTGGTACAAAATAAAGTTCTAAATGGATAGGATAAATTTGATTGACCGATGGTACAATGTACTTTTGTACAAAGTCACTTCTCAATCGTGTTGGTATCTGAAAGTGCGGAAGGCAAGCCCTTCTATCGACTTTAGCTTCTTAATTGCATATACCAAAAGCGTGCCAAAAGAATTGCTACCTTTACATTAGATATTGAATTGACCTAGACATCGAGATTTCATATACCAAAGAATTGTACATCGCTAGAAGGCGGTCGTTATTCCCTTTCGATATTGAATTGACCTAACGGACTGAAGAAGCCCCGATAAAGAGTCTTCTTACGGTGTTAGTTGATAGCTTTCGGTGTGACCTCTTATCTTCCTTGCTCCTCAAGGAGGAAATCGATAGCCTTTAAGATAAGAGGCTAGCTCCATCCTTGGTTGGGACAACTAGCTTATTGGTCCACCGCCTCCCTTGAAATAAGCTAAGCAAAAGAAAAAGCCTTCTCGCAAGCAAGCGAAGGAAGGCATATATAGCGAGATATAAGTCTCTCGCTCACAATAGATGACTTTATTTTCGAGAGACATTAGTCTTTTATTTACTACTAAAAGTACTCTCGCAAAGCGACGGAAAGTATCCGGTAACTATTTTTGTAGCGAGCAAATGTTTTTTGTTTTTAAACTTTTTTTATTTAGTATGTCTCAAATATTTTATAACGATATATGTTTTTCAAAAGTACGTCTATATTATTAGTAGCGTAAATAGTTAACACTTTTATTTTTTAAATTTTAACATTAATTTGGTGGTTATAATTTTAGTGAGCCTTTTTAATAAACAATCATGTTAAAATATATCATACATCTGTCTTTTTTTCTCTCTCTTCCTTTACCCTCTCTCTTCTTTCCATCTTTTTTCCACCTGAACATCTAAACCCACGATCCTACAAAACTTGAGACAGATCCGATCCAATTAAACACCACCATCTTCTTACTCACTTTACACCGATCAATTGGGTACCACCACATCGCCGCCGGAAACCTCACGCGCCTCCACGCCGCGCCGCCGCCACGTCGCGGAATTTTATTTTCCGGCGATCTCAACAATTAAGCCGCACCCTCTTTGCTTGGCGTGTTTTTTGGCTTTTCCTTGGTGATCGAAGCCATACCACTTTTCCTACCGAGTTTTCTTCCCAAAGGCTCCGGCATATTTTATTTTTATTTGTATTTTGTTTCTTGCTTGTTCTTTTCTTTTGCGTGTTGTTTGGGGACCGTGGGACTTACCTCCTGCGACCATCATGATAACTTCGCCGTGACCGCCTCCTGCCGTCATCACTGCTGACCGGATTTTGTTTGTTTTTCTTAGCCCTCTTTTACTCTTATTTACTCTTAATTAATTTTTACTCTTTTTTTTTGCCTTGCCGCTTGGGGTTAAGGGTTGGTGTGTTTTCACGTTGTGTGTGCCTTCTTGTCTTTGTTTTTTTTTTTGGGCCTCTTTGCTGTAGGGTTGAGTTGTTTTTCGGAGCCTTGTTGTCGTTTGTTTGAGGTAGGATAGACGCTTTGGTTAGCGATGCTCTCCTGAGGTCATGTCTTGCCGATTTGGGGGTAGGTGTAGGCGGGGTAGGCGTGGTAGGCGAGGTTGATGGGGTAGGCAGGGTAGATGGGGATATGGGGTAGGCGTGTTAGATGGGGGTGGGGGTAGGCGGGGTTGATGGGGTGGCGGGGTAGATGGGGAGATGGGGTGGCGGGGTAGATGGGGGCGTGGGGTAGGCGGGGCGGCGGGGTGAAGCGATTTAGTAGGGGCTCGAGGTTTAGGGGGTAGGGGCGTCGCTAGAGTTCAAGTCCATCTCGTAGGATTAGGGTGGGTACTTGGAATGTGGGGTCCTTGGCGGGTAAGCTTTTCGAGCTTGCGGATGTCTTGAGGAGACATAAGGTGGACATGCGTGCTTCAGGAGACTAGATGGAAGGGCTCCAATGCTGGAGGAGATAACTGACCAAGCTTTGGTACTCGGGCTCCAAGGCAATGAAACGGAGTTGGTATTATTTTGGCGTGGGCTTAAGGATAATGTAGTGCAAGTGATCCGGAGGTGATAGGATCATAAGCGGTTACGTTGGTCGTCAAAGGAAATCGTTAACGTAATTAGCGCATACGCACCTCAAAGTGGGTCGGATGCGAAGCAGAAGAAGACCTTTGGGACTCCTCGACGAGCTTGTTGGGAGTGCCCTCGGACCAACGTTTGTTTATAGGAGGTGACTTGAATGGCGACGTAGGAGCAACCTCGGATGGCTACGCGGGGGTCCATGGTGGTTTTGGCCTTAGAGTTAGGAATGATGAAGTTCGATTTATTTTAGAGTTTGCCTTGGCCCACGACTTGGCTGTAGTGAACTCTTTCTTCAAGAAGAAAGATGTGCACTTGATCACCTTTCAGAGTGGGGGTCACAACACTCAGATTGACTATCTGTTGGTGCGAAGAGGAAACCTAAGAGCATGTAGGGACTTTAGGGTTTTCCCTGGCGAGACATGCTCATCCAACACAAATTGTTAGTCTTGGTTTGTTTTCGTGAGGCAACAATCTAGGAGAGTTGTGACGGTCTGCGAGGATCTATGGAAGAATATGTATGGTGGCGGCAGAGTCTTTCAAAACGAAGTCTATGAGGACTTTCAACTCGGGCGGCGGACTTGACCGCCGAGATGCGGACCGGTTGTGGACGTTTGGCCGACGTCATTAAAGACGCTAAAGAGTCACTTCGGTGTGGCTAGGGGACGGCCAGACCCACCCACCGCAGGAATCTTGGTGGTTTAGTGAGGAGGTGCAAGCCAAAGTTGCAATGAAACAATCTAGATTGAGAGAACTTCTTGATGTCGAGAGGATCACCAGTGACATTACACCATGGAGGAGAGGTATAAGGTAGCCAAAAGAAGCGAAAAGGCGGTGTCTCAGCGAAGGACAAGGCGTCGAAGATTTGTACAAGCTGGACTCGAAGAGGGGCAAACGATATTTTCGTGGATTGCTAAAGCCCCAGAGAAAGGAGGAGGGATCTAGGAAGCGTCAAATATATCAAAAATGATGGCGGACGAACCATTGTGGTCGAAGAAGATATTAGGAAAAGATGGGAGAGTATTTCTCCCACTTTTCAACGGAGAAGCAATCGAAGGTAGTGGGAAGAAGAGTACACTAATATAAGACTCGAATCTACTATTAGAGGATCGATCAACAGTGAAGGTTGCACTTGAAGATGGGAAGAAACAAAGCGGTGGGGGTGGACCAAATCCTCGTAGAAGCGTGGAGATGCACAGGCAGGAGGGTAGAATGGTGACTCGTCTTCAACAAGATCTTCTCCGGTGCTAAGATGCCGGAGGAATGGAGACTCAATGAAGTCATCCCCATCTTCAAGAACAAGGGGATGTCAGTGTGTAGCAACTATAGGGCATCTAGCTCCTTGCCACACCATGAAGCCTGGGAGAGAGTTATTGAGAGGAGGCGAGAAGGAGACGATGGTGTCGAGAACCAATTTGGCTTTATGCCGGAAGGTCTTCTATTGAGGCTATTCACCTTCCGAGAGCCTCGTGGAGAAGCTGAGAGAGACAAAAGGACTGCGTATGGCTTTCCTAGACCTTGAAAAGGCATACGATAGTATCCCACGAGTTGATTTGGAGAACTCTTTTGATAAGGGAACCCCAAGGAGGTATGTGAGAGTCGTTAAGGATATGCGAGGGGCCAAGACCCGTGTCACGGTCCACCGGGGATCTCGAGTTTTTCAGTGAGAGTTGGGCTCCACGGGATGCGCTTTAAGTCCCTACCTCGTGCCTTGATCCCGGATGACTTATCTCGAGGGATTCAAGAGGCATCCCGTGGAGCATGATCTTTCTTGACGACATTGTATTGGTGGCGAAATCGGTAGAAGGTTAAACATCGACTCGGCCGGAGGAGGCTCGGAAGACAACGGCCTTGGTGGCGAGAGATAAGACCGAATAGGCGAGATGTGCTTTTGGGAGAAGCGAGCGAGCCACCGAATATATTCGTATCGGCGACGAATCCCCGCCACCCAAGGAGTCATTTAGATATCTAGGCTCGATGATTCACAAATCGGGAGGATAGATGAGGGCGTAACCAGCGGATCGAGCCGGTTGGACGAAATGGAGGCGGCATCGGGAGTCCTTTGTGACGAGGCGATCCCTTTAAAGCTAAAGGGAAATTCTATAGAGTGGCGATTAGGCCGGCTATCTTGTCAGGATCCGAGTGTTGGCCCATCTCCAAGGCCCATGCTAACGAGGGTAGAGGTGGCGGGCCGAGAATGCTAAGATGGATGTCACACCTCATGGGAGGCGAAACACGAGTGTAAGGAAGGGAACATAAGCACAAGATAATAGAACATACCAACGTTAATATTTAAAGAAAGAGTACACCATTACAATACCGGTTTAGCCGTCATCGGCAAATATATTACAAAGTTTAGATTCCAAAATATTTCGTTCTATTACATAACGATTTGTAGTGACAAGTGAAAACTTCATTATGCAAGACACAGTAGAAAAAGCTTACTAACGATCACAGAAATGCATGAGAGAAAAAAAGCGGGTCAACTATGAAAATAGTTGGTGAGTATACGTTTAAGTAAAATAAGAAAACTCGTAAGAAATATTCAAAGGTTTCGGTCATAGGAAATAGTCCACAAAGCAAAGGCATTGTAAATCCACTCGGTTCAAGTTCGCCCATACAAAACTTGCAACTGTGTGTTCACAACCCATTGCACAAAATATAGCGTAACAAGTAGTCAAGTATAAGCGGTCATAATAGTTCACAATATAGTACCACGAATATAATAATTAGGGGATGCTCCTGATGAAACCAACTTATCTTTGGGTGCCACTACCCAAAGTTATGTTGGGTGCCTCTTCCCAAAGATATACCGTGCCTCTTCCCAAAGATATCTTGGGTGCCTCTTCCCAAAGATATACTCCGAACATAGGAGTCTTTATAGTGATACTCGAACATAGGAGACTTTATAGTGATGCTCAGAACATAGGAGACTTTAGGTCGAGGTCATAACATGTATGGTTCAATAAGTTCAAGTAAGGCATAATTTCATAATTAAGTTCAAGGATTTGATTCCGGTTCACAAGTTCTAGTCAAACAAGTTAATAAAAGTAGTGATCAATTTAGCTCGAGAATGGTTCATGCATTTAGCCCCAAAATATAGTAAAAGCGGTAAAGGGGATGTGATTACTCACTGATGAATAGATGCGATGACAAAAGTGGTTACACCGAAATGTAGCGTGAATCTCGAAAGCCGACCTATTATGAATGACATGATATGCAATAAGTCATGATGTAATGTTATGCACGCAATTCGGATGATATTTATACCACTTATGAATTTTTGAAAATAATACTTTTAAATCGAAAATATAATCTTTTAACGTCTTGACCATTTTAAATTACTTCACATGTATTTATGGAGAAATGATATCCGGCGATAATCATTTAGTGATTTATTGTGAAATTATAACTTTTAGTCAGAAAATAATGTCATTGATATTTCCATGAAAGTGACAAAACGGCCTCTAAAAGCTAGTCGGTAAAATGGTGCACGTCGAGCGTTAGGAAACAAACTCAACGGTTTTGGGAAGTTTGTATGATAATTTTTAGTACATGAGTTTTCATCCTAGAGGTCTCGAACATAAAGAAAAATAGTGGTTAAGTATGGTACTTTTAGTCCAAAATATAGTTTAAGGATGGTTTTTCGGCAAAGTTTAAGCGAACGTAATTAATTCATTACAACTCCGATAATCAAACGATAGGACATTTTGGAAAGTATACTTGGCGATTTCACTTTTACTAGAAGACTTCTCTTCATAAAAAGTTCTAATTCAATGTTAAAACTACCTTTACTTGGTACTAGTTTTTGCCGCAAAACTTGTTTATTAGAAATCAAGTTATAGTTTTTCTTATATGATAATAGTTACGACACTTTTGTAAACATGTGTAATTTAGTCGTTACAAATCCGTTTTCTACGTTTTAAAGATCCTTAACCGTATCGAGTATACTAACATATTTTTAACAAATCGACATAATTTACAACGTCCAAGCTTCATTTTGACTCGTACAAAACAAATATTGTTTGCTGAAATTTCGAATTTTATATTTTTAATCGCTAAATTGAAAAATTCATAACTTCTTCGTTATAGCTCCGTTTTAATCCGTTCAAGCGACCGGTTTCGTTTTAAAGTATATTTTCTAAATATCTAGGCCAAATATTTTTGTCTACTGTCGGATTTTCCAATTAAATTTTAAGGACAGACCCTTTTCAAAGCGTGTCGAAATGAGTTTTTCTCGCGCCAAACCTATTCTAACCCATTCAAAACAACTCCGAAGCTATTCTAATCCTACCATACACCTTCTTAGGGTGTCATGGGTTCCTAGACATCACCAAAACTAATATATAACAAGGAGTAATTATAGGATGAATTATATATATTTAACACATAAAAACCTTAAAAATGGTATAAACATCATGAGACTTGCATGTTTCTCAAACAAAATGATATGACCATAAAAATGAATATGAAATAAAAATATGAATATGAATGCTTACTAGTGATATGATGAGGTTTAAGGACAAAAGATTTTTCCTAATCACTTGAGGTTTGTATTACAAAACCTTTGCAACAAATGATACTAGTGTGTATTAAAATTTGTCTTGAAAAGTTGGAGATGATCCTTCCTTTTGGTCCTTGGCTGCCGAATATTTAGAGAGAAAAGAGAAGAGTTTTGATCTAGTTTTGTGAATAAAAGAAATGAAGTGAAAATGATATAGTATAATACATGTATAACTTAGAGATATTTGCAAAACTTTTGTGACTCACCCTCGCGGTTTATGATGGGTGCTAATCATCTTCTTTTTTTTTTTTTTTTTTTTTTTTTTTTTTTAATTGTATAAGTGTATAACTTGTAAGATATTTGAAGTTAAGTGGTAAGTTGTAGTCACTTGTGAATATTTAGGGTAGCGTTGGATAAAAATAAATTTTAACGGTCAAGATAAAATATTTTAGGTCATAAAATTATAAAAATACATTTCTTGCAAAATTTGAGTGATATAATAATAATCGTGTCGAATTTAAGAAACCGTCGTAATAATATAAATACAACAATTTAGTTACAAAATAAATTTAAAACATTGGGTAAACTCATAATATTATTTTATAAACTTAATATGAGTAAAAAATATATTGAAATAATTTTCAAGTAATGGATCAATTGTTCAAAATAAATAAATTACGCGATAACGTTTATTTAATAAAAGTTATCGTTTAACGTGAAATGCAAAACCATGCATGAACTAATATGATGAATATTGAGTTTGAGAAATGACCTGAAATCGAGAATTGTGACAATGGACTTGTGGTAAAACCTTGCTTGACATGATCCCGAACGGAGTTTTAGAAAAAACTTGGAGTCGAAAATGTTATCTCGAAGATGAGAGAAGGTAGGTTGAGGTGGTTCGCCATGTCGGGAGGAGACCACAAACAAATAGGTTAGAAGGGTCGGCGCTAGTAGTAGATGGAGTGAGAAGAAGGCGGACCCAATCTCGGTGGGAAGATAGACTTAAGCTTGATATGTCGGAGCTTCTCTTTGGGAGGACATGACCTCGAGATAGGAAGGTGTGGAGAGATAGGATTAGGATTTGCGGTTAGATTTGGCTAGGGTCCTTAGGGGTTTAGGTGGTTTTGGTGTGTTAGGCTTTTTGGCGTCTCTTGGTTCACTTTGCCCGGCGTTTTAGGTTGTTGGCGCCTTTTGCTCTGCCGTAGATCTAGGCCCGTCGTTGCTTTTGCTTTAGCTTGGTCTTTCTTAGGTTTGCACTGCTTTCTTGCCTGCTTTTGTTTTGGTGCCTTGTTTCTATGCTCGCCTTTCCTTTAGATTTTGGTGCCTTTTTGTGTGCCTATCTTTGCTCCTTTTAGTGCCTTGCTTTCTTAGGGCTTTGTTCCTTTGTTTTAGTTTGTTCTTGTTTGTGTGCCTTTGCATGTGCTTTCTCCCACATGCCCGTCACTTTGTTTTGTTTTCGTTTATGCTTGTGCTTGTTACTTTTTGTCTTATGCTTTCTCTCTCCTATCTCTCACCCTCACACCGTGACTTGCGGATGTCTCGTTGGGCGAGCCTCTACCCGGATTTATCCTAGGGCGGGGTAGGATCTGTCTACATTTACCTCCCAATACCCGCCCGTGAATTTTGGGTTGTTGTTGTTGTTAAAATATATCATTATTGAAAGGGTTATTATATTTTAAATAAGACTTCAATTTTTAAATTTTATATTAATTTTTAATTTATAATAATTTTTTTGTCATAAAATTTTAATACTTTCTTTTTAAAAGTCTTAAATATTTTATAGGGTTTTACCGTCTGATAAGAACGCATCTTTTCAAATGTACCGATCTAATGCAGCGTACTATTTTTGTTCCACTTAATGTAACGAACTTTCAACTTTTGTTCCATTCTACCCACAAGATGACCGGCTCTGGGAAAAAGTTTGAAAACCGCTATGCATCATACCCGACATTTTTATTAAGGGTTTTGGTGTCTGATAGCAACGCATTTTTCAAATGTCCGATCTAGACGCTTACTATTTTTGTCCCACTTATATAACGTGCTTACATTTCACACGTTTTAAATCGCTTTTGCACATTTTCACGTTTTTTCATGTTTTCATCCGTTCTCACACGCTTTTGTTCGTTTTACACATTTCATTCGTTTTACATGTTTTCACTGTTTTGCACATTTTCGTCCGTTTTGCACGTTTTCATCCGTTTCACGTTTTCGTTTGTTATCGCACGCTTTTGAACGTTTTGCCTTTTGCATGTTTCATCCGTTTTCTTCTATTTTTGCATGTTTCGCACATTTTCATTTGTTTCGCCGTTATCGTCCATTTTGCACGTTTTATGATTTTACGTTTTGTTTGTTTTTACGTATTTTTATTCGTTTTTACATGTTTCCGCCTGTTTTTGCACATGTTTGTCCGTTTGTGCAAAAACGTGCAAAAATATGCAAAAAGGGGCAAAAATGGACAAAAACATGCTGAAACAGATAAAAACGTGTTAAAACGGATGAAAATGTGCAAAATAGATAACGTGTGAAAACGCTTAAAACTGCGATACAAAATAGACGGCAACGGACGAAAATATGCAAAAATAGCCGAAAAAGTGCAAAGGCGGCGAAATGTGTAAAACATGCAAAACGGACAAAATGTGCAAAGTGTTTAAACATATCAAAACGTGCTAAAGCGGAAAAATGTGCAATACAGTGAAAACATGTAAAACGAATGAAATGCGTAAAGCGAACAAAACGTGTAGAACGGATGAAATCATGCAAAAGCGTGTGAAAATGTGCAAAGCAGATTTAAACGGCAAAAACGGATGAAACATGCAAAACGGCAAAACGTTCAAAACATGCGAAAACATCTGAAACGTGCGAAATGGGCGATAACGAGCAGCGTGCAAAAACATGCAAAACGGATGAAAACGTGCGAAAACATGTAAAACGGACGAAAGACAAAAACATGCAAAAGCGGACAAAACGTGCGAAAATGTGCAAAAAAAATTGGTGCGGTTAAACAAGTTTGGTGGGGTAGATTGGGCCAAAATGAAAGTGCGTTATTTAAGTGAGACAAAATAAGACGCTGCGTCTTATATCGGTATATTTAAAAAGTACTGCTATTGTTGTTATGCGGTAAACCCTATTTTATAATGTAATATAGATACTCAAAGAAACTGCTCCAAATATTCTGCAACATCCAAAGTCTTATTAGACTAAATATTTTAAATTTCATATTAGTTGCAACTTAAAGATAGTAAAAAGTATTTTAGCCCTCTTTAAACTTGCAATGATATCAAATTTCCATATTTTACTAATGCAAATCAAGTATCACGTGTCATGCCTAGATTTGAACTTATGACCTCCTGTTGACTTTGCAACTCGCTTACCACTCACGTGATTATGCTCATATGCATTAAACACAATCTTACCTTTTCATATATCGACAAAAAAGATGTTGTTCTTTTTTTGACATTTAAAAAGATGTTCAACGAAGTATAATATCTTGTCGACCTGTCGTGCCTAATTTGAACTTATGACCTGTCATTTTGCAACTCGCATACCTCACGCCTAACCAATAACCACATTTGCTACCAATTTGCAGTAGACATATTGGGGGCGACATCGTAGATAATTGGTTTTAGGTATATATCTACACTAAACATACAACATTCGCTTATGTACATGAACAAATCGAATTACCAGTATTACAGTATCTTATTGTATTCTTACTAACCGAATAACCATTTTCAAGACTTGTCAAATGGAATAACCTATATAACCAATTCCAGTATAAAAAGCAATGTTTGACCATTAATTTCCAATCCGATGTCCTGTGGACAATGCAGCAGCCCAACCCGTTGCAAAGTTGCACATGCTTTTCGTTTTCCCATTCCAACTTTTGTAAAAGAAAGAGTGCAGACAGTGCTTACAAAGTGTGGTCATGGATTCGTCGCTAAACCGCGGCGGTTTTGAGTTTAGACAGAAAATGTTTGGCGCCACATTTAAAAGATCCGTTGCACTGTAATTTCTGTGCTAAACTCAATTTTTATTTTTATTTTTTATAAAATTTAAAAGCAATATATCCTAAAATTACTTTATTCATAAAAAAACATTACAAGAAATAAAAAACAATAAACTTAAAAAAGCATAACATACTACTGGAATTAATCTTGACGTCCGATTTGGGCGATTTTTCAATCTCCCAAACGTGAACATATTTGAACTCATTTCTACAAATTGTTCTTTGGAAGCTTAGTTTCGATTTTCGAGATGAGATTGGTCATTTGAGCACTTCGACGCCAGCAACTGTTTGTAAATTGCGTTGAACCTTTTACGATCGACGTTAATCCTCGTCCATTTACCCGTGATTGAATTTTTTAGACGATGGTCGTCTATTGTCGATTATTGAACATATGCATAACGTCATTCCAAAAATATTTTCGGAACGGTTATTTTGCATATCCATAGCTTGCGAATTTGTATCCAAACTGCATGCAGTTAAAGATTTCTTCAGACTTGTTAACTTCAATTTTGAGACATTTGTGTGTGTGTTTTGGATTGATGTAGATGTGAAATAAAATGGTGGTTGATGTTATTTATAAAGGTGGTTTTCAACGTTAAATTGAATTCAAAACCGAGGTGCTTGTTGGTAATTCAAATTTAAGCGTTAAATTGAATTCAAAAACGGATCTTGTTAGGCGGGTTAAATTCAAATTTTAAATTTTAAATTCAAATTCAAATTCAACGGTTAAGTTTTCTATATATACTATCATACCAAAGATTAGTTTGACACACAATAACACAATTCACACAAAAAAGAATGTCTCGCAAAGACTTTTCTCAAGAATTCCCGGCCAGGAGAAGTTGTGGAAACCGACTTTCGGCACGGATCACTTCGGAAACCAACTTTCCAACTCTGCGAGAGTTTGAAGTTTACTCAACACCACCGTAAAATGTCTTCCGGTGGGGTTTGAAAACATCCCATCTCCCGATTGTTCCAAGTCCACCGCGAGCGGTCGCGGTGGATTTTCAAAACCACCCAAGGGTTAAGTGAGGCTTCTCCCAGGTTTGAACAAGATTTAAGAAAGCGTCGGGGATATCTGCAAGCGAGTAGACGCGTGAAGAGGCTACGCCGCCGAGAAGAAGCGGGAGGCTCGAGACTCCAAGACAACTTTTTCGACATAATGGAGAGTCGATACATTAATGGGAGTTTTATTCTCCGCCAACAGTGATGATGGTTTGGACTCGGATGACTCGTTTTTTAAGTGTTTAGTAGTTTAATTATGTATTTTATGTTTTATGTTGTTTTAGGGATCCATCGTAGTTTTAATGTTTAAGGTTATTATGTATTTCATGTTTCGATTAATCTAAAGTTTCGGTTTAGTAGTTTTAACCACTTGTGTTTCGATCCTCTACGAAACTTTCAAATCAACTTCTATTTTTAAATGCAATGGCTAAAAAAAAAAAAAAAAAAAAAAAAAAAAAAGCCGGCTTTTAAGTTTGGCGCCAGGAGTTTAGTGTGACAGTGTAACCAAGTTCTGTTGTCATACTAAACTCGTTAGACCAAAGTTTCTGCACCACTGCACCTCCCGCTCTTAAGGTTCTATAGTTGATTGGCATCTCATATTGTCGGAGAATGGTTCATAATTGTACGGTTGTAGATTCATGTCATGGTTAGTACATGTGAGATCGATTTTTCTGGATATATTGAGAGTTATTAGTTATCTTTAAAAAGAAGATTTTGATACAATATTTTGATTATAATTTTTGGAAGAAGAAAGTCAAAGCTTTACTAACTATTATTTATCCATAATTCACAAACCAAAATTTTACCCAAGTTGAAAATAGTTATTCACAAACCAAAATTTAATTCATAATTTTATTAGAACTGAACAATTGACCAACAAAATTACAAAAGCATCAAATACATAGAATCTCAAAGAGACCCAAGAGTCCAAGACCATATATACTATAGAGCAAACAATACCTAGCGTTTTCAACTAGTGCCGTCCCACAACGCCAACACGATGGCGCCAGAATGACACCGAGGTTGGTGTTTTCGTGACTCGCGCCGTCCCCACCAACCAAGCGGTCCCTTTTTTTTCTTTTTTCTTTTTTTAATTTGTGTTTTAGTAGGTTGTGGGGGCTAGAGTGTGTTTCATGACACCGAAAATATGAGGAAGATGTGATTTGTATGGTGTGAGAGTATGAAAGATTATGATTTTACGAAAAAAAATGTTGAGATGTTCGAATTTTTTCATGACACATTGACACCACGACGGCACTTAAAAATACCTAATGCTCTAAAGCCATCAGACGGTCTTTAACTATTTCGTAACTTTACTTTAGCTTTACAGTGATGATAATTCTATAAAGATAACACGAAGTCAATAGTTTTTAATAAACAAACAACCATCCAATGTCGTTGCAGCTTTACTTTTCTAGGATGGAGACTTTAACAGTTTAGCCAATATATAATTAGAAACGTTCACAGTGTTCAAAAGAAAATAATAAAAAATTAAATGCGTTCACCCCACATACTTTGAAAGATGTGACGCCTTTTTAGCATTTTTTCGATCAAAAAGCAATAGGTATTGTGAAGCCGTCTCGTTGGTGTTGTATAAAAGTTATTGACACACCAATACTTTTTTTCACAACACCAGAATTCGCCACAACATCAAAACCCCCTCTCTTTTATAACATCAGATTATGGTGTCGTCGTGCTACTCCAGACTTCACATTTTAAATAAAACAAACCATTTAACTAAAATTAAAATTTTATTAATAAAAAAATACATTAAAAATAACTCAATGTATCATTAGAGGTGAAAACTAAAAATTAAACACATCGTTTTGACCTTTACTTTAACGGAATTCGCTTTATGAATTATCAATATAATAGTGAGACTAGAAATATTTTCAAAGAAACTTTATAGAAAATGCTAAGTGTGGATGAGATATTATGCAACCATATCAGCTAAAACTTTCTTACAAAACCATTACATTTGAGCCCATTCGCATCACAAAAACACACAAACACATCACCAAAAACAAACACATCACACAAACACAAAAAAGAGAAAGAAAAAAAAGGGGAAAACGCGACAATAATACGGGAAAACGCCAGGACCGGTAATTTTTTCCAGGTCCCGGCGTTTTGCACTACTATTCATTTTGTTCGCGACGGCCACGACGCTAAACGCAGTTCACGATGTGAGCTCATACCGTCCGGTCACGTTTGGCTAAAACACCAAATTTCTACAGTGACACGAGACTTTAAAAATTTTTCAGTCACAAATTACTTTTTTCAATTACTGACTTTAGTTTTGAATTTGTAAATGCGGTGAAAGATACACATAATGAAACGACAATTAACGTGATTCTAACCATAAGTAAAGGTAATGCAGATTTAAGTCATGATCAACGATGTTTAGTCATCCTCGTTTAACTATAAGTAATTATGATGCATACGTAACTCACGAACAACAATGTTAGTAATCCGTGTTTCAGCCGTAAGTAATTTTTATGATATCTAAAGTAAATCAAATGTAAGTGATTCTCACCCTCTAAATCGAAAAAGAACAAAAAACTAAAACCAAATTCGCCGACTGAAACAAAAAGTTGTAAAACCTTTGACTCTTTATAATATGTAAATGAGAATAAACAAAGTTACTATAGAAAATGCGGAATTATTTTTTTCAGTTTTAGTTACAAATAGACTTTTCATTCTTACTTCTTAGCATTATTTTTTTCTTCCATTTTACACAAACCCATCATTTTCAAAACACAGACTACTTTTACTTAGAGCATGTCTAATAATAACGCCGGAACCGACGTTATCGCTTGCATCTTGGCGTTATTCGTGTTATTGCCGGGCCAAAAATGAGTGTTAAATGGGTGTTAAAGGGGTGGCGTTATTCCCCAAAGTTCTGCTATTTGTTTTTTTTTTTTTCATTTACGCCCTAAACGAGCATGTTTTGTAAATCGTTAGAAATGTTATTTATGTTATTAGGATGTTATTGTTGTGGTGTTTTTGGGGATGTTAAGGTGAAATGTTAAAAGGCGATGTGACGACGGTGTTATTGATGTTATGGTGTTATTGTTGGAGACTTTATTTTGCATACTCAAAAATTTTTGATACTAAAGGATAAATCCCCACCTTCATCTAGTTTGATCTAATTGCCATGATTAACCCAAGATTTAATATGCCTAAACCTAAGTCCACGTTTTTCTTCTCTTTTCTTTCATTTTATCTTTCTTATTTATTTTCTCATTATTTGTATTTTTTTATCACTTTTTAATTTCACGCTTTTGGTCAATTTTCGTGCGTTTTTCGCTTTTTCCGCTTTTATATCGCCGTCTGTTTCACATGTTTTCGTCCATTTTCATATGTTTTCGTCCGCTTTTTACGCCGTCCGCTTTCATGCGTCATCCGCTTTCTTACGCTGCTTGTTTTCTTACGCTTACCGCTTTGTTACGCCGTCCGCTTTGTTACGCCGCCACTCTTGTTACGCTTTAAATCATTTTCACGTTTTTCCGCTTTCTTACGTTTTCCGCTTTCATATGTTTCGTCCGCTTACATACGTTTCGTCCGCTTTTTACGCTTTTTCCGTTTTCGTCCGCTTACATACGCCGTCCGCTTTCATACGTTTTCCTGCTTTCTTACATTTTCATTCTTTTCATACGCTTTTGTCTCATTTTCTTATGTTTTCGCTCGCTTTTACGCTTTCGATACATTTTCTTACCTTTTCTTCTCGCTTTCTTACGTTTTCGTCCGCTTTCTTACGCCATCCGCTATCATACGTTTTAAATGCTTTTCACACGTCGTCCGCTTTCTTACGCTTTTGTCCGCTTTCTTACGCTTACCGCTTTCTTACATTTCGTCCGCTTTCCTATGTTTTCGTTCGTTTTCGACGTTTTCCGCTTTCACGCTTTGTCCATTTTCACATTTTCGCTACTTTCTTACGCCGTCCGCTTTAATAAGTTGTCGACGCTTTCTAACCTTTTGTCCGTTTTCTTACTTTTTCATCGGTTTCATAGGTTTATATACGCCATCCGCTTTTTACGCTTCGTCCATTTTAGACGCCGTCTGCATTTCGAACGTTTTCGTCCGCTTTTATACGCCGTCCGCTTTTGACGCTTTTATCCGTTTTAACGCTTTTATACGCTTTCATTCGCTTTTATACGCTTTTGTCCATTTTCATACGTTTTCGTCCGTTTTTTTGCAATTTTTATACGTTTTCGTCTATTTTCATGTGTTTTCATGCTTATTATATTACATGTCTAATATCAATTATGATTATGATAAAAAAGTTAATGTCTAACATCACTTGTGATATTTCATAAACAAACAAGTATGTCTTTTAACCTTTAATATCACCTGAGATATTTCATCGCTTCAGATATTTTTTTATATTATCGCCTATGTGTTTTCTAATATTTTATAATTTTCGCCATAAGATAGTTTTGTGCCTTTCATCCCAATTGACAAGCGATATTTTTTTAATGCAACCAATGTTATCTATCACTGTGATATTATACTCTTAGTAGAAATAAAAGGGTTAAAGTCTCTTTAGGTGAATTCTTATTTTGTTAAAAAATGCTAATTTAACGCAACACTTGTTTGGCTTGAGAATATGTCAGTCTCTATTTTCATAGTTTGCTTCCTTTTATTCATTTTGATATTTTTAAGTGACTTATTTATCTCTTGTGATATAACATCAGTAAGAAAGATGAAGAGTATTACACTCTTCATCACATATGTGTTATCATTTGTAATACTCAACTAAGAATGTGAAATATTAAATTCATATCAAATGTGATAAAATTTAGTATTTTACCAAGTATATATGAAAGAAATGATAATAAACACCACTTATTATATAACGTGATGATTACTCGCTTATTTTTCTTATTTGTGTTTTGAAAATATTTAGGAAGATTTTTGTGTTTTATGATAATATGAAATATTAGAAAGGTGTTTAACCGAAAACAAGAGATTTTATAAAACTTTGCTAGACTTTTGGTGAATTTTTCTATTTAATGGATACATCACAGCGTGTTTCGATGGGTTTTATAATGAATTTAAAAATATCTATGGTTGAATCAAGAAACTAAAGAAGCACACAAGAAAACACATATCTTTATAAACAAACTGAGTAAGCTCAAACACTTGTGATATCACACATGATATCACAGGTGATATCACCTAAATTGTGATATCACATGTAGAGGCGGAGCCAGTAGGGTGGCTAGCAGGTGCTCAGCCACCCCCAACCGGCCTAACCTTTCCAACTTATAGCTTGAATTTCACCCATGTTTCATCTCGTTTTATTTGGTAGCATGGTGTAACTGTGGATTGTAAGGTGTTGAAGAAGAAGGAAGTAGAAACAGTGAAACTATAAATGAAGTGAGAGAGAAAGGCAACTTTTTATTATATTTCTAAGGTATTGGGAAAGTTAAACTTGCAATTGTCAGTTGTTTTATTTTTATTTTGATGTAAATGTTGAGCATCTTGCTTTTTTTATTTATAAAACAAATTTTGCAAGGGTAACAAGTTAGTTTAATACTATCTTTTATGGAAAATAAATTGATATGATAAAGGGTTCAAGATTTTTAATAAATTTTATAAAGATAAAGATATACTTTTAATTGTGCAAGTTCGTTATTTGAGCGTAGTTAATTCGATCATTGGTTCGGAAAAAAATTAAACATCATCGTTTACTTATGTTACGTTATTGTGATGGTCCTTAGCCTAAATGGGAAAAAAAGAAGTTAAACGTCATTGTTTATGTATGGTACGTCATTGTGGCGGTCCCTAGCCTTGTGTAGGCTTGTCTTGGGCCTTATGCGAAAGTATGAATTTTAGCTAGTACGTTGGGCTAAAATTCCCATACGCTATCGGTCATTACTATCAAAAATATCCGAGCCTCCCCTAACAAAAATTCCTGGCTCCGCCCCTGATCACATGATATCACAGGTGATATCACAAGTGATATAAACCATGATATCACACATGCTATTACTGGTAATATCACACATGATATCACAGGTGATATCAACGGTGTTATCACACATGATATCACTTGTGTAGGCTTGTCTTGGGCCTTATGCAAAAGAATGAGTTTTAGCTAGTACGTTGGGCTAAAATTCTCATACGCTATCGGTCATTACTATCAAAAATATCCGAGCCTCCCCTAACAGAATTCACGGCTCACCGATCACATGATATCACGGTGATATCACAAGTGATATAAACCATGATATCACACACGCTATTATCGGTAATATCACATGATATCAATGGTGTTATCACACATGATATCACAGTGAGGTGATATCACGCGTGATATCATGTTGTTTGAGCTTCCCGGTTTATTTATAAAGATGTGCTATCTTCAACCACAATTTATTTAGTTCTTTGATTCAACCATAGATATTTTCAAACCCGCTATAAAACATATCGAAACATGCACAATGTATCCATTAAATAGAAAAATCCACAATTAGTCTAACAAAAGTATCATAACATCTCTTGTTTTCAGTTGAACAACTTTTCTAATATTTCATAATATCATAAAACACAAAAATCTTCCTAAATATTTTCAAAAACACAACCATCACCTTCTTAGTTGAGTATCACAACTAGGGATGAGCATTTCGACCTGAATCCCGAAACCGAACCGAAACCGCACTGATTTCGATATACTGATGCGATGCACGGACCACGAATAAGGTGAAAAGAAATTTGGGACCACTAATTCGATGCGGGACCGGCACCAAATCGGCAAATTCCTAAAAACGAGGAAAACCAATTTCCGATGCACCGTACCTATATCCGAATCCGTTCTCTGCACGGCATCGGCACCACTAATTTATGCTCGAGAAAAAACTGCACCAATTAATTCGATGCGGATCTGGTCTTCGGACCCATCAGTGCTCATCCCTAATCACAACCGATAACACATACATGATGAAGAATGTAATACTTTTCATCTTCCTTATAGTGTTATATCACAAGAGATAAATAAGTGTCACTTACAAAATATCAAAATTGAAACGTCTAAAAATGACAAAACGTATAAAATCAAATGAAAACGATAAAAACGTATGAAAATGGACAAAACGTGTGAAAACGGACAAAACGATAAAATGCATAAAAAGCGATAAAACTGGATGAAAACGATTAAAACGGACGAAACGTATAAAACGAATGAAAACGTTCGAAATGCGGCGGCGCCTAAAATGGATGAAAACGTAAAAGCGGATGATAACGTCTCAAAACGACGAAAATACATGAAAACATAAAATAGAGACGAAAACGCCTAAAATGGACTAAATACACTAAAAGCTAAAAAATGTACAAAAATGTATGAAATGGCCGAAAACGTAAGAAAACGGACGAAAAATGATTTAAAACGTATGAAAGCGTAACAACACGTCTGAAACGATGAAAATGGACGAAAACGAAGAAAACGGACAAAATTGTATGAAAACGAACGAAACGTAAGAAATGGACAAAAACGATGAAAACAAACGAAAAACTTAAGAAAGCAGACGAAAACGGACGAAACACGCGAAACAGATGAAAACGCTGAAAATGTACGAAAACGTATAAAACGGATTTAAAACGTCTGAAAATGATTTAAATGTCTAAAATGGATGAAAACATAAAACGGACGAAAACGTATGAAAGCGGACAAAACGCCTAAAAATGATTTAAACGTATATAGACGATAAAAACGTATGAAAATGTCGAAAAGCGGATGAAAAGTCGAAAAGCGGATGTAAACGCATTTAAAACGGATGAAAACAGACGAAGACGTCTCAAATCGACGAAACGTAAAAAATGACGAAAACATACGAACACGGACGAAAACGTATAAAAACGAACGAAACGTATTTAATACAAACGAAACGTGTGAAAGCGAAAAAAGCTTCAATAAAAAACGTAATTTAAAAAAAAAAAAAAATTTAAAATAAAACGTGAATTCCAAAAAAAGAAAAGAAAGAAGAAAAACAATGTTATTAAATAAAAAATAAAAAAACAAAGAAAAAGAAGAAAAAACACGAACTTGTGCTTTTATATTAAATCTTGTGCTTATCTCCACCATTAGATCAAACTAGATGGATGGTGAGGATTGTCATGAGTAGCCAAAATAAATAAGAAGAGAAGATTGAAAATCCTCGTTATTGTTCTGCTCTTATACATTTTTGTGGCAAAAGAGAAACAACCCGAAATACAAGTTAATAAGTGGATTAAATTGAACGTTTGAAATTAACCAAATATTTTATCATTATATTTTCAGTCAAATAATTACTCCAAAAAAACAAAAACCTGAATCCAAAAACAACCCAATAACATAACAAGAAGTCAATAAATTCAACCTAGATCAAATAAGGAAACATGTCCGAATCATCATGTAAAAACTAATCTTATTAAATCCAAATCCACACACGCCGCCCTGAAAACCTTCATCACCAATTCCTTTATAACATTCTATAAAAACAATCTTTATAAAATTTGTATATATTTTTTTATAAAATAAAATGTTAATCCCAGGCTTACCAGATGATATCTCATCATTAATCCTTTCATATATTCCTTATTCACATCACACTCGTCTTAAATCAATATCTAAACAATGGAAATCATTTTTTAATTCTAGTACCTTAATTTCATTTCGTTATAATCATTTTAAACTAACTGATTTATCTCATTTGTTATGTTTATTTCCTGATGATCCTACTCTTACTTCACCTGTTTTATTTGATCCTGTTAGTTTAGGTTGGTGTTTTATTCCTCCTATGCCATGTAATCCCCATGTTTATAGTTTGTGTAATTTTGTCTCTGTTTCGGTTGGTTCGTGTGTTTATGTTGTCGGTGGGGCGGGTTTTGATACCCGCTCCTTTCCATTAGATCGTCCGAGCCCCTCCTCGGCTGCATTTAGGTTTAGTTTTGAGAAATTTAGGTGGGAGAGTGTTTCGCCTATGTTATCTCCGCGTGGCAGCTTTGCTTGTGCCACGAATTCTGGTAGCATAGTTGTGGCGGGAGGGGGGTCGAGGCATACGATGTTTGGGGCGGCGGGGAGTAGGATGAGTGCCGTGGAGATGTATGATATTGAGAGGGATGAGTGGGTGGCGATGGAGGGGTTGCCGAGTTGTAGAGCGGGTAGTGTGGGGTTTATGGTAGGTGAGGATGAGTTTTGGGTGATGGGTGGGTATGGGGAGTCGAGGACGGTTTTGGGGGTGTTTCCGGTGGATGAGTATTATAGAGATGCGGTGGTGTTGGAGATGAAGAAGGATGGTGGGGTTGGGAAGTGGAGAAAAGTTGGTGATATGTGGGAAGAAGGGGAGCGGAGGAGGTTAGGGCGAGTTGCGGTGATTGATGATGTGAAGGGTGGTGTTCCGAGTGTTTTTATGCTTGATAAGAGCGACATTTTTAGGTACGTTTGCAGTGTTCTCCTAGTGTTGTGTTGTTCATTTTGCTTATCAATTTATATATGTTGATCATGATTATGGTATTAGAAAGTTGGGGTGCTTGATGGTGTTATTGTGTTGTTTCGTTAAATTTAGATCACTAATCAACGGCTTCTATATTTAGTGGCTCGTGAATATGGATTTTGCTGATGTGTGCATTTATGCTGATATATTTTATATATTGTCATTTATGTGAGTGGTGACATAGGCCTAGTTAATAATTTAGTTGCAGTTTTGACGTTTTCTAAAATATTCTATTTAGTTAAAACATCATGTATGATGTTATGAAGCAGAGTAGACTTGAATCAATTTTGGTCGGCATATGAGACTATATACATTAGCCATTATTAGTATCCTCAACTTTAGACAAGACGGAGTTTAAGCATTAGCACTGAATTCGTAGTGTTCTTTTCAGATGACTTTGGTTTGATTAATGTCTATATTTAGAATTTGGTGATTCTGATATATTCATACATCGTCATTTACGTGTGCTGTGTGACATGTGCCAAGTTAGTAATTTTGCAGCATCGGTTTGCAATTGCTATTCTTTGACCAAAGGTCTTCTGGTTTGTTTATAAACAGCCTGCCATGATATTGTCAAAATTAACTGAAACTGCATGGGACATGAGCTACTATCATTTTTCCAAATTAGACAGAACTAAAAGAGTAGTCAGAGTGAACGCCACAGATCTTTGGCAGAGGAACTGACCCAAACCTGATAGTTTAGTTTTGGTTCTTAGTTAACGTGAAAATTTCATGTCTCCATGGTGATAGTTGTTACCTAAGAACTGTTTCTATTTGCTCAGTATTGCATCGCGTTTACCAATTTTCTAATCAATCTCACTGCAACATGTGGTTCATTTTCAGATCACTTACTCTGTAGATGTACATGTTCGTATCTGTTGTGAGGATCTATGTTCCGAAAATCTATTTCTTACACATTTAGTACAAGCTGTTTTTACTGTTACATGTATATGCTCAATGACCCTGTAGCTTGTATGCTTTCAAGGGTTGTATCAAACTCTTTTTGCTCCAAGAAGAACATAGAGTACTCTATGAAAAAACCAAAATAATTGTTTGAAATCTTTTATCTTCTACCACAATAAAGAGGTATATAGAAAAATCATGCTCAGAGAACTCATCATGATCAATTTGTTCTTTTCTTTATTAAGAAGTTCGCTTGTATCGTCTCTGAAGCATTATGCCATGAATTTTTTATACTATCTTCAAGTCTTATGACACCACATGGTCATGGCCACAGGTATGACATGGGTTCTAACCGTTGGAAAAAGGAAACCAGCATCCCAAAAAAACTAACAGACGAGTCATCAGTCGGGTTTGTTGCACTGAATGGGGAGCTGCACGTGATGGGCTCTGTCCATGGTAGCGATTCAACAGAAAACCACAAGTCGAGACAGCATAAGAGGTCAGCATCTTTGTTTCTACAAATATATCACCCACAAAAGAAGATATGGAGATCTCTGATCACAAAATCGCCATTTCAGCAACCTTTAGATTTTAAAACTACAGTTATGTGCACCATTCGGCTCTAGGCTTCATCTGGATTGGCGTGTGTGTTGTCATATCCTCTTATTTTAGTTTGACCAACCTTCCACTCACCTACTTGAATACTTAAAAATTGTATGACTACTAAATTCGGATAACAGTCTTTAGATCAAGTACTGTATCCCTTGTTATTATAATTGACGCATATGGAATATATATAAACATATTGATTTTGTATCATTTAGTCATCTATATATTTGTTTATAAAGTTCCCTTGTATGTTTTCTTTCTGTTTGTATGCATTCTTTTGTCCTATATGCTGGTGGTCCGATACTCCTATAAAGTTATTGATCTGAATTGTATGCTTCTATCTGAAACTTTGTTTCTTACACATGCTATATGTTAGAAGTGGGTGTGAAAGTCTTTTTGTTTGGTTTTGATTACCACCATATACCTAGCAGGCTAGCCACATGTAGTTGTTTTCAGACTTGTTTATTTATTTTTGTGGACCATTACTCGATATTTGTGTCTCATCCTTGCGAAGGACCATGCAAATCTTATCTGTATAGTCTTATCCGATGTCCCCGGCTGTCTTAGACGTTGGTATTTATTCTTTAATGATACATGTATTCTATTATGCAGATATATACAATACCATTCATATCTAATGTACTTACAATTAAGGTTGGTTTTTCTTCTGGTATTCCTGGCGATTAGGTTAATCAACATGATTAGTAAATAAATCATTTCAACTCAGTTTCCTAACTCTAGTAACTCACCCTGTGCCCCCTAATTATGTCAAATGTCATTATAAAACTTAGAATTTCTTAGTGAGCTGAATGCACGGTATGCACCTTTCATGCATGACATATGATTTGGACATTTAGTGTAGATTATCACGTTATTTAATAATTAATCTTTCTAAAAGAGCTTAAATTACTAAAAATCTGTGAGTATCTTCCAAGCACAAGATGCCATTTTCCTAAATCCTCCCCAATCTTAGGATATGAATTAATCGTCACATACACGTACCTAAACAAAAACAAAGAGCTGATGAAAGATTATTGCCAACTAAACAAACAAAACTACATACAGCCAACAAAATCGTCATTGAGTTAGACCTCTATCTGACATGCAAATATATGGACATACATAACAGACAAACGAAACCAAACGATAAGTACTAAAATATATTTACTGAAACATCATACATAAGGTTCATGAATCCTATTTGGTATACTGATGTAAATATTTTCTATAAATTCATATCATCTTGATTCCATCATATCTCACACACATCCACCATGATCAACTTGGAACTTTCTTCTTCGATTCTGTTTTTACTCCTTCCATTAACATTTCTTTTCCTCAAATCTATATGCACCACTTTCTTCATCAAATCCACTGGTAAATATGCACCAAGAACATACCCATTGATTGGATCTTTATTCCCTATTCTACAAAACCGGAATCGCTTCATCCAATGGACGTCAGACTTGGTCAACAACAGCCCTACTAAGTGCGTCAAGATCCACCGTCCTCTAGGCAATGTCCGTGTTATGACCGCCAACCCTGATGTTGTAAAACACAAACTCAAAACCAACTTCCAAAATTACCCAAAAGGCGTGCCCGCGAGGGACAACGCGTATGATTTACTTGGTAATGGTATCTTTAACATCGATGGTGAGGCATGGAAGTTCCAAAGACAAGTTTCGAGTCACGAGTTCAGTACGAAGTCGTTAAGGCATTTTGTTGAAGAGGTGGTGGAGACTGAACTTAATGACCGTTTACTACCGATACTTGCTACTGGAGCCACCACTCAAACCACTGTGTTTGACTTTCAAGATATACTTCAAAGGTTCGCATTTGATAACATATGCAAGATTGCGTTTGGATATGATCCGGTGTACTTAGCGCCGGAGTTACCAGAAGCTAAATTCGCAACAGCATTTGACGAAGCTGTTATGATAACCACTGGCAGAATCCGCTCGAATCTTCCATTAATTTGGAAACTCAAACGATTACTTAACATTGGTTCCGAACACCGTCTCTGCAATGCCATCCCCATCGTACGTGAGTTCGCCGTAAATGTCACAAAAGAAAAAAAACTCGAACTTGAACAAAAACAGACTCTAGACTCAGTCGATCTACTTTCCCGGTTCTTAAACTCTGGTCACTCCGATGAAAAATTCATCTCCGATATTGTAATCAGCTTCATACTTGCCGGAAGAGATACCACATCAGCAGTACTCACGTGGTTCTTTTGGTTAATTTACAAAAACCCGAGCGTCGAAATGGAAATAATAAAAGAAATAAAAATGAAAACAGAAAAATTAAATTACAAAGATGTGAAAGATATGGTGTATACACACGCGTCACTCTGCGAAAGCATGAGATTATATCCACCTGTCCCGATTGATGGAAAACAAGTGCTAAACGATGATGTTTTGCCTGATGGGACATCAGTTAAGAAAGGAAGTCATGTGACGTATCACATATTCGCTATGGGGAGGTCGGAAGAGTTGTGGGGGAGTGATTGGATGGAGTTTAGGCCCGAGAGGTGGTTGGAGATGGGTGATGATGGATGGGTGTTTAAAGGGAGGGATTGTTACGAGTATCCGGTATTTCAAGCAGGGCCGAGGGTTTGTTTAGGGAAAGAGATGGCGTTTTTGCAAATGAAAATGGTGGTTACAGGTGTTTTACGGCGGTTTAGGGTGGTTCCGGCCATGGATGATGGTGTTGAGCCGGTTTATGTTTCCTATTTTACGGCAAAGATGAAAGGTGGTTTTCGTGTCCGGATTGAAGAACGCGTTATTTGAGAATATACTTCAAATGATCCTTTGAAATTAATTCTGAGTCTTAAAATAGTACTATCTTTACAGTAAGTTTACAAAAGCCATGTAGATTTGTGTTTCAGTTTTGTAAGATGATTGTAATATGTTTATACTATATAAGCCTATAAGGTAATGTTTTTTATACTCTTGAGTTTCCTCAAATGTATACCATCTGGTAAATCAAGTGAGCATATTTTGAAAAAGTTACAAGTATTGGAACTGCTCAGAAAGGACACAAAATCGTTGTAAATGTTGTGATGTTGCCATAGCTATTCTTGGTAAAACATAGCCGAAAGTACCAACAGGTAAACCACTAACATTCAGCACAAGTAAAGAAAATCATCCATAAAAGTAGTACTAGTGGTAATAGACAACTCCTAACAAAAAACAAGCAAACATTAAAAGGTCATTGTTCTACTTAAACATATCTCATCATGAATCACTATCATATTGCAAACCACTGGGGTCAGCAAACAAAAAGTTAATAGCTTATAGCTCCATTATAATCCGTCTTAGGGGGCTTAGGAGGAACACAAAACAAGCGCCCATTACGTGCCATTGACATACCAATTCCTGATTGGGAATGATCGGACAACCATATCATGTACTCGCGAACCTCTTGCTTTAAAGCCATGCTTCTTCCCGACATATTATGAATAGCCTTTCCTTGATTCAACACAAGTAGCAACTTGAAATCCACAATTTGCATTTTGGACAATCCAAGCTTCCCTCCAAGTGCAGAAACCCTTTTTTGCTGATAAAACTGTCATAATTCGCAGGCTGACACATTCTTGAAAAGCAGTATGAAGCATACTCCAATGAGGGCATGGACTTCAAATTAATAAGGGTCTTTTTTCAACAACACTCAAATCAATTTCATTAGCATTAGCCTCAGATGGCAACTTGATCACATTGAGCGATATGCCATGCTCTTCATGCATCTTTGACGTCTGGTGTGAGACAAGGAACAGACACACACAATGCACTTCCAAAGTAGCATGCTAGTTGCTTTTCATCCAACGAGGCAATGACATGAGCAAAAGAAACTCAGAAAACCAAATGCATGTTGACACTATTCAAGTCATCATCAGGTTCATAAATATGTATGTTTGTGCCTTCAAGTTTGCAACACTGGGCGGTCCTATTCGAGCCCGCTTGCTGCTTCCAGCTTGGTCCTTTATATCTGTAGACGTATGGTCCGGACCGGTAGGAATGGGTCGGCCGATCGTGCCACCCTTTCCTAAACCCTAATCCACGCTTATATATACACACGCAGTGCTATCTCTAAACCTAACACTTTTCTTTATGCTTGGCAAGCAAGATACTAACTTGACCGTCGGAGGTGGACCCTGGCACGGCCCGGGTCCACTCCTAACGAGTTCTCTTTGTTGACAGGCCTACTAGGGCTCGGAAGACACTAACGCCCAAGGAGAGTCGTCGAACGCATCCATGCCAGATTATCTTCAACAGTTGGCGCCGTGACCACGAATAAATTATGTTTCGTGTTCTCATATTAGATAAGCAGAGATAAATTCCAAAAGTTTCGGTGCCTAAAACTTTGCATTCTACCATGTGTAGAACTTGCTTTATCATAATTGATTGCCATATTACATTCGCAATAAATATTCGCAACTTTGATTCGCAATTAATTTAAAATATCATTCGCGATCAACAATAATCGATTGCCATATATTATTATAATCGATTGCGTTAAACTATTTTATATAATCGGATACAGAATATTCGCTTGGTATAATATTCGCACATGCATTATATTATTATAATCGATTGCCTTTAAAGTATCATTGGCAATTAATAACTCAGATGCATGTATTCATTATATTATATTCTCATGATTCATGATTTTCTTTACATAAGGTACAATTTGAAAATATCCGCATGATCGGGTCTATTTTATTTTTTAATCCGCATGATCGGACCTATTTTTTATTTTAGTCCGCACGATCGGCCCTATTTTAAAACATCCGCACGATCGGATCTATTTTATTTTAATCCGCATGATCGGACCTAAGAAAAGCCCGCACGATCGGAGCTATTTTATCTTTTAGCCGCGATAAATTCGCGCAGACATCTGCTTTTACGGTTGATACGCTGTCACGCTCGACCAGCGCGCTTGCGATAAATCTACCCACGTAAGGCCGTGCGCTCGAGATCTTCGCGAGAACGCGCAGCGCGAATACCACGATGCTAGTCAATCGCCATGATGCGACCGACAAAGGCCGTGGTATAAACATCTGCGATTATCCAGAAACGTTCGAGTCTATGTGGTTAAGATAAATCCATCTGCGTCTATTAGTTGCGGACACGGTACGTCCATCTGTTATTAATAAAAAATAATAATAAAACAAACAAACAATTAATTATTTCGTCGGTACGCATTCCATGACGGGTGCGCACTGCCACCTCACGATAGGTTTTATATTTTTTATGCTATGCGCACTATATTATTTATGCTATGTGCTGTCTATTGCTTAATTTTATTAGGTTTTATATGCTGCGATTCGCGGCATATATTTTTAATCGTTGCATTGAGTGTCTTACGCGACCATACATAAGTTTAATGCTCTACACGAGTAGCACCATCAAACTTGGGGGCTACGTGGTACATCCTACCACCGCTTCCGACGCAGTATATTTGGAAGCGCATCAAGACGGATTTGAGTATTCGCATCAACTTGCCGCACCAACATGCCGCAGGGAGACGCCCTCCGTCGGTTGTAAAGACTGCGCGACAACAAGACACTTATCTTGCAAGCACGCCTTACGTCGCACTTTTGTCGCCAAGACAACAAGATCTTGTGAAGCAGAAGTTTTACGTCAGGCACCTCTTTGTCGCGACAACGCAAGACTTATGCTACTGAGCACGTCTTCGTCGCACCTCTTTGTCGCCAAGACGCAAGACACTGCACATGTACACGCGTCTTCTTGTCGTCACCATGTTGTGTCGCCATCGGTACAAAAGGTACGCCTACCCCGTGATGCAAAGATACGGGTTCCACTTTCACCCACGCTGACCATCGAACTTAAGTCTAGCATAACATAGCTATGTGCTATCTCATACTAGACTTGGGGCTTGTGACGTATGGTCCTGACCGGGCCAGAATGGGTCGGGCCCGCGTCGCCACCAATTTCTCTGCCTAAACCTTAATCCATGCCTATATATACACACGCAGTTTATCTCTAAACCTAACACTTTTGCTATGCCACAACAAGATACTAACTTGACCGTCGGAGGTGGACCCGGCCTACGGCCCGGGTCACTCCTAACGGGTTCTCTTTGTTGATGCGTCTCTTGGAGCCGAGAAGGCACTAGCTCAAACTTTGTGACTTATTTGAGGAGGAGTGGGCTTATATAAGGATATTATATAAAAAGAATTTTACACTCTCATTTAGTAATTACACTCATTTAGTGTTCATGTACTTTTGTCATTTTACCTATGATAAACTAAGCCAAACACTTGGCAAGTACTTATTAACTCATGATATATAAGACATAAGGCGCTTATATAACATAAGCATAAACCCAATTCATAAGCTTAGCCAAACACCACCTTACTAAGGCATTTGTTGTAGAGTTATTTTCCAATACTTTTATGTTAGTTTTTACAGATTAATTATTGTTGTTGTTCTTTGATACAGATTTGAAAAATATTACTAAATGATTACTTGTTTCTTCTTATATTTTGGTTGTTAAATGTTGGTTTAGACGTAAATATGAGCAAACACATAACAAATAAAGAATTTTTGGGTGTTTTTTTCAAAAGTATCGGTTCCAATCAGGTAGACCGAAATACCCAATCCGGACCCGAGAACAGAACCGGAACCGAACATGCTCTTTGGTCCGGTTTTCCGCTCCTGAGATATGAGTTTTCCGGTTCTTGGTTCTCTCGGTTCCGGGTCGATTCCTGGTGGATTCCGAAACCGAGCTCACCCCTACTTTAATGTGAAGGATTCTAAAACATTCAAGTTAGAATGAACCTAGATTGAGTAGATTCATCATTGGCCCAAGCTTATGTCAGTAATTGGTATGTCTAGCTAACAATACACTCGGGCCTGCTCTTTTGATAAAGAGGTGAAAAAGTATCAACTAGCTGGTCTCTTATAGAAGTATTGTTCGCTTAACTGCATTAACAATATATGGTGTTGATTGTGTGATTGTAGCCTTATAGGCATTCTTTTAGTGTGCGTTGGATTGAAAACAATGTAAAAAACTTCCTTATTCTTGATACACTGTGGTGGCAACCGGCTTAGGCATGGAATCGGCATGCACCATGCCGATCGGGTTCCCCATTGCCTCATCTTCGGCTTCAATCGGGGTGGTATGAAATTGAAGATTTTCTGCAACCTTTGCCGATTCTACATCCAAAGGAACTAGCCGTTATGCTAGTCAATATTACCGTTAGGTACCATTAAAAAAATCATTTTTTAAACCTATTTAAACACTACTCATTTAACATTATTTTACACACAAAACATCTCTATTTTTACTCAAACAAAAACATTTATATTTCACAAACAAAACATTTCTAATTCGATGTATTTTTATAATGTTTTCGCTTTTATAATTCGGTATTTTTAGTTTTTATAATTCGGTATACTTTGTAGGTGAATGCCTTGATCATTTTTGCGAAGCGGTAATCCAATTATATAGGCAAGAGTTCTTACGTAGGCCGACAACCCACGACGTTGCACGCTTATTCAAGGCACATGAAGAGCAACATCACATTCTGGAATGCTTGGTAGATTGATTGTACACATTTCGTTTGGCGAAATTGTCCTGCATTGAGAGGCAATATAAAGAGGTGATCTCCAATACCCGACGGGGTGGCAATATCACCGGTTCATATAATGGATCCACGGTCACGCCCGGTTTATGAATCGAATGTACTCACGGAGTTACAAGACGAAAATATCCATCACCGCCTTTGTTATGATCTTACGGAAAGATGCGACGCCAAGACTTACCATACCTTGATGACTAGTGTTGTTTTTTAATAAGTATTATGTAAATTTCTTTTAAGTATTAATAAAATATTATGTTTTTATTAAATTGTTTAATATAATTATATAAAAAAAAGAGTAAATTACACGGATGGTCCCTAAGGTTTTTCAAAAGTTTCACTCACAGTCCCTGAAAGTTTAAAGTTGCATGGATAGTCCCTATCTCTAAAAAGAATAACACCTATGGTCCCTTATTTAACTGATGTTAAATAAGTTCCGTTATAATTTACACTTTTAGCCCTTTTGGTTAACAATCGTTGCCTCGTCAGTCCTTTATCATAACGGAAGTTTATAATTTAAATATTTTCAATTTAGGCACGTTTTATACGCTTTCTTACGATTTCATCCGTTTTTCCGCTTTTATATGTTTTCATCCGCTTTTATACGTTTCGTCTGCTTTTATCGCTTTCATCCGCTTTTCTTACGTGTTCATCCGCTTTAATACGCTTTTTATACGGTTTCGTCCGTTGCTTACATTTTTTTATATTTTGGTCCGTTTTATGCTTTTTATCTCGATTTTATACGTTTTCTCACGCTTTATCCGTTTAAATGCTTTTATCGCTTTCATATATTTTATCGCTTTCAACAATTTTTATTTGTTTTGTCCATTTTATACATTTTCATCCGTGACACACGCTTTTATTCGTGTTCGTCCATTTTATTCGTTTTATATGTTTTATTCGTTTTCGTCCATTTAGTACGCCATCTGTATTTATATGTTTTATCTCGCGTCCGCTTTTATTCGCTTTTGTCTGCTTTAATTCGCTTTTATCCGCTTTATATGTTTTCATCCGTATTTATACGTATTTATCCATTTTATTCGTTTTAATCGCTTTTATCCGCCGTCGTCGCTTTTGTACTTTTCTTACGTTCTCACACGTTATCATCGCTTTTATACGCCGTCCTTTCGATCGCTTTAATTTGCTTTTATCCGCTTTTATACGCTTCTTTTGTTTTTGTTACGTATAAAAAGTATGAAACATATAAAACGTAATAAATTGTATAAAGACGGATTAAAACGTCATTTAAAAACGATAAAACGGACGAAAACGTATAAAACGGACGAAAACGATAAAATGGATGAAAACGATTAAAACATAAGAAAACGGATAAAATGGATGAAAACTTATGAGAACGAGAAAACGATAAAACGGATTTAAAATGGATAAAACGCGTGCGGATGAAATTATATGAAACGGATAAAACGTATGAAAATGTATAAAACGGAAGAAAACGGATGAATACTTATAAAAGGACCAAATGTAAAAACTATAAGCAAACGAAAGAAAACGTATTAAACGGATGAAAACGTATGAAAACGAAGAAAACGGATGAAAACGATAAAAAATGGCGAAAAAACGCGTATAAAACGGATGAAAACGATAAAAGCGGATTTAAATGGATAAAAACGATAAAACGGACGAAAACGTAAAAACGGACGCAAACGGATGAAAACGATAAAAACGTGCCTAAATTCGAAAATCTTTAAATTATAAACGTCTGCTATGATAAAGGATCGACGAGAAGGGCTAAAAGTGTAAATTATAACGAACTTAGTTAACAAAGAAGCTAAATAAGTGGACCATAGGTGTTATTCTTTTCGAGATAGGGACTATCCATGCAACTTTAAACTTTCGTGGACCGCGAGTGAAACTTTTGACAAACCTTAGGGACCATCCGTGTAATTTACTCTAAAAAAAATAAAAAAAATAAAAATAGATGAGGTATGAGTTAGGCATGGTTGCCACTAAAAATCTATTGTTAGGTATGAGATGAGATGGAAGGATATTATTGGTGGGTGATTAGGCATGAAAAAATGGCTTAGGCATGGTTGCCACCACCCTTAGGGGGTGGCAACGCCTCTCGGCATGAATTTGGCATGAACCATACCGATCGGGCTGACCATTGCCACTAAATCGGCATGGATCGGTATCGGTGTGAGGATAGGTAAATCGGTATACTTCACCGATTTGGCATGGCCAAAATTGTTAGGTCACTAGTTTTACAAACACAAGTTATAGAGAAAGAGATAAAGGAGATTGAGCAAGCTCTAACACACACACACGATAGTAAGCATACGGTTATGAGAAGATGTATGTGAAAGAAAGAAAACTTGAACAACCAACCCTCAGTGGGTTATTACATGAGTTTATATAGGCGGGGAGCTGTGGGCAACACCCCTCCTTCCCTATTCCTTATTGGGCTTGGGCCTGCTTATGGCCTTCTACATAAGCTTGACCTTAAACAAACATAAAGGCCATAATAAAGCTACCTATTACATATGAAATATAAATACTTGAAATACTATTTAGGAGTGATTCCAACAATCTCCCTCAAGTATATATGAATGTAAACGGTGAAGGCGTTGATGTAATAGTAGTTGTGACGCCTTTCGACATTCTTCTTTCTTGTGAGAGGAATTGCCTTGATTCGAACAATCTCCCAAAGTAGAGATAGTTATCTTTGAACAAGATGCTTGACGCCATCTTTAACTTTGTTCTTTGATCATTGTTCTTTGTGGTGAAAGTGATAGTATGTTGTTGTCCGCATCGGTCCGCTTTAGGTGCGCTTCGTTTGCTCCAGGTTCCATCGCCATTCTTCAAAGATGCTCACACGCTTTTGACGCTGGAAATCAATACCGATGAAGTTCTCAGAAGTCTTTGACTTCGAGATTCTTTGATTGATGAAGAATCATTCGATCACAGTGGCATTCGAGTAGAACTTCCATTAGTGATGATGTTGGCGTGAGCATGAGAGGAATCAAGACGATCATCCCGCTCCGGAGCTTCCATAAGAAAAAACATTTCAAACGGTTAGTAATAAGCGGTTTCCGGCACTTACAAGTTTGAACTTCGAGAGTGTTAATAGCATAGTGTGAAAACACAACTCTAATTCTTACAAAGGCCGCTCTGAACTCGAGTCCCACAAGTGAGATAACGCGATGTACCAAATACATCTACTGCCGGATGAGTCGCCGAGGTACACCAAGCATCACCTCACGATCAGACCGCTTGAGACACACCCGCGTAATCCACGGGAGTTACCGGCGACCGCATCGCTGGTGTGCGATGTAGACCCCGGCAGAGTTTCCATTCAATCACCGAGATCGCGGATGTGAAGCTCTCATAAATGTTCTCGACATTGCTAAGATCCATGAAGGACTCGATATGAACCATCGATGATCTTATTTGTTGATCATCAAGTGATTAAATGTCAAGTGTTCCTAAGATATCTTTTGATGAATCTCGTGGCTCTAGACTCAATAGTGCGTTTTGGTTTTCCCGAGAGACTAGGGAGTAGGTCTCCTTCTTCAATACCAATGATCTCAAGAGAAAGCCAATAGTTTACGTAGGGTTCCCCGTGAGAATGAAACAAGATTACGGTTGAGAAAAACTTGAGTGGCTAAGAAGGTTTAGTGCATGCGCCACTTTGGGTCCATGACGACTTTTAATCTTCAATACCGTGTCACTAAGTGACAACCAATAGCATATGAATTGAACCCGGTCCGCCTCTAAGTTGAATAACTGAGGGTTTCTTATCACCCTTTACTTTACATTTCTTTTGATTCTTCAACTCCTTCTTTCTCCGATTCTCATTTTCTCCTTTTTACAATCATTCCTAAGGACTTCTAACACTAACTAATGGTAGTGTCCTTGGGTAGATCCTCCCTATCAAGGATCATAGGACGGTTATTCCTAACCTTAGTCACCTTATAACCCATGACTAACCTATGTTGCCATTAAACCATCAGATGTGAAAATATCTCTCAAAGGGTTTGTTAATGAAAACATGTTTGAACCATCGCGAGAGATGATGTTTTGCATAAATACCCCCTTCACATGTGCTTAATAGTTTTAATGGTTAAATGCACAGCGAGGAAAGAGCGCGACATTTTGAATTGATCCACTAAAGATAGACAATCTCCCGCGAGACACGGTTACGTTGAATAGTTAAAGAGTTACATTGTCGCCTTTTAGGTGACAACTAGCTCTAATAACTACCTTGAAGGTGTAGACGAACCTTGGAAGGTTGTCAAACCCGCCGAGTTCATGTCTATCAAAAGTTTCTCGAATGGTACTTTCTACTTGGACAAGTCCTTCATGAGACACGCTTACATTACTAGCGAACTAGCTTGAAATTATTACCCGTCCAGACAAGTCTTTTCGAGTTACAAACAGCTTTAGTACCGTCGATTCGTTGGTTAAGTCCGAGGTGCAGATTCATTTGCATTTTGCACAACATATTTCTTATCACACAATTTCTCCCCTCAAATATGGCATATAAAAATGTTATTTTTGAACGGTTGAGAATAAATATGACCATTTTGAGTGTTGCGGGAAGAGTGACCATCGTGAACAATTTGTGAACAAAGTTTTAATTCAAATACTCCCCTCAACTAGTGATATAAACGGTTGAGGTTTTGAAAATCATATGGGGAAGTACTTGTCTTTTGAGCAAAACCTTGAAAAGTGAAAGGTTTGATAGGTTTTACTCAAAATAAGAAGCTTTCGCTCCTTTTATAAGGATTGTGGCAATCGAGGCGCACTACGTGGTCCTTTCTTGACAATTACGGGTTGTACATCATGTGTGCACAAGCCATAGACATATATAATCACACATCCAAAATTATACGAAGGAAGCAATTCAAGGGTACCAGAAGTGCGGTGATGTTCCTGTGCTTGCAGGCGTTGAAAGCCGGTGATGTTTCTCCGGGTCGACCACCAACATAGCTCTCCAATCGTCTCAGGCGATCCTTCTCGAACAACCGCTCATCAATCATGGTGATGATCCGCCTCATATCCCTCCTTTCCCGAGAATTCCGGTTTAGGAGACCCAACTTTCAGTATATCCTTCAACCTCAGACGCCAATCCATCCCTAACCGCCTTCAAGGTATGATCCCGAATTTTGGAGCTCACTACACGCCATTAAGCGGTTTCTTTGAAGTTCACTATGGTAAACAACGGCAAAGGTTTCTTGATGAGTATATATTGAGATAGTCGGTTGATATCGGGAAGAGTAAGCGTTGGGAGGTGAGGTTGACACGCGTCGATAAGATTCAACAACCATCCGGATATCTTCAACACGCTTTGATCACGATCGCCTAATGAAGATGAGAACCCACTTGATAAATTCACGTTGAACTTCATCGAGAATTGTCTCATACGACCACAGACTTTGGCAAGATACATGTCTTCGATGTCGCTGAGGACAAGTTCTCAAAGTCGACCTCGAGAATCCATAGTCCTGCTCATCTTGTCGCTTGACTATGATATTCTTCAAGAATGTGTAGTCCCACTTAGACTTGAGATCATTGTGTTTGATGGCCACGATGTCCTTAGAACTATACACCGCATGTTGAGACTTCAACCGAGCGACTCGTAGTAGATTCTTCGCGTTCGTGCCAATGATGAATCCCATACAATGCATCTTGGTCGTATGCTTGCGTTGTCGAAAACAAGGATTTGCACGCCCTCGATAGCTATGCGCTTTGAGTAAATAGCCACCGGAATGGAAGAGTCAATGATGTAGCGTATTTTCGCGAACCATCGCTACCGTAAAGAGAAAATCCGTGTCTCGTTAAAGAAGTATCGGAAGGAACCGTGGTTCGTCTGTTTGGCCAATGGTCGGTGGGGTTTGGTCCAATCGATGTAGTATGGAGGTTGTCCCTTTGTGTGAAGTCAATGTTTGCTTCCTGGATCGAGCCAATCCATGTTGTTAGACATAGCTCGAGCGATGTTCTCAAGATGATATTCGACCGAGGCGCTTTCAGAGTCGTCTTGTAGAAGTTGAAACGCTTCATTTTTGATTCGCTCAACTCGTATTTCGTCATTTTCTTCACATGGAACTTTTCTTGCAAAAGTTTTGCGTGCTCCAATGTAGAACCGCTCACCAAGTCTTGACCTTCATCGGGGTAGGAGTTTGATTGACAAGTGTGGAGAACCATTCAAACTCTTCGGTTTTATCGTCATCTAGCCGCGATACGACTCCAGCCGAGTCGTCTTCTTCTTCTTTTGGAGGGCCTTGATGATGAAACCGTTTCGCACTTGTTTGGTTGAGGTGGGTTGTTGTCGGGGCTCGAGGACCTCTTCATCGCCACCACCCGTATACTCAAAGTAATCACCGCTTTATGAGTCGGGGTGGTAACTCGGAATCGTCCCGAGGTTTATCGAGAGAAGACCGAAAGTGGAGGAGACTTTGTTGAGAAGAAGTCCGTGGTGGAGGAGGTGGCATCAAGTAGATTTACCGATCGCTCGACGCTTAGGTGCGATTCCTTGTCCTTATCATCGTCATCTCTTGGTCGTTTGGGTTGATCGGTGACTCCTTGCATGATGATCGAGTTGAAAATCAAGTAGATTTTGAAAAATTTAGCTTCATCCGAGTAAACGTTCTAGATCGCTTTGACATTTGCATCACTAGTTTAGCGATTAACTTTCATTTCAGAGATCGACTTCTTTGGCCATTGTATGTTTAACCAATGCGACGATGTTAGGGGTGAGTTGTGCGAAAATACTTCTCTAGTCACACCGGGACAAAGGTGTCGAGAAGAAACTTGTGAGTATGATCTCTTGTCGCCTTCTCCGGTTCCTTTTGGACTTTAGGAACGATATCCCAAGGTACTTGTTAGTGTAGCCTTCGATCATTTCGTTCGGTTCCTCTTTCGATGACTCTTCATGAACTTCGAACAAATTCCTTTCTTTCTCCATCTTGTCTTCTCATCATTTAAGCATCGAATCGGTCAAGAAACCAATTCGGTTTTAGAAAGTATGTCCTTCTTTCGACTTGTTGACAAACTTTCACAATCTTTTCATGAGTCGAGAAATCCAAGATTTAGGTGGTTTCTTCACCGATTTGGATGATGATCCGTTGACTTCGTTGATGGTGGTGGTGATGAGTGAGATGAAGAGTCGATGATGAGGAGACATGAGGAGACTTCATGTCCTTAGGAGTTTCCGAGGTTTTCTCCTTTGAGTGTGTTGGACCGCCTAGAAGAAACTTTGTATAATCATCCTCGCCATCTCTAGACTTTTCTTTCTCGGTTCCACTTTCTCAAAATCATACACAATAGTATCCTCTACAGGCTTTTGTTGTTGCACAAGAGTGGTGGCACCATATCCCTTATCGGGTCGATTAACGCATCAGGATCCGGAGGCGTGGCAAGACCACTTGATCCTCCGGCCACCCATTTGATCTTTAGCAAATTCTTGACCTTTTGAAGGTGTCGGCGTTGTGAAACTTCTTCCCGTATGATTGATCCGCTTGCTCTTCTTCATCTTCGTAGCTTTCATCATGTGACACAAGTGCGAGTCTTCCACTTTCCTTTATTAGTTTGAGGACTTGAGGTTTTGGTACGAGGATTTTCATCCTTTGCGCTTTGAGTATGTGATCTCTTCATCCGTATCCAAGAGCATCGAGTCCTCGTCCTAAGTTGCCTTTGCGTTCGGTGAAAGGATCGGAGTGGCTTCCCGAGAAGGAACTTTTTCTTAGGGTTAGGTTTCCTCTTTGGAATAGGTTTCTTCTTTGGAACATTCCTCCGACTATCCGAACTTGTGACACTTCCAAAGACTTCCTTTTACGGTTCTCCTTACAGTGTTCCGGAGGATTTTTCGTCGAGATGACCAACTTTGCCTTGTCTGACCGCCCGAGATACCTTTTATGCGTTTTGAGCTTTCGACATCTTGATTAGGAAAATCAAAGACAAAGACACTTTGTTTCTTTGTAGACGTTTCCTTGATTCTCGACAGATAGAATAGGTTCCGTCAACATATCGTGATTGTCGGGGTCATTGAGCCTCTTGGGAATATCGGGATGAAGTCCAAGTGCTCTTTGGATCAACAATTTAGTATATCGATGTAGGGAATCTTTGAGCCAAGTTTGTTGAGAAATGACATCATGTCATCCCAAATCGAGCTTCGATAGCGATGTGTTTCTTGTTGACCAATGCCCGAATATTTGCGGTTCCATGAGCTTAGGGTGCTCATAGCCATTGTCGCGACCGTAAATGTACTTGGTGATGATCATGTAGAGAGTTCTCGAGGTTGAGGAATACTCTTAAGCTCTCGTGAGAATGCTTGGTGATTACTCACGAGCCTCGCCATAACCGATATCGATTAAGAATCGGAGAGTGAGCTCTTCAACAAAGTGGCATATAGTTTGGTTGGATCGACATCGAGGAATTAGGAGAAACGCCTTAAGTCTGCAGGTGTAATGGTGACTTGTTTGTGATTCGAGTCACCGTCACGATGAGTCTCGTCCTTCGACCACTTTCCATAGTGTTCCGTAACTTGGATGTAGATCTCGGGAGCAGATTCTGCGAGTGAGTAAGCATGTTACGATCTGGATGAGTCCTCGTAATATCAATAGCAATTAAACACGAAGATTCGAGCAAGTGAGGTGTCAAAGTCTACACGGAGATTATTCTTTCCTATCTTCATTGGATAGCCATGAGGATAGATATCGAAATGGAGAGAACTTTAGGTGCATCCACATTCATTTGTTCGACCATGTCGGATCTCAAATAACATTAGCCAAAAGAACCAACATATCGAAAGACATAATGTTAGTCAATGTAGGTCTTATTGTCTAGTTATTGAATGTACAAATGATAATGATTGTTACGAGTCCTAAGTCACTTGTATGTTCAATAGTTCAATGATGTCGTGAAATGTTTCATGAGTTAGTTAACTTTAAGTTTTAAAGTTTATTTTATCACTTATTGTTCACAACATATCAAACGATCTAAGTTTATTAGTGACATTTTGGATTCGTGATGATATGATTAGTTTATTTACAAGTTTGTACACGTAACAATTCATAACGAAGGTATGATCTCGGCTTATCGTGGGATTGGTAAAGTTATGCGTGAGCGGGGAATGATATATGCGTGGAGTAAACTTACGCGTGGGATCCTAACTTCAGCGTAAGAAGTGTTACGCGTGGAAAAGGGGAACCTTATGCGTGGAGCTTATGCGTGGCATATATTAACCTTACGCGTAAGGCTACTCGTAAAAGTTGACCTTATGCGTGGTGGTCATCGCCACGCATATCCTTCACGAGATACGCGTAGTCCCATATGTAGAACCTTATGCGTGAAGCTACGCCAGAAGACAAATCTTACGCATAACAAGCTACGGCGTAAGGTGATCCTTATCGTGAATTAACAACAACCTTGATTCTCAATATTAAGTGTTGCAAGCCTAAAATAAAGCATCATATCATCAATGTTAAACACATAACATTCATTTTATGATGATCAAAACACAATTGCACGCTTAACGATTCTGCCGTAAAATCTTACGCGTAGTTTTAAAACCCTAAATCTACGCTATGAATTTTAGCCATGGATTATGCACCAAAGTTTTTCGGTATATCTTAGATGTTGTGAGAGCATAATGACCAAGTTTTAACACTTAATTTGCAGTGAATCAAAAATACCCAAACTCAAGAACCTTAAACCCTAATTTCAAATTGTTGACCAATTCGTGTTTCTGGGTGGTTAGAGACCTTGGAAATCATCAATTCAATAACACAAGAGCATAACCCACCAATCTTTTTGACCAAAACACTTCACATTTAGAAATACCCAATTCGACTCATAAACCCTAATATTCAAAAATCATTAACTCGTGTAACTGGGTTTGTTTTGAGCTTAGAAACTATATCATAGATGTTGTTAAAACATTTTGACACATTCCTTTTAACCATAAACACATAACACATGATCATGTGTTCTTACGCTGTGTTAAGAACACAAAATCACTCATAACAGAGATTTGACCGTTGAATTCATTTGAAAATCAAAACCAATGTTCAAAAACATGTTAGAAACATTAATCCACTTACAAAATGAAGATCGAAACACGGTTTCTTGAGTGAATTTTGTGCGTGGATGGTTTTAGGTTTTGTAATAAATGAGAAGTGAAAGTAGGTGGGAGGTGTTTTATTAAAAGTGAGTTTAACCTTTTGACGCTTTTGGTCCCTCCACTTTTCCTTTTTCAAGCAAAGCCTTTTAACTTCCATTTTGGTTACCAAACAAAGATTTTAGGAAAGAAACATGACGACACTCCCATCGACTTGAGAAAATAATGAAAGGTTATTAATTTAAGTCCGAGGAGTGTCTTTGAACCAAAAATGTACCACCATTTGTAAAAGAATCAACCGAGATATGATAACATGCAAGTACACAGATGTTTTGAAACAGTTAAGAGATTATTTTCTCCCCCTCAACACTTGATCGGAAAAATATTGAATTTTGAAAGATTAAAGTGTTGACGGAAGAAATGTACTTGCCATGTTGAAAGAAAGATAGATTAGGAGAATATTTTTGTTGTTTTATCGGATTTTATATTTTTGTATTTTGTTTTTGAAAAGATATTTACAGAAGATGTTTTGGTGTTTGACGGGTTTTAAGATCATTTTAAGAGGTCATCCATTCCTCTTGAGTCAACACCTCATACCAATTCGGTGGACCAACTCATTAAACCTAGCGGGAGGCAAGGCTTTGGTGAGCGGATCCGCCAATTGGTATTCAGACCCCAAAGTATAATTCAATCGGCACCACATTCACGTGGTCCTTGATGAAATGATAGCGTGGATCGATGTGCTTTGATTTGAAAATTTGAATGAGTTGCGAGATGGCAATGGCACTCCGATTGTCACAAATACATCGGGATTCATCAAACACGTAACCATAGTCTTTGAGTTGTGTTCTCATCCGATGACTTGAGCACAACACGCGGACATGGCTACATATTCTCGCTTCGGTTGATGACAGCCGATGTACAATCCACGCTTCTTTGATTGCCAAGACACCGCTTTATCACCGAAATTGTAGAGCTCCCGAGGTACTTTTCTCGAGTCTAAGCATCCCGCGTGATCGTCTAAAAGCTATTAGTTCAAAACCGAATCCTTCGGATACGGATCCCAGTTAATGGTTCCCTTGATGTATCGGAGGATTCTTTTAGCCTCGAGAGGCGGGTTTCAGCTGGTCGCGATCGATAACGGAGCATAGATAAGCGGCAAAGACAATATCAGTCGCTAGTTGTTAGATACATGAGAGACCCAATGATACTTGATTTGGTAGGGTCAACCAATTTCCCATGTAAATCAAAGATCTAACTTCTTGGTATGAGTCATTGGTGTGGCATAAGTATCACGGTGTTTTCATTCCAAATTTGTTTAACAATTCTAGGGCATATTTGGGTCGACTCAAGAAAATACCATTGGGTGATTGATGAACTTGCGATCCTAGAAAGAACGTAAGTTCACCCATCATGGACATTTCAAAATTTTTCTTCATTAGTTTTGCAAAAGCGGTTGAAAACTTTTTATGTGTTGACCCAAAATGATGTCATCCACGTAAATTTGAACAATTAAGATATGTGCCCGTGATATTGTATAAAAGAGTTGGGTCAACCGATCCTTTGGTGAAATTATTGGCAATGAGGAAAGATGATAGCTTATCGCACCATGCCCGAGGGCTTGTTTGAGACCATAAAGAGCTTTGTTCGGGTTTGTAGACATGGTTCGGGAACTCGGGATCAACGAATCCATCGGTTGGGCGACATAGACCGTTTCTTTTAGTTGTCCATTGAGAAACGCATGCTTTGACATCCATCCGATGAGACCGTCATATTCATGTGAGCAGGAACGCGAGAAATATCCGAGCGACCTCAAGACGAGCAACCGGAGCAAAAGATTCTTCAAAGTCTATTCCTTCTTCCCGACGATAACCCTTAGCAACGAGTCGTGACTTGTTTCGATGACGCCCTTCAAAGATCCAATTTGTTTTCCAAATCCATTTTAGACCAATGACGAGACCCCTGTTGGTCTTTCAACCGCCCCATACTTCAAGACGCTTGAATTGGTTGAGTTCTTCCGCATGGATTCAATCCATTGTCTTTGTCATTGCATCTTTAATGTTTTTAGGCTCGGTTAGCGAACGGTGAGAGCATAAATGCAATGTTCACCATCCGTGCGAAGACGTTGTCTCGTAACGATCGGTTGATTCGGGTTGCCAATAATGTTAGCCGGAGGATGGTCTTTTGTCCATCTATGTGTAGAGGTTGATGTTGGTATACATTGTGCGATTCGAGGATTCAAATGGTTTGTTGAAGATTCCGCGACATCGGTGCAAGCGATCTCATTAGCAAACGGGTCAAGAACGACGGATCAAAATCTGCGGTGGGGTACTTCATTCGTAATATCATCACCGGTTCATCATTGTTGGAAGCGGTGTGTTCAATCTGTTGTGTTGGAGTCAACTTGTGTAGGTGCATCTTCAACGAAGGTTGTTGTAGCAGTGTATCGGTATAGGAGTATTATCGGGTTGTGCAATGGAAACAACGGATACACCGGAGCATCGTTCATCAATATCGTCACGCGAGTAGGAGCAAATAACCTTCCATTTGTTGACGAGTTAGGCGGGGGCTTTGTTCGGTGATGATGGGGTTGAGGGAAGTTTAAGCGGTTGTGTCCGGGTTCTAAGTCATTATACTCGTAAGCCATTTCCGTGAGTTCATCGAAATGAGCATGAATCGTTTCCATTACCTCCTTAGTTCGGCGATTCCGATTCGAAACCTTTAGAATTGTCACGGTATCCAATAAAGACTCCAATATCGACTTTGGCTTTTAGCTTTCCAAAATCATCACGATCATTATTCGGATAGCAAAGGGATCCAAATACATGAAAGTGTTTGAGGTTCGGTTTATAGTTGTGGAAAAGCTCGAAAGGTGTTTTGTTGTGGCGCTTGTGATCATAGAACGGTTTTGAGTATAGCATGCACGATGAATCGACTTACGCCCATAAGTAACTGGAAGTTTAGCATTGATTAACATTGTTCTTGCGGCTTCACTAACGCTCGGTTTCGTCTTTCAACAACTCCGTTTTGTTCGGTGTACGTGCAATAGATGTTTGATCTTCAATTCCCACTTTCTCATAGAATTCACGAAGGGTTTTGTTGACAAATTCGGTTCCTTTGTCCTGCTCGATTATTCGACGGTGTTGAGTCGAACTCATATTTTGTGAGAAGGTGATGATCATTTGTGGAGCTTGGTCTTTGCTTGAAGAAAGTAGACCCAAGTCCATCGTGAGTAGTCATCAACAATTACTAAGATGTAGCGTTTGCCATTGATCGCTTGCACGCGCGATCGGGCCACACAAATCCATGTGAAGAAGATGAAGCACATCTTTGAGAGTCGTGTTCCACCTTTGAAGGAAAATGAGCACGAGTGCTTTTCCTTGTTCACAGGTGAGCAAAGGTGATCTTTTGAATACCGGAATCGTGGGAGTCCTTCAACTAGTTTGTATCGAGCAAGGTTGGTGATGGTTTGAAAGTTTAGATGTGAGAGCAGCGGTGCCATAGCTGAGATTTTGTAGATGTTGCCTTTGAAAGTAAGCAAATGGGAGAGGAAGCAACCATGTCTTGCGTAGAGATAGTGTAGAGACTAGAATTACGCGAGCCCGACATAAGGTCATTTCCTTGTAGATCACTGAATGAAACAAGTTTTCTCCACGAAAGCAACCTCCAAATCTCCATCACAAAATTGGCCTCACGAAAGCAGTTGTGACCGAGGCCTTCCACATAGTAAACCTGCCGATTTCGATGTTCCCATTGACATAATCTCCGTAGCCCATGATGGTCGCAGTGATCATTCCGAACTGGCATTGCCAATGAACTTTGCAATAAAGTTTGATAACAGTTTAAGGTTGCTGTCATGTGTCGGGAACATCCGCTATCAACAATCGAGAGAATGATCTCAGATCACCGTGATTACACATGCATTTTACACGGATGGAATAGAAGTAGATGTGGAACCCGAATGTTAGAGGGTTCCAAGGCGTATGTTAGACATACACATTGATAATTTTAGGCATCCATTTAAATCTTAGTGTGTTATATATCCATTTCGCCATCTATAACTACTCTTTGCTTTAGTCTTGGTGAAAGCACTAGGTGGTACTTCATTCTTAGGAGGTGAAGCGGAGCTACTTGTGATAGCAATGGTTGCCTTAGAATCTAAAGAAGGCGGTCTACCAAGCACGACTTAGACCGATTAGTGGGCCTAGAGGTATTCGATTCTTAGGATTTCGAATCGAGAGATTATAGCTTTAGCAACACATTTGTCATGACAATCGAATTCATACTCTTTCGACAAATAACACAAGGTGCATCGATCAATATCAAAAGTACTTAACGGTTTAGCATTAGTTACATCACTATTTGTATTACATTTTCCAGACGCAACATCTATGGTGGAAGCAACATGAGTTTTATTCAGAGTCCTAGGGTGTTCTTCTACTTTAGCATTCCTTATTGATCTTTTCTTAGGTCGCAACTTCCTATTCTTCGCTTGAGTGCTCCTAGGTCGTGAAGTGCGGACGTTTGGAAAAGATGCAACTATTCTGTTTCAAAGAGAGGAAACACATTAGCAACTTGTGATTTGGCAATGGGAATTCTAGGTTCGCGATTACTAAGTGTGACTGGTGCTAATCTCTTAATCACAGATGGCGGAAGTTTTCATACTTTCCTAACATTTCCGTAACTTGGAGATGGTGTGAATCGATCTTGATTTTCGAATCTAATATTACCAAAGAAAATTCATGACTTCTAGTGTGAGCAAGATAGTGATCAAGTTCGTTTGATGCTTCAAGTCGAGTCTTTTGAGTAAATCAAATATGACACCATATTCTGTTTAACTTTTAAAAGTTCTTGTTCATATTTTGAGATTTGACTTTTCAAATACACGTTTTGATCATCCAGTTGTTCAATTTTAGGATCGAAGATTTAGCACTCAATGAGCGATTTTCTTTTGAAAACTAAGTTGATGTTTGTGAATATCTTTTCACACCAATGAAGACGACGTTTGCATTGTAAATTTCAAAGTGAGTAATCGTTTATTTTCACTTTTAAAGACTCGATCCACACATTATCGGTGTTCTCACATGATTACAGCTTTCAACAATATCGTGAGAGATATGATTAGATGCATATGGCAAAGAATAGAATAACACAACATTATGGATATCAAGACAGATAACATCTTCCAAGAGTCGATCAACATCTTTTCTCAAGAGTTTCTTTTACGTTTAGTATTAGAAATAGATGTTTCGCTTTCTCGGCGCTTTTCATTACCCCAAGTTCATATGAAAATCCTTTTCGAGCAATTGCACAACTTTTCAAGTTTTTAACATTAGGTAAAAGATTTTTACGAAAATGTCTCTTTGTTCTCGCGCGGAGGCGATTGAAAATGTTCAACTTTGATTTCGGATCGATATTCTATCTCATGTTGTAAAATTTTGAGGTCGACCATGAAAATGTCAAAATATCAAGAATTTTTCGATTTTCGGTTGTGAGTTTACTTCACTAATGGAAGGTAAAGGACCATAAGTTTGTGCAAATTCGCTTTTGGGATTAACATTAGAAGACTCGGTGTTTTGATGATAACCCTTGGTGTGTTTGAAGAATCCGTTGGTGAGACGAAAGTGACCGCGTTTTATAATTAAAAGGTTTGTTGTAAACAACGGTTTTAATTTTGATCGACTCTCGTCTTCCGCATCTAATTCCTCTTGACGATGATATTCAACAACACTCATGACAAGATTATCAATTTTGTATTACGACCGAAACTTGGAGTTGGTTTGAATGTTTTTAGTGAAAGCTTTGGTTTGTAATCGCTAGATTTTTCCATATCCTTTTGGATTGGGTTTTAAGGTAAACTTTTCAATAGTCATATCGATTCACCATGTTTGTAAACAACAGCTTTAAACTCTTTAAGTTTGTTTTGCAAGCCGATAATTTCTTCAAGAAGGTCATCTACCCGATTAGTTGAATGCTTTTTGTATGGAGAACTGTTTTTGACAATTTAACAACTCACCCTTAGCTTGTTGATTTTCCAAGGTGAGAGCGTTAATTTGCTTTTTATGTTCGTGTTTCGCTTGTTCTAATTCGACAACAAAGCATTCTTCGAGGCGGCTAGATCACGATCCGTCTCTAAATATTTTTCGTTTGATGAGATTTTGCAAAGCGGCTTCAAAACCTTTTTCACTGTTGTCTTGAGTTTTGAAAAGTTGAGTTGCATTTGTAAACATTCAAAATCCTTGGTTAACAGTGCATTTTACTTTTAAGGACCGATTTAATGCAACACATGCGACAATTTGGGATTGTTGGTCTTGAAGTATGTAACAAGATCCGAATGGGCAAGGTTCATTTTGTTCAACGTGAGTCACAACATGATCATTATTTAGATCCTCAAGTATAACCACAGTCAATTTGATTATCAAGGAAACCATAAGGTCTTACGGATCGTCAAATGTAACTACGGGTTTATTTGAAAATCGTCGAATGAGATGTAGATAACTCCTTTTGAACATTCCGAGTCGTGCGGATTCGAATATTGATGGAGATATTAGTTGAGATATGATGATGGTTTGTTCGGCACTGAGACAAGCCATCGTCATCTCTGGGCTGTTTCACTCATGTAACTCTTGCATATTAGCCATCAACATAATACCGTTTGCATTGGCTGCAAGTCCTCCATATCATCATCTCGAGTCAGATCGCCATAAAGCTCGTTCTTTATGCGTGAGAGATCCACCGACTTCATCCTTAAGAGCCAAAAGTAAAGCCTCTTTGAAATAAGCACCGCCCGAGTCCTTGGCTTTGGGCATGCATTAGCCAGTGTCCCTTCTCATTGCAGGTTGTAGCATCTAAGACCATTTAACCGATTTTGAGCATTTCTGCTTCCACCACTGAGCTCATTGTTATTCCTACCCACATTAAACCCTTGACCACCGCCCATCCGACGACCATAATCATGATTACGAACTTCAACACGTCCATTGTTCACATGACTTGAGTCCGTGTGTTAGATGAGGAGCGAATCGATTGTTGGATTTGTTGGTGTAACGCCAAAAGCATTAGCAATCATCACAAATCCTTGTTGCAATGCTTGAATGGATCGATTTCCTCGGTAGCTTCACCGACATATGCTTGAGCATTGTTGCCGATGGAACCAATTGATTTTGTTGAGGTTGTTCTTTGTGAAGGTGTGTTTGAAGCGCTTGGTTGAGTTCTTTGGTTGAGAGGATAATTCGCTGAGCATACAAGGCAAGTTGTTGATTATCCGGTTATGATTGTTTAGCAATTTGAGCACGGAGAATCCTTTCCCGATCAACTTCCTTTTCATGAGGCTTCAAGTAATCGTACAACAATCCATAAGTAGAATGATGCATATTCTTCGCTTGACGGAGAAAATGACATACTTCTCCCATTCGGACCAAGACTACTCGGAACTTAGTATTCACCGCAATTCTTGGCATGATGATGTTGTGTTTATCCAAATCATTGATGATATCTGAAAATCGATGATGATAGGACTCTAGTGTCTCTCGTGTTCAATCATGAAGTGTTCATAAGCCAAGTAAATTTTGGATTCCAAATCCTCCGATTGAGTCTGATCCTTCCATAAGAAGGCGAATATGATCCCACATCTTTTGTGCGATCTTTTGAGCATCAACACTACGAAGAATTGGGTTTGGTAATCCCAAGAGGATGTATTCCATTGCAAGTTCATCGACTTCATAGTGTAGAAGTTACGTAGGATTTAAATCAGCAATGATAGCAATGTTGGTTTGTTCATCTCTTGGTGGAGCAGCTTGGATCTCCGGGTACAATGACAAGAGGGCATCTCAAATGGACCTTCAAGATAACCTTCTTTAAGAACTTTCCATGTGGCTTCTTTAGATCACAAAACCTAAAGAACCTTATCACCCATTGATCGTAGTTTCTGGAGTGAGCATTGGAGGTCTATCAGTGATCCACTTCATGAATTGATTGTTGGTCGCTTAAAGCTTCACACATCTTTGCAAACCAAGTGGGTTCCTTCATAGTGGTCCGTGATGGATGTTGATTGAACTTCGGTTGTGTAGGGTTGAACTTGAAGGCTTGGTGGTGGTTGAACCATTTGTGGTTGTGGAATTGCCCCAAGTTGTGGAGTATGTTCTTGATTAAATTGTTGTTGATAAATAGCTTGTTGTTGATTCCATTGTTGATGTTGTGGAGTTAATTGTTGTTGTTGTTGATGATTATAAGTGTGAGGAAATAGTTAGAGTATGGTGGTTGAGACATGATGATAAACTTGTGTGGTAAAATGGATCTTTGTAGTCGAATGAACCTTTGTTGATGAAGTGTCCTTAGGCGTAGAAAAGACAAGAACCAAGTAGCACTTATGCGTAAAACACCAAAAGTTACGCTGTAACAATGAGGAGTTACGCGTGGGTTTTAGCTTCGCGTAAGTAGGATAAAAGCACTAAAGTTATGTGTAGACAAAAGTTAGGCATAGAAAGTTAGGCGTGGGATTACCTTATGCGAGACCCAAGTTTACGCGTAAAGTGAATCTTATCGTAGGATTTCTACGCCGTAAGGTTATGCTTATGCGTAAGTTTGTGGTTTTGCCCAAATGATCTTTTACACTATCACAAAGGCAAAAGATATCCAAAGTCGACGTATTTTCGCACTTATCCAAGTAAGAAAACACGGAATAAACCGGAAAATGAAGATCAAACCAAGGAAAATCTTACAGCGTAATTTTAGGGTTTTGATCGCAGAGAATTACTCAGTAACTTAGATTTTGCCCAAATGTGTTTCTAAACCATATTTTTGTTATGGAATAGCTTCAATAGTACCAAAAGAACACAAAATGTGAATTTTGATGTACCAAAATCGCTAAGCGGGTTACGCGAGAACGACACCCACGAACAAAAACAAGCTTAAAAACGTGATCCACGCGTAAAGTTTAAAACTTTTGCCAAAACAAATATTTTAACACCTCAAAACATTGAAAGTACAAGAATCTTGGATTAAAAGTGTAAAAACGAGTTTTTAAGAGAACCAAAGATGGCGTTATCTTTACGCGTAAGACCCAAAACCAAAACTTCAAAAACAAAGTGTACACCCAACTATTTGTCTCGATACCACTTTGTTAGGTCACTAGTTTTACAAACACAAGTTATAGAGAAAGAGATAAAGGCGATTGAGCAAGCTCTAACACACACACACGATAGTAAGCATACAGTTATGAGAAGATGTATGTGAAAGAAAGAAAACTTGAACAACCAACCCTCAAGTGAGGGTTATTACATGGTTTATATAGGCAAGGAGCTAGGGCAACACACCCTCCTTCCCTATTCCTTATTGGGCTTGGGCTAAGCTTATGGGCCTTCACATAAGCTTGACCTTAAATAAACATAAAGGCCATAATAAAGCTACCTATTACATATGAAATATAAATACTTGAAATCTTGTTTAGGAGTGATTCCAACAAAAATGTATCCGTTGGACATTTAAAAAAGAGACGTTGGGCATTAAATTGGTATAACCGTTGCATGCTAAAAAAAAATAAAAAAAAATAAAATTTACTCCCCCTCTATAAATAAACAAACCAAATTCTTTTTTTTTACCACAAATTTAATCACATCTCTTTACACTTTTAAAAAATATTCTCATGGATCCAAGAAAATCAAAAGGTGGTTCGTCGTCATCCAAAGGCCGTGGACGACAAATAAGACACAACTATTGCAGACGGCGGTGGCGACAAAAGTTGCAAAGAATGAAATGGCCGAAAAGTTCTTGGCGACAAAAATCCGTATCATTGAAGAAAAACATATGTTTAGGGCGATGAAATTCTATAAGGAACCGCACGATAACATAACCGACCCAAATATACTAAAGTTCACTCTTGACAAAAAAACGTGAGCTCGCGGCGAAATATGGATGGACTTGCGATTTTTAGATATATGTTTTAGTTCGTTGTTTTTATTAATGCAATTTAGTTGATTTTAAGTATTAATAAAATATTATGTTTTAATTAAATTGTTTAATATAATTAGAGTAAATTACACCGCTCGTCTTGTGGTTTCGTTGACCGCAGGTTTCGCCCTTTGACCAAAAAGTTGCACTGTTAGTCTTAAGTGTGAAAACGTTATGCGCCGTTCGTCCCTTGACCAAAAAACGTTAAGTTTGACCGTTAAGTCTTGTTAACCTGAGGGTATAATCGTCATTTCAACACCATAAGGACGAACGGTGTAGTTTACTCTTAAATTTATTTATAGCGTTCCATTTCTACAACGTGTCATCATCTTTCCCACCAATTATGAACCAATGGTGGATAAGCCTTCTTCAACCAAAATCAGATAAAGTCCTCAAACACATACTCTAAAGTCTAAAACCATCCAAAGCCTTCGGCAAAAAACTAAAAAAATCATTCAACAATGGCTACTATCTCATCACCTTTCCTACAAACACCAACTCAACACTCTCTCACTTGCTTAAAAGTAAAACCGCCATGAGGCGTGAAATCTTATTGTTTCGTGTTAAGATGGTAGGGAAGGGTCCCGTTTGGTTCGAGTTGAACATCACAAGCAACCCACGCATCAAGGAGATCAAATGGGTGTTGAGGTTTGGTTTGGTTTGCTTTGCTTTGTTCGTGTAATCTCACGCCCACCACCATAACCATCGACCCACACCATGGCCTAACAAGGGTGTTTGATATAGCTTATTTGGTTTATGCCTATTCCTGTGGAAAGAAACCACCCAAGAGGGTGTGTTTGATGGCTCGGTTCTCGATCGAAACTAGCACTGTGGTCATTTGTTTTGCTTGTGTCAATCACACCGGGTTGGAAGAAAACCACCCAAGAGCGCGTTGTTATGTATCTACAACCCACACCAAAGGTGCGTCGATTTCAAATTTCAACTAGGGTGCGTTTGTTTGTTTATTTGTCTGAGAGTCTCCAACATTGCCACCACACCGATGAAAAGACATAACAACTTGAAGCTTCAATCCATGTCTTTGAACCATATTCACAAGCTCAACATATCCATCCCAATTATACTTCATTGGTCCATCTTTTCAACCAAACCCGCCACACATCAACCATCACACCTTCCACTCTGCGCTATGATTTTGGTTAATGAACACCCATTTTCATTCCACGAGAACTTAATATAGAAAACCTAGAACCAGAACCTTTAACTCGAGATCTAAGGAGCGTCGTCATGATTTGTAGCGCGTGTGTTGCAAAAATGGAGTCACAAGGACCCGATCTACCACTTTAGAAGGGTGGTGAGATTTGGTGGTGGCGCGTGGCCGGAATAGTCGCCAGAGATGGTGACCGGAGAAAGATTCCGGTGACCGGATATTAAGAGAGAGAGAGAAAGTAAATTTTTAAGAGAGAGAGTGAATAGGTGAAAAATGAGGGGAAAGGGGAAAAGTGATGCTCTATATCTACACCGTTCGTCCTTATGGCGTTGAAATGACGAATTTACCCTCATGTGCAAGTCACATGATGGGTTTTTAACGGTCAAACTTAACGTTTTTTGGTCAAGGGACGAGCGCGCATAACGCTTTCACACTTAAGGACGAACGGTGCAACTTTTTTGGTCAAGGATCTAAACCCTGCGGTCAACGCAAACCACAAGGACGAACGGTGTAATTTACTCATATAATTATTAAATAAATAAATAGATGAGGTATGGGTTAGGCATGGTTGCCACTAAAAATCTATTGTTAGGTATGAGATAGGTATGAGATGACATGGAAGGATATTATTGGTGGGTGATTAGGTATGAAAATTTGAGATTGGCATGATTGCCACCCCTAAGGGAGATGATGCAAATATATGTATGAGCACAAAATGTTTAGAATCAAAGAAAACAAGGAAAATCTGTTGGAATTTTGTTCAAAGTTAGAAGTAAAAATGATGAAATGTGCTAGTTGTGAGCTTTTCAAGCATCTAATTATAAATATATAAAAGTTCCAAAGACACATAACTAACGGGAAGTAGATAGTATTCTGATTGATAGTCTAAGCAACCAGAAATTTAAATATCAAACACCGATCGATCAAAAGATTCGTCAATAACACTAGTAGACAACGTTCAACTTAACACAGATCGATAATCAACATACTTGCTCTTCATGTATAATCATAAATACATAAATTCAGTTAAAACTGGGTTCACTCAGACTCCTCAAGAACGCGAGCGCTTGATTATAGTCCATACTAGGTGGATCTGGAGGGATACAAAACATCCAAACATAACGACCCATTGAGCAACCTCTTGCACAATTATTACCAGACAACCATCTCACAAAGTCACGAACCTTGTGCTTTAACACCTTACTAGTGCCCAGCAAATCACGAATAGCCTTTGCTTGATTAAACTGAATCAAAAACTTAAAAGCCTCAATTCTTTTTTTGGCCAACCCAAGTTTCCCTCCAAGTGCACAAACCCTTTTGCTAATAAAATTGTAGTAATTGGCGTGTGACAGATTTTTAAAAAGCAATATCAACCATGTTCCGACAAACATGTGGACTTCAGATTCGTCAAATCGGTAAGGACAAACATTCAAGTTGATCCCAACAGATTTTGCCCCAGATGGTAACTTAATCACATTTAAAGTTATGTCATGTTCTTCCAACGCGTTCTTGACAGCAGTCATGAGACCGCCTTGATAAGCACACAATGCACTTGCGAAGTAACAAGCAATCTGCTTTTCGTCTAATGAAGACCTAGCAAATGCAAAAGATACTTCAAAGGTAATAGTGTTAGCGTCGGCATCAAAGTTGTCAGGTTCAAAAAAATCACATTGTTGTTTTGTTTCACTCTTAGGAATGCGAGGAAACCCAAAATTGGCAGCATTAACTGGTGTCTCTAGACTGCGTTTGCGGCTTCCTGACTCAATTTTGACTGGTGTCTCTAGACTGCGCTTGCAGCTTCCTGATTCAATTTTGACCAGTGTCTCTAGACTGCGCTTGCGGCTTCCTGACTCGATTTTTATGGGGTGCTTAAAATCATGCTTATTCAAATCCATCTTATCTACGTTAAATAAAATAAACGTGAGACCACATTTAATCTGTTCAAAAAAATAGGAAAGCCATGAAGTGATTATACAACTAAAATGAAGGAATAACAAACCTGAATCACAAAGTACTTTTGGGTGGTAATAATGCAGTGCATGCACACATTGGCTGCATATAGGAAGCTTATATTTATACTATACTTATGCACATTTAAATCTATTAACTTTTAAAAAGAAATTTACGTTGGTTTTACTTTTTACATGAAAAGCTAATCATTTCCCCCCCGATTTACATTCCAGTGCCTCTTTGTTTTCCGAGGACGCCTCTTTGTATTCCTCTCTTTATAAAAAAGAAAATTATATCTTACTCCAAAACTTTAAAAGTAACTTAGATTCTAATCCCTCTTTGTTTTCAAAGGGCCCGTTTGGTTTGGAGTTTTTTCTTGGGTTTAGGATTAGAAAGTCATATTTAATTGTTTCGTTGCAATTTTCAAATTATGGTTTAGATTCTAATCCCAAATATAGCTAAAGAGGTTCAAAAGATTTATCTAGCGTAAATGAATTGTCTGCATCACATCTTGTACAATTCATTTACGCATAAATCTCCTTGCACTTTTAGTCAGTCCCATTTATCATTTTCCCAAATATAAGGGTGTGTGTTAAAGTTAGGTATTAGTTGTGTTTTATTAAAGGGTTTTGCCGCATAATAAAGACGTCTTTGCCAAGTGTACCGATCTAGTGCACGCGTCTTTTTTGTTCCACTTAATGTAACGAACTTTCTGCTTTTGTACCAATCTACCCCATAAAACTTGTTTAACCGCACCAAAAAATTTTGCCCATTTTTGCACGTTTTGTTCGTTTGCACGTTTTTATCCGTTTTACACATTTCGTCGCTTTTAAATGTTTTTGCGCGTTTCGTTCGTTTCGCCGTTTTGCATTTTCGCATGTTTTGAGCGTTTTGCCCCTTTTTGCATGTTTCATCCGTTTTGCCCGTTTTCGTTCGTTTTCGCACGTTTTCGTCTGATTTCGCATGTTTTGAACGTTTTTGCCCCTTTTTGCATGTTTCATCCGTTTTTGCCCGTTTTCGTCCGTTTTTGCACATTTTCACACGTTTTTGCATGATTTCATCCGTTCTTACACGTTTTTGTTCGTTTTTACATGTTTTCACCTGTGTTTGCACACTTTTTCCGATTTTGCACGTTTTCGTGCGTTTTTACTCATTTTTGCACGTTTTTGTCCGCTTTCGCATGTTTTTACACATTTTCGCCCGTCTTTGCACGTTTTCGGCTATTTTTTTTGCATATATTCGTCCGTTTTCGTCTATTTTTTTATGTTTTCGGACGTTTTCATCTATTTTTGCACGTTTTCGTTCGTTTTTACACGTTTTTGCATGTTTTCGTCGATTTTGCCCGTTTTCATCTGTTTTTGCACGTTTTTGCACAAACGGACAAACATGTGCAAAAACAGGCGAAAACATGTAAAAATGAATAAAATGCGTAAAAACGAACAAAAACGTGTAAAAACGGGCGAAAACGAGCCAAAAACGAATGAAAACGTGCAAAAATGGACGATAATGTGCGAAAACATTCAAACGTGCGAAACATCCAAAATGTGAAAACATGCAAAATAGACGAAAACGGACGAAAACATGCAAAAGGTGCAAAACGTTCAAAACGTGCGATAACAGACGAAAACGGCGAAACGCAAAACGGATGAAAACGTGCAAAATGGACGAAATGTGCAAAACAGCGTAAGCATGTAAAACGAATGAAAATGTAAAACGATCAAAACGTGTTAGAACGGATGAAAACATGCTAAAGCGATGTGAAAATGTGCAAAAGACGAAAACGCAAAAACGGACAAAAGCGTGTGAAAATGAAAGTCGTTATATTAAGTGGGATAAAAAATAGTGCAGCGTCTTAGATCGATACATTTGAAAAACGCGTTATTATACTGACCAAAACCTTTAATAAAAATGTCGGTATGATGCATGGCGGGTTTCAAACTTTTTCCCTGGCGGTCATTTTGGGTAGAATGGAACAAAAGCAGAAAGTTCGTTACGTTAAGTGGAACAAAAAAAGTGCGCGTCTTCAGATCGGACACTTGGCAGAAAGACGTTCTTATCAGACGGTAAAACCCTTTATTAAAAGTGTTGGACCATCTTTTTCTCATCCTTATATTTTTCTTTTTATCCCTCAATTATTAATATAAATACTTTTAAATTTATATTTTAATATATAATATTTTGGGTGAAAAGTAAAAGATGCATGACGTCTTTTTGAATTCTGCATCTAGTAATATATTTTGTTAAGGGTCAAAGCTAGCTAACATCTTTCAAATTTCACTCGATCTAGCTAATATGACTGTTGGTAGTAGGTTACCGGGTCACCTTGGCGAAAATTTTGCGCGATTAGTCCTCAGGACTAACGACCGTTAACTAGATGATAACGACCGTTTAAAAAAAAAAAAAAAAAAACTTTTAAATTTTACATTTACTTTTAAAAAAAAATCAAAAATTTACGTTTTTTTTTAAAATTTAAAAAAAAAAAAAAAATTTTACGTTTTTTATAAAAAATCTTACGTTTTAATTTTTTTTAAATTAAAAAAAATTAAAAATTTTTACGTTTTTTTTAAAAAATTTCGATTTTTTTTAAAATTTTACGTTTTTAAAAAAAATTTACGTTTTTTTTTTTTTTTTTTTTTTTTTTTAAATTTTAGTTTTTTTTAAAAAATTACATTTTTTAAAATTTTTTAAAAAATTATTATTATTTTTTTTAATATTTTATGTTTTTTTTTATAAAGTTTACGTTTTTAAAAAAAACTTAAAAGTTTTTTTTTTTTTTTTTTTTTTTTTAACAGTGTTATCATCTTGCTAACGGTCGTTAGTCCTAGAGGACTAATCTGCGCAAATTTTTCGCCAAGGTGACACAGTAACCTACTACCAACAGTCATATTAGGTAGATCGAGTGAAATTTGAAAGTATGTTAGTTAGATTTGACCTTAACAAAATATATTAGTTAGATGTGTGATTACGAAAAATTGCGTTCGTCTTTAAATTTTCACCCTAATATTTTTTTAAATATTATTTTCTCTCTCCTACTCAAACCCAAATCAAAACCCTAATCTACAACTTTACATTCAAATCCAAATTCTAATCTAAACCCATCTAGAAACCAAACGGGCCCTTGAGTTTTTCTGAAACGTGAGATGTTCAAGTAGACAATGCGACGACTACTTATACATCTATGATATATTCAATTGTTCATTATAAAAGCAAATAAAGCAAACTTGTTTTCTCATTTTTTATTTAAAAAATTAATTGACTTGGTCAACAACTTAGTGGGTGGGGCGTACATGGGCAACATGGTAGTTAAAACCGTCACTAGCTTCCATTAGCAACTACTCCTACTACGATTGATGCGAGAGTAAAGATCATATAAAAAATAAAATTAAAATGAGAAGAGTGAAAAGAAACTAAAACTACACATTTTAGATGTACCTGAAAATATAGATTCATCTCCTTTTATATTTTCCCCCCTCATTTGAAATGTGTTGCTAATATTTTTTCTCATTCTTCTCATTTCAATTTCTTTTCTCACTAGATCCATACCCTTGATGCAATAATAAATTTCACTATGAATAGGGTGTTTAGCAACTCTAGTGCAAAGAAATATACACACAAACACACAAAATAGATGCTTTAACCTATTTCGTTCTTGTTATTTGGTTTTCTACTCAGTCATTTACATTGTGTTGCAATAAAAATACAAGTTACATAAAAAAAAAAAAAAACAAACAAAACAAAACAAAATTTAAAAAAAGGAAAAATAAATACAAACCAAATAGTCAAACATATCTACCACTTAGATACCTCGGTGTGGTAACTTTCTACATGCGTTAAGGGTGACGTGGAGGGTTATTAACGTGCGTTAATGCCATGTTACCATACCGTGGTCTTGCGTTATGTTCATGCGTTGCCTTGCACGTTACTACGGTAACGTTGCATTAAGGTTTAAATGAATTTTTTTTAAAAAAATTACATAGACCCCCCTTAACGTTACATATTCAGCCCCTCAACATGTGTTGATTCATTTTTTTTCTTTTATCTTTTATCTTTTTTTTTTTCCGATTTATATGAGAGTGAATGGGTTGATTGTGTGTGTGCAGGTGTGTGTTGCGTAAAAGAAAGGTTTTTATATTTTTTGTTTTTATTTTTATTAGGCTGCTGGGTGCTGGGCTTTGGTACCAACTGTTTTTCTAGGATGGGAAATACTAAGAGCATGTACATTCATAACTTGAGTTATAGTTTAACACATGTCACGTCAGCGCCACATCAGCTTTAACATTTCACCTTAACATCCTCAAAAAACACCCACAACAATAACATCCAAGTTAAACTTTAACATTTCATATTTTCAATTTCAACCCCTAAACTAAAACAAACACTTCATTTATTAAAAAACATAACGTTAACTTAAACATATTACAATACCAAATATAAAATAACTAAAGAATTACAACGAAAAAAAATAACAAAACATAGCAAATACTTATTCATCATCGCCACTCTTTGTTGTTGTTGATGTCGTTCAAGATTCTTCGCCAAACATGTTCCATAAGGTCCCGTTGGAGTTGGGTATCGTTTGTCGGTCGTGTATTTCTTTTGCCTTCATTGTGAGTATCACATCTTTCAACCCATCTTCGTTGCCTCAAATGTGTTGACGGATCCACCCACACTTCGTTATAGTCACGTAATGCAAATTTTTGATCTTTTATAATCATGTTATGCAAAATAATGCAAGAATACATGATTCTACGTATCGTGACAATTTTCCATTGACGTGGCGGTTGTTGTAGTATACCCCAACGGCCTTGAAGCACACCAAAAGCACGTTCAATATCCTTTCGGGCACTTTCTTGTCTCCTTTTAAAGTACGTATGTTTTTCGTCATTGTTGCCGAAGGATTTGTGAAAGTTGCCCACTGTGGATAAATTCCGTCACCCAAGTAATACCCTGTTCATACCTAGTTCCATTGAACATATAAGGTGCTCTTGGGGCATTGTCGGTAAGAATGTCGTCGAACAATGGGCCGGTCTAAAACATTAATATCGTTATTCGCCCCGCCATCCCAAAAATGCATGCCAAATCCATAAATCTTGAGAAGCAACGACTTCAAGCATAATTGTTGGGTATTTTTTTATCACCCTAGCAATTGCCCTTGCAAAGCCATCGGACAATTTTTCCATTCCGCAGCATACAATCGATGCTACCAAGCATTCCGGAAAACTATGTTTTCTTCATCTTTGATAAAGTTTTTGAATGTCGGCCCATGTTGGTTTTTTAAATACTCCGACATAAACAAATCAATAATGCATTTTTAAAATTATCAAGACATAATTTTGAAGTACTGCACCCATTTGCAAGTATTCATCATATGCATCGGTGAGGTGCCGACGCCAATTGGCGTATGCGCACGTACACTTCATTAAAGCACTTAAACTCATTCGAACACGTACAATCGGGTGTTTGCCTAAAGTAATTAAAATGATCCGAAATATTATCGAGTATAAGATTCAATACCTTCAACTATTTGCGGGAATAGTTTCCGCTCATCTGAAATCTTCTACGAAAATTCGGTTTGAATACTTACAACCTTCAACGAAATATTCGTTGCGACGTTCTTACGCAATCTCACGTTCGCGATATATATGGCTACGAGCACGAGTAGGAGGTTGAGATGCTTCTTCTTGTTCCAACTGAAGGTAATACTCGTACGCGGACGCCATAAATTGGAAGTCAGTTTCGTCATAAACGTCTAACCAATGCTGAGGAAATTCATCAAATTGATTTGGATCCATTGTGAACGAACATGAATTTGAATTATGGAAGTGTGAGAGGAAGTATATAAATTATGAATTTGAATTATGGAAGTGTGAAAAAATGGTGTTTTAGTTGGGTATTTATAGTAGTAAAAAAAATGTTATTTATTTATTTATTTTTTTAACTAGCCGTTAGGGGCTAAAATGTAAAATTTTTAAACCCCAACGGTAACTAGCCGTTTGAGGGGGTGTTTTGATTTTTTTGATTATATATATATATATATATATATATATATATATATATATATATATATATATATATATATATATATATATATATATATATATAGTGTCAAAACCGTCCGATGGACGGGTATGACTTATAATTATCGTTGACATATTTTACTATAGCGAAAGAAAACATGTAAAAAATGGCTGAAAAATTGTCCAATGAATAAATTAAGTAAGGGTTAATAAATTACGAACATTGTAAAAGATTGGCCCACCTCAAATAAAACCTATATACTTACTGACTTCACGTTATTTCTGAGATAAATCATTCCCAATCGAGTGCCAAATCGTAATTTTACATAAGTTTACATTGATTAATGCAACACAAGCAAAAGTCAAACCTTAAAAAACATGGTCATCATATGGCTTTTCGATGCCCAATTTGCGATAAAAACTAAACATTAATTTTTTTTATTATTTTTTATTTTTTTACTTTTTTTTCTTAAGAGGTGCAACCTTGAACTGGAAATCAAATAATAATAATAATAATAATAATAATAATAATAATAATAATAATAATAATAATAATAATAATACCCAATCCTCCGAAAAGTGTGAGTGCAACAAAATAGTAGCAAAATACTAAAGCCAGGTGATTTATTATGCAGAGAACCAAAAGTGAGAAAGTAGTAGTTACCTTGCATCTGAACCAAGACTTTTAAACTTAAACCACCACCTTTTCCATTGCCCTCCCTGCTGCACCAAACAATTTCCTTGATGAAAATGGATTTATTCAACAAATTTAAAGCAAAAAAATTCCAATAAAAGTTTGATAACAATTCAATTGAATACACATTAATCATAACACAAACAAATCTACTCAAGTGAGTTCTAGTTACTTGTTGGCGGGCTTGAGATACTAATAAAAAAACTCAAGATCACATTTACCTTGAAAGGCCAAACGATTTTGAAAATGTAATTTTGTCTTAGAGGCACATATCTTTTGTATAAACTTATATTTTATCAACTCCGAGTGAAAACTTAAAATATTTGGGCACATTTAACCCCTCCTTTTTCGAAATGGGCACATATAGCCATTGAAAACTTAAATGGGCACTAACGGCACATTTTTCTCAATCGTAGAACATTACGATCGTTTAAAGAAATATTTTTATATAATATATTTAAGTTTTTTTATATAAATAAGATATTACGTTTAAGGAATTTATTTAAATGCGTTTTAGGTCTTTTATTAAGCGATTTGTATAACATGTGCCGTTTGGCCCGTGCCTGTTTAGCTTGAGTGCCGTTTAAGCCCGTGCCCATTCTAGCCCGCCCGCCCGTTTGCCACCTCTATGACCACCAGATAAAAACTTACTAACATGTGAAAAAATAAGATTCATTTGGCAAAGTTAATTTGCTAGTTTAACTTGCAAGTATAATTTCCTATGCTAGAACGTATTTATGTCATTTATCGTTGCTACTTGTCTTAAAGTGAGCACCCTTAACTTGAAATCCTTGTTTCGCCACTGATCTAGTTTGATTGTTGATGTAACCATGAGTTCAACTATAGCCGTGGATACTGGACCCTCGAAAACATGGTTTGCCATGTTTGGTTCTGGATTAATAGTTCTAAAGTTTTAGTACCCCTTTTCTCAAGTTGCAATTCAATTCATTTTCACCGCTCCCAAGGATTCAAGTTTCAATTCGGTCTTTGACCATTAACTCGTAGCCTTTATTCTCTTCTCTGTATCTCGTGTCTCATGGAGTCTCACAATTTGTTTATTAGATAATCTATTCAAGGACTACAAAACTAATCAAGTAAACTAAAAATATGCTTATATTAACGAAAGATGTTGCTAATTACATCATATAAATTTCACATGGTCATAACTTTTCCTATTGGCTTTGATAAACACGAGGCTCAATTCATCCTATGATAAAAGGCATGTACATACCATTTACGAAGTATTGATGACTTATGACACTAAGTTGATCTTATTGCACGATTTCATAAGAATAACTCATCATAAAAATATTATGCTCCTTTAGATAGCCAACATGGTATTCTTTCTGACCGGAAATTGAAAACCGAACAAAGGTTATTATCCATAGGCATTCAGCAATGACATAATGATTACATTTCACATATGAACATTATTACATAATGGAAAAGCACTGATCGCATATGATGACGGTTCTTGGGCGAATCCGGTCTTTCTAAAGTAAAATGCCTGCACAAGTCAAGAAGATAAGAATACATAAAGGTTTAAAATTGAACACGATCGTGTTGATATACTCTAAGAAGTGTGTCCGATGCAATAACCCTTACGAATAACACAAGCTCAATTAACGGATCGGAAGCATCCTACCATAGAAACTTAACGAAAACAAATAATAATATACATCGGAGAGAAACCATGTAGCATATTCAATTATTCATCGAACTAAAGCATGTAGAACTTTTCTAAGAAGGAACACCAAATTAATCAAAGGAGATTAAAAACAGTGCTTGATTACAATAAGTCATACCGACCAATAACATGACATGTTGTCTAATTACATATGAACTAAGGTTCCAATATATAATTTTGGGTTAATGGTCTAGAAAACCTACAAACTTTCCACTTTTTACTATTGTGACAATAAACTTTTTTTTCCTATTAAAACAAAACAACTTTTTAATGACTACTATTGTAACCAAATATGCCACGTGTACGATTAATTACCACTAACAAAAAAAAACGCGTTTATAACGTCGGGAGACCATTTTGCCAACTTACCAAAGTTGGGGACTAAAACTCTAAAACATACAAATATATTAAAACAAAAACGTTTTTATAAAACATAAACTAAAAGTTTAGTTCTTCCCAAACACTACTACTAACACCGATGATATAAACCCTAATCAATGAGTTTGTCAAATGTGATGATTGCAAAGTGTACGAGTTTCTTGATGAAGATCTTCCTACGGAGTACTACAAAGAGTTGGTGTTTGGATTCTTTGAAAGGCAGAAACACATCAGCCATAATCCATATTCTCAACACCTATGGAAAAGGCATTGTTGGAAGATGATTTGAAGGCTACAAAATCCAAGTTGCAGTTGTATGATAAGTTGTTTTACATTATGATAGGATGCTTGTGTTTAATTTGTGTTGTATTAGGTATGACAATTGCCAAGTAATTAGGGTATTGATGTAATGGTTTTATCTTATGGAATGAAAATCTTAGGCTTATTTGAGGTTTAGTTTTTAAGTAGTGTTTGGATATGAACAGTTCACTGAGCTAGATGTTAGTATATGGGATTAGAGTATTACTTTAGGCTTATTTGAGGTTTAGTTCACTTATTCAGGTCATTATATTGCATCTGTACATTCGAGTTAGTCAAAATCATTTGTTATCTCGAATTAAGTCTCACAGAGAATCATCTTATCAGCATAGTTAGCATTTTTAGGTTAGGATCATCATAGATAACTTAATTAGGTTATATTTCATCTTAATTCTTAGTTTTGAATATGTTTTTGTGAATCATATCTCAAATAAGTCAAGTTTTTAAGTCTTTCTTCAAAAGTCAAAACAACAAAATTCAGTTTTTACATGATCTTTATGGAATTTTCAAAAGCTCATTTCTAGTCCAAATTAGTTGAGATTTTGGGTACCTTAACTTCAGTTGGTTGTCTTTCAAGGTACCATTTATTAGAATTTTTAGGAATTTTATAAGCTCTTTTCGGATCCTCTTTTAGGTAAGTAGTGCCTGTTATTGCATCGACATCCTAGTATCCTAACCCACCGTTAGTTTTGATTTTAATTTCTTCATTTTCATCCTTTTAGCTGAAATTTAGGACTTAAGCTCTTTGGTTGGTTGTGGTTATCGAGTATTTTTAGTTTATTTTTAGGAATTTTTATAAGCCATTTGAATTAGAGCTCAAAGTACCCAGTAGGTAGTTTGGCTTATTAAGCTTAGAACACTGCTCTTGTGCTTATTTACCTTTTACTTGAGCTTTTGGATTCAAATCGATTGCAGTAGCTTATTCTCAGATATTTTAGGTTAGTTTTAGGCTGTGGTAGCTTATGGTAGCTTATTGAGGCTTTTAGCTTAATTTCATGTGCTTATTCATATAAGTTGTGTGTCCAAATCATAGTTCATGTGATCATTAGTTGTTTCTTTTATTTTTCCTTGATTCTCAGTATTATTTTATGATATTTTGGAAGTTTTCATATTTTTCCCTTTTCATTTGCTATTTTTCTACATTTAATTTCAATTTTAAGGCTTTTTAATTAGTATTTAATGCAAATAATTCAGAAAAGGTCTAAAAAATAAAATTTCAATTTTCTCAGTTTAGAAAAATAAAAAGTCATAAAAGTATTTTTCGAATTTTCATAGTTTAAATAGTATTTTCTAGGAATTTAATTAGATTTAAATAGTTTTAAATTCATAATAAATAGAAAAAATTCGAAAAAATGTAATTCCGGTTTTGAAAATTCTTTTTAGTTAATTAAGATTTTTGAATAATAGTTTTGTAATTTTCTTGCATGTTATATAAAAAACGTTTTTTGTTTTTATATATTCGTATGTTTTAGGACTTTTAGTCCCCAACTTTGGTAAGTTGGCAAAAATGGTCCCCCAGACGTTATAAACGCGTTTTTTTTCATTAAGTGGTAATTTACTGTGCCACGTGGCATATTTGGTTACAATAGTAGTCATTAAGAAGTTGTTTTGTTTTAATAGGAAAAAAAAAGTTTATTGTCACAATAGTAAAAAGTGGAAAGTTTGTATGTTTTCTAGACCATTAACCCTATAATTTTTTACACCGTAAAATATCAAAATAGCATTAACGGCTTTACACAAAAAGAATATATCATGGACAAAATGGTAGCTACTTATACACCATCAAAATTTCCTTATGGCTTGTGACATTATCTTGTTAGTACACTCCCCAATAGAAAATACATTAATAGAGTTTTGTGTTCCAACTACCTACTGTAAACCTCATACACATCATAACATTAATCAATTACGCCAAAGTTAAGCAACACTAAACTAAAAGGCTTTCACATGTCTAACATAATATTGTAAATGATAATCAAGACGTCAAACCCACAATAATGGCCTATGATAAGTAGTTAGCCAACACAATTTCACTTTTTCCCCAACGGATGATGATTCGAGATATGTTAATTTGCTAAGGAAAAAACATATACATACTTGCATAAAGTTTAAAATCGTTAGATCTTTTGTATCAAATCACGACAAAACTATGAAGCTTGTTATTATATGAAAGTATCAATTATTGTTTATGACTAATATAAAGCATAGTAAACCAAGTTGTCACACAAGCATCATCATCAAACCACATCATAAGCAATTATAAAGGTAAAGAGATAAAGAAAGGAAAGTGCAAACCGAACACGAGGATTTATAGTGGTTCGGTCACGGATCTCCTCTCCGCCTACTCCACTCCCGAGTACCCAACTCGAGAGTTACTTCACTAAATCAACAAGCTCCCTTCTCGGCGGAGAAAACCTTACAATCGTCGCACACTTTTTCGGTACAAAGCTAAATACGGGTTCTAGTTCGAGGTAGAACCAACCTAACATCGCCTATACAATATTTCCGACACTAAGCTAGATGTCGAGTTCTTTTCAAGGGTACAACCACTCCCACTATGTTTTATGGCCCAACATAACAAACCTTGTGTTTTATGGTACAAACACATAAACCATCTAATCTAGTTTGGTGAAAGTGTTGTGATGATGCAATGATGTTTACAATGATGATCCATGACATAAATGTCTAATGGATATGAATGACTAATCTAAATGATCTTCTTAAATAAGAAGTCTTCAATCAATGAGGATATCAAGAGATCTTGAATCTTCATATGTTGATATGCTTTGGTGAATGAGGATGGCTAGATCTCCAAGCTTTCCTTGGTTGATCAAAATGTAAAGTATGCTTACAACAAAGATGAATGTTAGAAGCATTATGATCATGTGATGATGAGGGTGATTAATGTATGTTACTACATGGTTATCTATAGATCTAAAAGATGAAAGAAAGATAGAAAGAATGTGTGTTGGAAGGGATGATTGAAATGAGAAGACAATGGGCTCTATTTATAGCCAAAATGTAATCTAAAAATAATACTTTATTAGATTTGATATCTTAGAATATCTTTCAAGATCTTGCAAATCTAACCAAATATTGACCAAATCTTCTAAAGATATGATGATGCATGAAGTGATGTAAAATTGTATTTTCATTTAGATTAAAATGTTCATGAAAATAAACTTGTAAAATGTATTATGTAACTAGTTTATAAAAAGTCTAATTGCCTTTTATAAAATAAAATATCTAGTTAGGTGCTTGTCAAAATAATATATATTTTGTCAAGTGTAAGTAAACTTTAGTACTTGTATGAATATTATAGTTAGTTTACTTGTACAAATAAAAGTATATATTTTAGACATTTTACAAAAGATGTATTTGTATAAAATACTTGTGAATGCAAAATGTAAAATGAGGTTCGAAATAGAATGATTAACCTATTAAAATACTTAGTGACTCTAAGCGTATTTTAAACATTCTAAATGATTTGTTAATGGGTTTGATCATAATGCCACATAACAAACATGTACGAACACGTGTTGTAACATACGAGGACTTGAGACATCGAGAGGTGTTGAATGTATGTTGAGACAAATGTAATTACAAGTAACTTGTACATTTTACGTTATGTATTACAAGTTACATGTTTGTCATCAATCAAAACAAACGAGGCTGTATAGATTAAATATCGTAATATTTGCACTAACAATCTCCCCTTTTGATGATGACAAAGATATGTAAACGTAATAGAAAGTAAGATGTAAAAAGTTACTTGTATCCTTACTACCTTTACATTACCTTCTCCGTTTACACTCTTCTCCCCTTTTGTCGAAACAAAAGGCGTGTCCTTGAGTTTAACTTAATTTCTCCCAAAAAGGCGAGCTTGCATCATCCCTAGCGAAGTTAAATCGTCTACTTCAATCCGTCCCTTGTTTGGTAGCGGATCCATGGATCAAATAAAGAGGCTTAACCTACATCAAGGTTAGTTTTATGCAACAAAATTATGAGAAATATATGAAAAGAAAAGGCATAGCAATGTTAGCCTATTTTCTCCACTTTTATCGAAGCACAAATGCTTGTTGAAAAGTGAGAATGATGCTAAATCGTGCATGCTCCCCTTAACGGTTGCTCCCCTTGTTTGAGGCGTCGGTATGATTAAAACCTACAAAACAAATATTAGTGCAAAACTATATTCGTCATTGGACGAGTAAGTGATATACAACAAAGTGTGTATAAGATGCATTCGATAAATTCTTGACGGAGCTCCCTTGCTCTAGGTCGTCAAGATGAACCTTCAAAATAAATATTAGTATAATAGAAGCTTTGTCTTTAGACAAATATGTCATATACAACCAAGTGTATAGGCGATGCAATATGAGTGCTTAAAGGATATTCCTCCTTGTTCGAGGGTGTCAAGAAGCACCTAAAATAAGAAAAATAATTGATGCAAACTTCATCCTTAGATGAGTAAGTTATATACAATCGAGTGTATATGATGATGAACCTACAATGAAAACATTAGTGCAATATATTTCATCTTTTCACAAAGAAAAATAAGATGTATATATGTGATAAATGATATAATCAAAGATCTCATGAAGTGTAGTCTCTAATTTCAATCATAAGAAAAGTGAGAATATAATATGATAAAAGCCTACAAAATAGTTCCTAGAAAGAAGATATGGAGTCTCCCACGGGTGTGACACTAGTGGTGCTAGTGTTGGTGTCGGTTTACTAGTAGGATTCATGTGGTGATGGTAGATGACTCGAGATTTACAAAAGTAAGTTTTCGCTAATCCATGGTGGTGATGATTAGTGAAAGTGGTGATGGAAGGTGGTGGTGATTAGGTAGGAAGCTATTAAGGAATTAGAAACTCGTATGTATAGCAAATATAAAAATATGGATTCATGCAATCCTTTCGTCATGTCAAGTGACCAAAGCTAAGAGGAAAAAATATGAATGGACATTGCATTTCAATGATGCATAAGGGTTATGATTTGAATGATTTATTGATGCTAACAACCTATTGTTTTGAGCAAGTTCTCATATGCTTCAACCCAAGAGTAATCAATAATGCGTTCTATCTAAGAATATTATAATAAAGATACCAAAAAATATAAAAGTGATAACATGAAGATAAATTCGTTCATTGATTGACACGAATTATAAAGATGACCTATTCTAGGTGACAATGGGAAATGTAGTATTAGCATGGTATTGACCATCATGGATGATTATCACATTGAAAAGAAGTGAAGACAATATGAAAAATACTAATAATAATAATGAGTACCTATATGAGGATGACATCATTTGAGAGTTGGATAGACCAACGTGTTGAAAAGGTGTTGGGAATGGCGGTTTTGATTAATATATCGTTTGCACTGACAATGACATGCATGATATGCGGGAAAAGGATAAGATCCTATGATGGTGTTCTAGATAGTGAAGTTGTAAGGTGCTAGTTTAAGGAAAATCCTATATGTGGAGATGAAGACGTTTTGTAAAAACACATGATGCGTTTTTCACTTGATGAGGTATTGGTGCAAACTTGTGATAAAAAGTTAAAAAGGTTGAACTAGTTGTGGTTTCGTGAACCGGTTTTAGCTAAGTGGTGTTTACCTATGTGTTGGTATTTTAGAGTCTAAGAGACATAAATTTTGACAAAAGACAATTATGTGAATGGATTTCTCTCCCTATTAATTGGTGGACATCCAGCATAATGTGCAATGTATCAAATAAGGAATGACAACAAAGTGTTTAGGAGGTTATTCGGGTTAATGAAAGAGGTGAGCTTAGTGATGTTTTTCGGATGATGGTTAGCATACAATGAACTTCATCCTTAAAGTCACGTACCTCTTCTTGATTAATACGAGATGATCGTATGATGAGGCATGTGGTTTCCTAATAGGAAGTGAAGAGGATTAGAGTATTGTTATAACTAAATAATGATGGAGATGATTTTGGAAAGCGGAAGCAAAATGAGATTTGGAAAGAGGTTGGTTGAAAGACAAAATGCAAAGCCAACCCTCTAGAACTTAATTCTATATGCTTTTAAACTATATGCAAGTGTAAGGGTCCCATAAAGCATAGTACTAATCTACTTAGCAATAAAGGGGATTATGCAAAATGAGCATATAAAAGTTAGAACCAAGTGAGATAACAAATAATTTGTTATCAACCTACAAAACAAATTTGTTAGTGACAAAAGATGTTAACATGATAGAAATCAAATGATAACATATTATATAAGCAAAACAACATATTGCACTTAGTAGACAAGAAATCACCACACAAGATAGCATCAAAACAATCATATTATGCAAGAATATGACTTTATTCAAGACATTTCATTATGAGATTGTTTTGTCGTTAGACTTAGACACTTAAGCATACTTGGATATACAATAATCTATGTGATTAATTTGTAAGATAAAAAGGCTTCTAAAAGTTAGTCATACCAAAAGCACTTTGACAGATTATATGTGCACACGTAGCAAACAAATAGTGTGACAAGAAGCAAAAGAAACAAGATGAAAGATTCATGCAAGCCATGTTTAAGACATAACAATTTGGAGCATGTATCATTTGGATCATACTACACATAGATGTAATGAATGCCAACTAATAGCTTTCAAACACAAATATATCATATCAAAATTATCACGTATCAAAATGGCATATTATGAGTTCATAAGTAACATGTTAATCATGCTAAAATTAATTCAAAAGTAAGTATCATGCAAATAAAGTTTAGGTTTAAATGTTTAGTAGCATGAAACAAGAATATAAGCTTTATAAAGATAAAACCGTACTAAGGTTTACACATCGACTTGTTATCAAACACTAAGATAATGTCAAATCAACTTATCGTATTAAACAAGAACATGTAATCAACACATGTAAGTACAATGCAAGTGGTTTTACTAAGGTTTACACATTTGACTAGTTATCAAACACTAAGATAATGTCAAATCAACTTATCGTATTAAACAAGAACATGTAATCAACACATGTAAGTACAATGCAAGTAGTTTTAAAAGAAAAGTCATATATACTACTTGTTTGATTAGTATTCTAAGGCGAGGCAAACTATCAATGTTTTAACACTTACTTTAGGCAAGTATAGGAATACAAATTTTTCAAGTTGGAGAATGAATATGAGACTATTACTAGCGGTGCTCAATTAAGGCTAAACACGACCATTTTACGGGTGATTCCACATACCCAACTTCTCTCCAGAAGCAATTCAACCGTTAGGTCAAATTGAGTTTCTAGTGCAATAGGTTCTCCGATGGTCATTCTCATGTTAGAAAGATGGGAACTCCAACTTTTGCATATTAAAGTGCATAAAGATGATAGTTTACCAATACTTGGCTTAATGTGACTTAACTAATATGCAATATAACTAAGGTGATGAAGGCGTCATGTTATACACATGATTTTTAACAATGGTGTGTTTGATAAACAATGTGTTTTAATCTTGTGTTTAGAATCTAAAGTTGTTCAAATTACACACTAATTGTATGATCTAATGAATGACATCTTTTATGTTGAGTTGAAGTGTGTAATTTAAATGTGAATTGATCATCTAAGACTAGAGAATATGTTAAACTAAGAACGTTCTCAAGAAAGCTCTTTGGTATTTTATTTAACAATAATCTAAGTGAGGTTACCAACTTCAATAGATCTTGTGTATGCTCTAAAGATGTGTAGTTTTAACCTTGGATGTGCACTCGGTTTGAGCAAGGTTAGGTTATGATGTACGCTTGAAAGGAAATAGATACAAATAGTATCTTTCAACAAATGAGATTATCCCATGGGATAAAGTTATCATGCTTATGAAAACAAGTATGACAAGATGAATTGGATATGCTAGTTCATAGAACTTGTAGATGTTTGTTTCAAGATCATTTAGCCAATGAGGTGTAATGAAATCTCTTGTAACACAACTATTTATGTCATAAGAATGATGCATAGGATATACAATATCCTTTTAACAAGATGAAATCTTAACGCATGAATCTTAGTCATAATGTTCTTCAAAACATCATGTTTTCCTAAATGAAGATATGAAGCCAAAGTGTTTGAATCGGATAGTCCCATCTAAATAAACTTGGTCTCAAGATTATATTCACTAGATGATGACAAGAGGAATTCACTCGAGTTTCTTATGTATACTCCTCAAAAGTCATTGTTGCTTGGGGTGTATGATGTTGGCTTTGAGATTGCATTTTAACATATGTTGTTAAAATGTTGATTTGAGGTTTAACGAAATTTATGCAGAAGTTTAACGACGAAGTATTACTAATACTTTGATAATTTGTAAAGGTAGTACTACTTATACCTAGTGGAAATTGACAACAATTACCAAGAGCACCATGCTTATTTGATAGTTGAGGTTCTAGCCATAATGAATTATCTAAGTCCTTATATGTTGGAAAGGATGTTTGAGTTTGTTCAAACATGCATTTGATTCAGTACAAGTGTTGGACACAAGGGCTTTTTGAGCAATACACTCAATGAATTCAAATGATGGTAAGGATGGTGGATTGGTTGATCTAGGTGGTAGGTCTTCTAGTGTCTAAATAAGGATGTGGTGATGTAGGGGTTTGTTGTGCTATGGGAGTACTTAGGTTGAATATTTGTCCATAGATGTTGAACACAAAAAATACGGATACTAATTCTTATGGTTCATTGGTTGCTACAACTAGTGGGTGAAGTGCTTGAAGTTTTGGTCATGTCTATGAAGCTTAGGGGCTGAGGTATAGGTTCATCTTGAAAGGGCACGTTTGGTTTAAAGGATGCTCTTGGAAGTTCATGAGCAACACGCTTAATGGTGCCAAAAGATGGAAGAGGGATAGTAGGTGTCAAAGAGGGATAAGTGGCACAATGGGTTGTTTGTTTTGGATAAGTGTTTGATTCATTTTAGGATTAGTGTTTTAACATGTGTTGTTAAAATACTTGGGTGTTGATTTTTCGGATATGACTTTTAATGACTACAATCGTAAGTCGCATATACTTGAATATTTCGGATGAAATACTTAAGTTGTCAATCCTACCTTGTTGAGACTATGGAGCTTAGATTGCACTCGAGGATAGCAAGACTCTTTAACATACATGTGAGTTATGACTCGATGTAAATGCTTATCGTCTTGGAGGATGACACATTATTTTCATGTTAACCAGGTGAGGCAAACATGTAGATACAAAACAATATCTATAGTCATATGTTAGACTTGTGTATGATATCTTTGCAAATAATGAGTCCGGTTTATTAGTCTCGGTAAGTTATCTAAGTCATCCATAAGCGGGTGAGGAGATGTTGGTGGTGTTGCACAAAGTTTGATAGGTACAAGCTTTGGAGACTTTGGTAGTGAAGTTGTTTTGGATGATGGTGGGTGATTTTGGTGGTGGAGTTGGAGTACTCAAGTTTAGAAAGTTCACATCTTGAATGGGTGATGAGATGTTGAGAGGTAATGAGTCCGAGGATGAAGAGCTCAAGTTAATGAAGCAACAAGATCGAATGCTAATCCTAGTGGTTTTCTTAAGTGGCTTATTTGAGGTTAAGGATTTAGTCATTTTGACTTTGCTTTAAGAAATGCTAAGCTTGAGGAAAAGTAATGATGAAGGTGTGAAAATGATCATCTTGAATGTGTCGATTTATGGAACTAAGGATTCATGGATTTGATGTTAATCCATACAAAGATGGTAGTTTCTAATGAGATGGAAGTGTCTAAAATCATGTCAAACATCCTAAGTTAATCCATTGAGGATGTGTTGAGTGAGGTATGAAAGATATGCATTAACAACTATCCTAGAAACGAAGTTTGGTAAATTAGATTGCGGGTTTTAGTAAAATTCAATAACTTACCTGTAGGATCCACGACACCATTTCTTTACAGTGGAACCCTTAAATTGGTGCCGCTTTGGTCCGTTTATGCTGGTGGCGGTATGGTACCAAAATGCATAACAGACGGTACCAACATTTTGGTGCCGTCGATCCGTGGACACCGAAAAGTTCACAGACCCATTTTTAGGTGTCGGGGAGTTTTCGAAACACGAAATTTTGCTTAAAATATGTGACATTAATTACTTCTAGTTAGGAAAAGTCGATAACACATATACAAACATAGTGGAGCATAGACTTTGACCAAGGGCTAATGATTTTCACATAAAAGTGAAAATGAGTAAAATTGATAACACACTTGTGCTATCCACCGCATAAACCGGTTAGCATACAACATTGTTTTAAGTCATATTATCATCCTACAAAGTAAAACAAATAAATTACATCATACAACATTGTTTTTGTCCTTGTACCAAACACTCTCTTAAAACCTCTATTTTTCAAAGTACTTGACTAACTTACTTAGTACTTATTGCTAAGCGAGTCATGACATTTCATAAGTTATGCGAGATGTTAGTATAACCTATGCAAAGGAAGTGATCTAAGTCTATAAGTGATGGTAAAACAAATTTCCAACTAAGTGCACAAAATCTAGCAAATGTCCTATTGTGCATAAACAAGAAATCGTCAAGCAAGCGAATAAATAACATGGCAAGATTGACACTTATATTATGCAAACAAACAAGTGTAAACAACAATTTGAAAATAAGCAAGCAACATATATGCAAACAACATAAACAAGTGGTCATTTAGCATAGCATAACAAGAAAAACACTTTTAAGTCATTTATCGTTTAAATGTGATGATGTTACCAAGCTTGATTAGTTTTCTTTAAACATATTACATAATTATTTAGTTTCAAAATAAATTATATCAATGTTCTAAGAATACCATCTTAAATTGCTTGACTCAAAATTTTGAGTTTTTATGTTAAAGCGAAACTTAATATCTTGGACATACTCGTAGTATTTGGTCTATTTTACTTATTTAAAATTAGACTCAGGTCATGAGAGTAGTTTTAAATGAAAGTAGACTCACTTCCCTTTAAAATGATAGGTGGCTCGACTCCTACGGACTTACGGTTAATAAGTTATGAATTTTTTAAGTTGGCAAAAAAAAACTGCGTACTGTGCAGACCAAGGAACCAAAATGTAACAAGGAAGGATCCCTTTATTTGGTTCCGCCCAGTCCGTGGCCTTCACAGTATGTTGAAAAATGTACTTACTCATAGCGAAAAAGTGTAGGACTTACTAGATTCGATAGAAAAAATATAACACACATATTTTGTTTATTATTTTTTCTAATATGACTTATCTAAACATTTAACAACAAAATTTATAAGTATAATTAGCAAAACCTTTTCATATTATATTTCGCTTCAATGGTAATTTGATACATGGATCGTGCTCCATTTTAAAACCATTTGTTTTGAAAATAAGAGCTACGAGGCTCTGGTACCAATTGTGAAAGCGTGGGGGGTGAATCGTTACCGTTTAAAATCGTTAGATCTTTTGTATCAAATCACTTATGAAGCTTGTTATTATATGAAAGTATCAATTATTGTTTATGACTAATATAAAGCATAGTAAACCAAGTTGTCACACAAGCATCATCATCAAACCACATCATAAGCAATTATAAAGGTAAAGAGATAAAGAAAGGAAAGTGCAAACCGAACACGAGGATTTATAGTGGTTCGGTCACGGATCTCCTCTCCGCCTACTCCACTCCCAGTACCCAACTCGAGAGTTACTTCACTAAATCAACAAGCTCCCTTCTCGGCGGAGAAAACCTTACAATCGTCGCTTACACTTTTTCGGTACAAAGCTAAATACGGGTTCTAGTTCGAGTAGAACCAACCTAACATCGCCTATACAATATTTCCGACACTAAGCTAGATGTCGAGTTCTTTTCAAGGGTACAACCACTCCCACTATGTTTTATGGCCCAACATAACAAACCTTGTGTTTTATGGTACAAACACATAAACCATCTAATCTAGTTTGGTGAAAGTGTTGTGATGATGCAATGATGTTTACAATGATGATCCATGACATAAATGTCTAATGGATATGAATGACTAATCTAAATGATCTTCTTAAATAAGAAGTCTTCAATCAATGAGGATATCAAGAGATCTTGAATCTTCATATGTTGATATGCTTTGGTGAATGAGGATGGCTAGATCTCCAAGCTTTCCTTGGTTGATCAAAATGTAAAGTATGCTTACAACAAAGATGAATGTTAGAAGCATTATGATCATGTGATGATGAGGGTGATTAATGTATGTTACTACATGGTTATCTATAGATCTAAAAGATGAAAGAAAGATAGAAAGAATGTGTGTTGGAAGGGATGATTGAAATGAGAAGACAATGGGCTCTATTTATAGCCAAAATGTAATCTAAAAATAATACTTTATTAGATTTGATATCTTAGAATATCTTTCAAGATCTTGCAAATCTAACCAAATATTGACCAAATCTTCTAAAGATATGATGATGCATGAAGTGATGTAAAATTGTATTTTCATTTAGATTAAAATGTTCATGAAAATAAACTTGTAAAATGTATTATGTAACTAGTTTATAAAAAGTCTAATTGCCTTTTATAAAATAAAATATCTAGTTAGGTGCTTGTCAAAATAATATATATTTTGTCAAGTGTAAGTAAACTTTAGTACTTGTATGAATATTATAGTTAGTTTACTTGTACAAATAAAAGTATATATTTGTTAGACATTTTACAAAAGATGTATTTGTATAAAATACTTGTGAATGCAAAATGTAAAATGAGGTTCGAAATAGAATGATTAACCTATTAAAATACTTAGTGACTCTAAACGTATTTTAAACATTCTAAATGATTTGTTAATGGGTTTGATCATAATGCCACATAACAAACATGTACGAACACGTGTTGTAACATCGAGGACTTGAGACATCGAGTGGTGTTGAATGTATGTTGAGACAAATGTAATTACAAGTAACTTGTACATTTTACGTTATGTATTACAAGTTACATGTTTGTCATCAATCAAAACAAACGAGGCGTATAGATTAAATATCGTAATATTTGCACTAACACAAAAGAATTGCGCTCTTAATACTTTTCAAACAAAATATTAATCGGAAAAACTAAACGCAATATACCTTGCAATTTGGCTAATGTGGCGAGAATTCTAAATATGAGTGTTAAATGCATATAAGCACAAAGAAAATGTAATTGCTCCTGTCATAGAGAAGTAATGTGCATTTAAGATAGTGTATAATTCTTTATATTTGAGGAGGAAGTAAAGAGTAATTTTCCATTTGCTTTATTCGAGAGGTCGTCAAATTGCAAGGAACCTTGTGTTTATCGTGCCACAACAACTTCAACAAAGAGTACTGATAACGCTACACGCGTCGTTCGGGGTCAAAGAAACTTCCTTTTCTTGAGCAAGTTTTATAACACCCAGGCGATGAACCTAATCGTTGTAGTGTAGTATTAGGGTAAGCCACGGTATTAATATCGTTCTCTAGGGAATAGTGTCGTTAGGTTGAAGTGTATGTCGATTTAAGTCTAAAGGTGAGGATGATTATTTTTTATTTTTATATTTTATGAAATGGAAAGGTACGAATCTCGGGGTTTGGATTTGGGGTTGGTATTTCTACCGATTACTCTACTTATCTAATTAACTAAGCTAAGGATAGTCTATGTCTATTGTTGTGTGCTCGTATGATGATTTAAAGATGTGTTTACTTAGATTGTATTAATCCTTATTTATCTCATATTGATGGTTGAATTGTCACGTCCTTATTCTTAATCGCGTTGTGTGTCTAAGGTTGTAGGGTATGCGTTTATCCCTAACTCTTTGAAGTTACCAAAGGGTCTCGTCTACAAGACCCACTAGGGTTTATAAACTCTAACTCTAAGGCCTCTTTGGATAGTTTAGCTTACAACCGCTCAAGGTGCTATAACCTAAGGTTCACAAAGATTAATCAAGCATTAAGTACACAACGAATGACCTATCGCATTACTAGATCATTAACAACTAAGATAAGAGACAACCAATCAATATTCAATAATTAAGTTTCATATTCCCTAAGAAAACACACAAGTAAATTAGCCGGACATGGAGGACATGCAAGCATACACACAATCAATCAAACATAGGATAGACATAATGATAAATTGAATATATGGATTAAGATATAATCAACAAACTATTACAAGATGTTTTGGAGTGATTGAAACCTTCAAAGTTCTTTGGAAAAACACCTATCTAAACCACGGAATCGGAGTTAGGGTTTAGAGCCTACAAAAGTGAAGTTATAATGTTATATTTATAGGCAGATTTTCTATCGGCAAAGAGTGACGGCGTCGACCACTTTTTCTCCAAATTGTAGATTTTCTCGTTCGGTCGCGTGGGCTTTTGATTCACCTAAATCCGAGTTCGTATGCAAAGTTATGGCCAAAAGCAAGATCGGCTACTTGGCAAGATGTTGCGACTTGTGGCGTCACCTTATGGTTGTGACGCCATCCCTTCGATCTATGGCGTCGTCGGGATCAAATCTAGGCCGTCCGAGTTGCGACGGCCTACTCTTTAAAGCGACACCGTCACTTGAAAGTAGGAAATTTGGCTTCGTGTCGTCACAAAATGCTTCGACGGCGTCGCGGTTAGCGATGGCGCCGTCACCTTGTCTTTCAAAGAACTCGAGTGTCTCGATTCTTGACTTTGGCCATTTTCTTCAGATATTCGCCTTTTCGTCCAAATAAGTGCCATTACAGCAATTTGCCTTCAAGAGACCTAACAAGTGAAAAGGAACGATATTAAGTAATAACGGATACAAAAGTGATCAAATAAGGGCTTAAACGACCCCTTAAAAAGGTACATTTTAAAACCTTATCAAGTACGCCAGAAGTAAAACACCTAATCAAGAAGCCAAAAGAGGTCATTTCACCCAAAAAAATAAACACCTTTCGAATATTTTGAAACCCTCAAACTTCAATAAACTTATGATTTAAGGCTTATCCATATAGTATCGAGTCAAACTATAACGTGTCAGTACATTGACCACATAAATTAATTTTTTTCTTTACATATGTTGAAATTACATTTCGGTATTTATTTGCATGATTGCATCCATAAAAGGCAAGCATTTTTAAATTTGATAAAATACCACAAACTTTCAAAAAATTCCATTTAGAGTAACCCATACAGGTTATCATGTCAAAAGACGCGTTGGTAAGTTTGACCAAGTTGGCTTAATCAAAAGTGGCATCCAGAAAACAAAAAGCTTGCTTATTCACAAACATAGAAAGTTATCGAGCATTTTTAATGACAAAAACCAAAATGGTAACAAAAACAGAGTTCACACACAAGTTATGTGTCTTGTTACCTCATTATGCAATAAACCCTTAAAACACAGCTAAAAAATAGGATCCATAAATGACTCGAGCCGCTGTGTGCTACTCAAGCTCGGCTCATTAAAGCATTAAGCTCGAGCTTAATATGCAGCTCATCGATAAAGGAGCTCAATCACGAGCTTTAGGCATGAGCTCGATTAGGTTTGTGAGCCTAGGCGAGCTATTACATATAGTACTTGACCTTTAATACAATTTTCGCAAAAGGAATTGTTGGATTTGATTTGCAAATTCCAAAAAGTTCTTTGCATTTGTTTTGGGATGAGGGCAATGCTAGAGAAATAAGTGCAATGAAAAGAAAGTAAGCGGTGTTAAATAAAATAAGATCATACCATCGAAGAAGTTTGTTTAATGTGGAACACCATTGTTTTGAAGACTTCCTATATCTTTGCAAGTACCTTCTCCATCTGTTTGAGAATATTAAAGCATAAATGTGTCAATTTAAGCCAATTTAAGAATACCACAAAATTCAAGTGAATGTTTTATAGTTTTGGTAGTGACATAAGGGATGCTCGGATGTGCATTTGAGAATAGTCATACAACTTCAAAAGTCGAATCGGATACTAAATGACTAAAGCCGAGGATAGGTAGATAATTACACATTAATCACGATGAGTCGAGTTTATTACAAATTTTCCAATAGGCTTACCACATTTCCCAATGAAGAATGCATCGGCAAAGAAGGCTCATTCCAACACATACAAATCAACGACTTTGTCTTAAGGCGTTGATATGAAGCTCAAACCAAAATCAATTAAAACACGAAAAGGTAAAGCAAAACTTACTGCTTTATAGCCTTGAACAACAAATCCGATGAGGAAGGTGGGAATAGCGATGTTATATTGTTGTATCATTTCCGGTGGCCACATCGAAGCGGGCGCTCAATGACAAGCGGAATGCTTGTAGTAGGGCCTCGATTGCCTAAAGAAACGATCGGCGAAAGTACTGGAATGATCCAAACTCGGTCAAGTACAATGTGAAATCAAAATATCAATCTTTTTCAATTTGATCTTCGAATTACCTACCTTCAATACATATGTATCTTAATTCTCGATTGTAAGCGGATTCATTGCGTTTTCCTCCACATAAGCCAAAGACCCTGTTTGATCTACAAAGCGGACAAACCTTCGGCGGTGGCCTAAAAATGACATAAACAAATAAAATAAGGTTTAAACCATTTCTATTTCCGTATTTAAGCATGTTTTATTTCTAAAATAAGTGCTTATTTGCTTACTATTTTTTTTAAGGAAATTGGATTGTGTGTTTCGATTGCACCTTCTTATTTGCTTATTTTATAGAAAGCTTAAAGTGCTTATTTTCTATAAAATAAGCAAATAAGAAGGTGCAATCAAACACACAATCCAATTTCCTTAAAAAATAGTAAGCAAATAAGCACTTATTTTAAAATGAGTAATGTAAAATCAACGATGTACCAATCGCTTATCTTAAGTGCTTATTTTTAAACTAATTAGTGACAACATACCTTTAGTTTATTTGAGTATTGCGAGATACCGTTTCATGTATAGCACTCCGGTTATCAAAGCATTTGTTAAGAGTGTATGTGATCGGTGTGGCGATCGGTTTCTTTTGGCTTTAGCGCTCGCTATTTGGCGGTGAGAGCTTGGTATACGAGCGGCTCTTGCATTAAGCGCCGAGTCGGAAGAAGTAAAACACCTTCGCACGCGCTAGTAGCTGCACGACATCCATCATCCCGAACCGTACCATATCATGCTCAAAATCCGAACCTTTGTGCCGCCGATGACGCTGGTACACGAGAAAAAAGGCCATCGATGATGACACACCAATGAATAGACATAGGACGGATATTAAAGATACTCCACAATAACATTAAAACATAACCGTGATCAAATATCTACTCAAGTACTTTCTTATATGTTAACCTTTATGTTTAATGACCGATCTTAAAGAAGTTGGTTACAACACATAATAAGTGGTGACGATTCGATATTTTCTTCACTAATCGATCCATTGATTACGAAGGTCGTCAATCGAGAATGGTATGTTGCAAGTTGCCTCAAAGCAGATCCTTTTAGATACACTCTACATCAGAAATCGGCCCAACAACTTCACATTTATGAAATTGCTTCGATGTACAATAATTGCATATACACTTAGAAAGCCACATCCATCTAATTGAGGTTCGTGATCATATTATGATTAGAATTTAGAGGATGCATATTACAACAATTTATGTTTGCATATAGAAGTTGTTAGATGAGCATTAGAAGTGAACCATCTAAAAACCGCATCAAGAGTCTAAATTAATCATAAAATAAATAATAATTAATTAAATACCCAATCAAACAATCAATCAATTTATTTTATAAAATAAAAACTTCACAAACACAGTTAATCGAAAGTGATGATGAAATTCGTTTGGTGCATCATATGTGGTATTGATTAATCATCAAAACACACAAAACATAAAAGAGATTAAAAAAATTATACGTACAAAACATAAAAGAGATTAAAAAATAATTATACGTGTGATGAAGATGTAGATTTGATGATAAACATAGTACAGTTGAGAAGATAAACATGGTATGAATTTTGTGAATATGTGAATATGCGAATCGCTTAATGAAGTGATTAGTCCGATTTGTGTTAGTGTATATCAATTTGGGAATGCAATGGTATGTCACAAAAACTGGCATGCTCCACTGGTTGTAGCGGTTGTGAGTGGATGCCAAGACCCGGGTTCGAATCTTTATATGCCCAAAATTTTTGAACAATTTTATTATACCGAATTTAAGTGCCATAAAAGCTTGCTTAGGTGGCTTAATTGTGATGACATGGAAATATGACGTGGCATTATGGGATGCCAAGTGGCATTATGATGTGGCATGCCTCCTCTTATATATAATGTATAGATATACATATATATATATATATATATAGGGATAACGCCTGTTAGGGGCATAACGCAGGAGGTTTAACGCCAAAATAATGCCGGAGGTCCATTGGATAACGCCACCTAACGGCCGTTAACGCCCTCCTAACGCCCGTTAGGCCGTTATTGATGTGAGTGCTCTAAAGAAAGATATCATCTATATTTGGCCAATTTACAACTTATTGATGCATGTAGCATTTATTAACAGAAATTGATATGTTATTTGTATTTTTTTTTATATTTATAGTTTTGTATTTTTTTAAAATGTTATGCTGTTTATTAAATGAAGTATTAGTTTAGGGTTGGATTTGTAAATTTTATTTTTTAAAGAAAAGTGGAGCCCAAAAGGTTGAGTTATGGTTGAGTTATGATAAGGGGTGTTTTTTTTAAGTTAAGGTTAAAATGTTAAAGCTCAAGTGGCGCTGACGTGACACTGAGTGAAACTTTAACCCGTGTTACCACACCCTATGCTCTTAGAGCACTCCTCGTGGTAACCTAGGTTAAACTATAACCAATATAATGAATTTAATATGTTTAAATAGTTAAAATTAATAACTTTTTGAATTTACATATATAATAATGACATATTAATTCTTCATTCTCATAACACAAACACACAAATTCTAGAAACTATCATCTTTCATTTCTAGAAATTGTTAAACAATATTCGGCAAAAAAACATAAAATCATAAAATCGTTAAACACAATTCGCCTCCGAACCGCTGCTTTGTGCGGGTACCATGCTAGTGTCTTTAACATGTATAGCACGTGTGGTTTTTATTTGTTGTATTCACGTCACAACCATGATGAGATATTTTTTAGTTGTGTATTGACTTCAAATATATATAGCTAGTAAACTAACATCATGGTGATCAAGCATGATTATGTTAGTTGCCATAAAATATGGGATCATGGTTGCAAACTATTGGTTGCATTCCAAATTAAACCACCATGTTCTTTTACCAAGTCAATACTACACTAACTGATTCCCATGTTGCATCATCAGCTTGTACCACACACTTAGTTACATGTACAAGTAGTTGCTGCATCACCCACTTGTACCTTTTGCATCTTGAATGATAAAACTTACCAAGCTCAATAATAATTCCAACAATCCCCCACCAGGTTGGAAAGTTTTCTGCTACTCTAATAGGTTGTGTCACGAAAGTGTCATAACGATTAAACCTTCGTTTACTCGAAGCATGTAAAAATGAAATCGATTCAATGGTGTCCTAAGGAATTAAACCACTGAACCTAAATGATATCACCCAACACACTTCTACACACTTCCCATTGTAACCATCTCATTCTCAAACTGAGCGCGAATATGGCCATGCGCTAAAATCCTGTTTCATAACCCTCTAAGAGAGAAACCACAACTCTCCATTCAAGGCGGCACCACCTCTAGGTTATATAGGAAAAGCTACTCAAACGTCTTCGTTGCTAAGACGCCTCACAAGCTTTGTTAAGAGAATATCTCATCCTGATTCGGCAACGCCGTGCTATCTTCGCTATACATGGGTCAATTGAGTGATAGCACCTTCTATCTAGGGAAAATGACAAAAAAATGCATCGAACTTGACACTTGTTGTCATTGTGTGTAGCCAACTATTTTTTCTTCATTGTAACACAAACCTTTTGAATTTTTGTCATTGTATGTAGCCAGTTAGGTGAATTTGTGTTATTGTATGTACCAGTTAGGCTTAGCGTTACATCATTAGTCCTTTTATATTAACGTCGTTAGTAAATAACTTAAAATTCGTTCTCTTACGTTTTATTCGTTTTCATCCGTTATTATATGTTTTGTCCGTTTTATACTTTTTCGTCCGTTGCTTTTCCCCTTTTACGTTTCGTCGCTTACATTCTCGTCCGTTTCTTACGTTTCGTCGCTTTTATCGTTTTCATTCGCTTTTATCGTTTTAGTCCATTTTATAAGTTTTCATCCGTTTCCTTATGTTTTATCGTTTTCAATCGTTTTCATCCGTTTATATTTTTTCGTCCGTTTTATACGTTTTATTCGCTTTTAAATGTCTTCGTCGATTTTCTAACGTTTTAAATGCTTTTTATATGTTTTCGTCTGTTTTTATCTGTTTTATCGTTTCGTCTTTTTTAAGTTTTCATCTGCTTTTCTTACACCTTCATCCATTTTATACGTTTTTGTCCGTATTCTTAAGTTTTATACATTTTCGTCCGAAAAGTAAGAAAATGAGCGAAAAGTAAGAAACCAACGGCGTATAAAAAGATGAAAATGTTAGAAAACAGACAAAACTTTAAAAAAGTATTTAAAATGTATAAAACAATTGAAAACGTGAAAGCGGATGAAAACGATAAATACGAATGAAAGCGTAAAAAACGGACAAAACGCATAAAACATTTGAAAACGTAAGAAAGCAGACGGCGATAAAACGGACGAAAACGATAATAACGGACTAAAACGTAAGTAAACAAACGAAATGTAAAAAACGGATGAAAGCATTGGACCAAAATGTATAAACGGACGAAAAAGTATAAAACAGACGAAACGATAATAACGGACTAAAACGTAAGAAAACGTCTGGCGTAAGTAAACAAGCGAAAATGTAAAAAGCGGATGAAAGCATTGGACCAAAATGTATAAAGCGGACGAAAAAGTATAAAACGGACGAAAACGTATAATAACGGATGAAAGCGAATAAAACGTAAGAGAACGAAATTTTAAGTTATTTACTAACGATCGTTAGTAAATAAGGACTAACGATGTAACGCTAAGCCCGACCGGTACATACAATAACACAAATTCACCTGGCTGGCTGCGTCAATGACATAAATTCAAAGGTTTGTGTTACAATGAAAAAAAATAGTTATTACACACAACGACAACAAGTGTCAAGCTCGACGATTTTTTATCATTTTCCCTTCTATCTATTAGTGACTTCGTTATTACCCATTAAACTTGAGAGGTAGGAGCACTACATACAAGTTGGGTTTCCATCACTAACCGATTCACATATGGTTTCAGACCCATGTCTCTAGCATCTCTCAATAAGTCTCTCGTCAGAGGCTTATAGGAGAATTTTCGATAAGCTACTACAATGCTTATCGATCTCAACACAAACACTCACTAAGTCTCTCGTCAGAGTCTTAGTAGTGTCACAGTCAAGTTTCTAGTTTACTTGCCAAACGTGTCGCTAATGGCCATTCTCAATTATATCTAAACATTCATAAACAAGAGAATCTTGTGGTATGAGGTCTCTATTTCACTAAACCTCTTCAATTGCCATAAATAGGCAATAAGTTCAACTTCCTTCGTGAAGTGAAATTACACATCTACTTCTTGCACTTTAGAAGCAACTCATTGTGATAGTACATAAATTCACCAACTTTTGAATTCGAATTACAAGAGTCATTAATCTCAGACTCCCACTCCATACCATTTGAATGCCTAATGTCTTGCTTATTAATAGACTTTATTCTGCTCAGAACAAAGGTAACACCTCAAACATGTAAGACACATGAAGGCAAAAACTAAAAAATGTAGAATACATCAACCACCCCCACCATATGGCATATTTCGGATGAGTATAGATCAATACTCGATCACATTTCACAACAAGCCTACTTGCTTCGTTGATATGATCAGACACAATTAACCTCGACTTAAAATGCTATGAATTATCTCATTCCTACTCGAGGGAGCATTCGATGCATTTTGAGTATATCATTCTAGCATACGCATTCTGTCTTAAGGTGTCATCTTTCACGAAAACCGTTAATTTTGTATTAATCAAAATCCAAGTGCTTGTTTTGTTTCATACTCAAATTTTATATTTTTGTAGTGCTACAGGCACCATAATCTATTAGAAAGCCAAATGAATTTTAAAGAAACAAGTTAATAATCATATGATTACACCATAAAATGAACAATATATATTTTTTCTCGTTTTGGTTAAAACAGAGCTAGAAGCCACACATATTGAAACAATTTAACAGTGACATCTACAAGGTGATTATGAATCCCCATGTCTACTATATCATGTCATCACATATTTTAATGTTATTTCCGGGTCTACGCTAATGAGCACAATGTCTTGTTTCTACGCAAACATAGCATATATCCGTAATATCATTACTATACCACAAGGACGAGACACAACTAGTCTTTTTGTATTGGTAAAAGTTTCTTTATAAACTTTATTGCATACACACATTTCTCAAAGTATATGGTTCATGACAAAATAATTAATGGCACACTTAAATAAATCATACCACAAATTCATTTACGTGCATAACCAAAATATATCGACGACTCCTTCACAAGTTGTAGACTTGTAGCCAATCCCACTTTGGATGCAACAAGTACGACGAATAAAAACATTCCTAATCGTAAATTGAGTGTCCCAAATCTCGTCACATTTTCTGGGTGACACTTAACAAAAGTACAAAACCATTTGTCACAACAGTTAAAAGCAATGCAGCGATAAGTATTTAAACACTTAAAAATGACAGTTAGGATTTTGCAACATCAAGCAGATATCTCAAATGAAGATTGATTGGCGTGCACAAATGGTGATTATCATACGCTTAACCCATGCAATAACCTATTGCGTGACGTGAGACCCGCTTCTTCAAAAAATAACTTATCACACATCCTTTGTGCGTATAATTAATCTATTTTTACCCTCCAAATCATTTTCCATCTCAAATTTGCAAACTGCAATTACTAAACTCAAATAATAAATATAAAACTCGTGGGCCGTCCATTCATCAAATTTCTATGACCCAACTTTATATCTCAATTTTAATAACCCCTTTAGGGTGGTTTGTTCGGTTTATACGATTAATTCTTTTTTAGTTCAACCCAAAAACCGAACCGAACCAAATTCAAATTCGGTTTTCGGTTCGGTTCGGTTGAATTCTAATTCGGTTTGGTTTTTGGGTTGACCCGAATAACCCGAATTTCACTATTTTTAAGTAAAAATTAATAATTACATAAATATTTAGCAAAAAAATATATTTCAAGCATAAAAAGTGTTTTATTATATTATGATAACCTTTTATATAAAAAAATATATATATTTATGTGAATTCGGTTTTTGGTTCAAAGTGCCAAACCCATAACCAACCCGAGAACCGAATTAGTAGTTCGGTTCGGTTTTAGCAAATTCGATTCGATTATTTTCGGTTCGGTTCGATTTCGGTTTTCGGTTTATTCGGTCTTTTCGTTTTTTTCGCTCACCCCTAAATCCCTTTGAAACAGATCACGGTTCCCACAAAGTGTTATAAACACCTTTTGAGATTGTAGGAAACTATAGATTCTTTATCATATCATGTTCATGTTCTTTAAGAATCTTTGTGGACACCTATCAATATAGTAAACCTTTATCGACTACGAAACGATAAAGAACATTAAATAAAAGATAAATAAACCTGTCATGTCGAGATGAAACCGACCTCAAGTAGCAAAGTAACAACAATTCTTCATCAGTATGTTGTCTTCATTAAACAACAAGATCGAAACACCTGTTAAGAGTCTAGCACGGGAAGAAGTTCCCTGTCCTTAAAAGGTGTTTACGAGCCCGATTCGCTGCAAGCCTCATACGTAACGACCCCAGGATTGATGCAGACCCACGTTGAATATTGTCAGCGAACAATTTCAACGTAATGTAAATGGCGAAGCAGAAAAACTAGATAACAAGATGTTCATGTCTCTAACATGTATAGCGCGTGTGGTTTTTATTTGTTGCATTCACATCACAACCATGATGAGATATTTTAGTTGTGTATTGACTTCAAATATATATAGCTAGTAAACTAACATCATGGTGATCAAGCATGATTATGTTAGTTGCCATAAAATATGGGATCATGGGGATAATGGTTGCAAACTATTGGTTGCCTTCCAAATTAAACCACCATGTTCTTTTACCAAGTCGATAGTACATTAAGGTGGTGTTTGTTTTTAAGGCGTGAATCAATCGAAGCGTAAATGTCTCGAATCGACCGATCCGAATCTTAAAAAACTCATGTTTGAACCGCATATTTCTTCTTCGTCTTAATTTTTTTTTTTTTTTTTTTTATTTTATTTATTTTTTTTTAGAGAGAGTATGAGGCGTTCAAACACCTCTCTCAGTTTCTGGCCATTAAGATCTTATCGCTACGAACGCGTCGAGCGGGAAGAAAAAGCAAAAGGTCCGAACGACTAAAATGTCGTGGCGTCTCGCGGTTCAGATTAAGAGGTCATTAAGCTATTTATGAAAAAAAACAAACACCACCTAACTTATTCTTATGTTGCATCATCAGCTTGTACCACACACTTAGTTACATGTACAAGTAGTTGCTGCATCACCCACTTGTACCTTTTGCATCTCGAATGATAAAACTTACCAAACTCACTAATAATTCCTAACATTTTTTTCACTGAATGTCAGCAACCCACGTTTTTTTACTGAATGTCAGCAACCCACGTTTTTTGGGTGTCCGGCCTATATTGCAATTAATCTTTTAAATGTACAATTCAACGACCAAAAGTTTCTCTTAATTCAAGTCCTCAATTATTAAGTTGCATGAATCTAATTTGCACGTGTAGAATTTCCTCTTTTCGGAATGGTTGTGTAAGAAAATGCTTAACTGGATCTGATCTTTCCTCTATATGGGATACACTATTCATACAGTCCTATCCCATGAGACCCCTCCAACACGCTTTTTGTCCTCACTTTTTCAAGACAACACAGCTTTTGTCATTTCTTTTAGTATTCAGATTTTAAGCGTTTGGCATTATTAAACTTTATATTTACATTCGCGTTTTCGATTATATTTTGATATAAACAAAATTATAAAAATAATAAAAAAAAAAAAAATAAAAATAAACAAAAAATATAGGGGTGCATCTAAAATATAGCCACCTGACCACCCTATATATATCGTCATAAAAATCAGACAATTTGTTAAACTAACCAAAGCAAATAACCCAAGAAATCAAATGTATAAGGGTTTTCTCCTGATCTTCCTATGGGTTGCTTCCTCCACTTGCATTTCGTCCCAGACCATTGTCGAAATGTTACCTGGTTATCCAGGTCCTCTTCCTATCAAACTAGAAACCGGGTATGCTTCTCACTGCACCTTCTTTCACACACAACCGCAACATTATTTCTTGCAAGTTATATATTCTTAGCAAGGTCGTCTCGTGAATTTTAGTTGCCTGTGCTGTAACTACATAAAGGCCCGGCCTATTAAACACAAGATATTTCAATGACTACAACAATGCCCATTGTTGATGCATAATCTGGCGCGGGCTGGATTGCACGACTCTCCATGACCGTTAGTCGTCTTCTCAAGCCCTAAGTAGACCTGTCAACAAAGAGAACCCGTTAGGAGTGGACCCGAGGCCGTAACCCCGGGGTCCACCTCCGACGGTCAAGTTAGTATCGGTGCGATGTGATGAGTTAGGGTTAAAGAACTCATCATCTTGTGTATTGTGTGTCCTCGGAAGGAGATCCAAATGTATTTATAGAGCAAGATTAGGGTTTAAGATGAGATGATCATATCTTCCTACCGACCCATTCCCTACCATCCGGACTATACGTCCACACCCATCAAACATAATAACCAACATATACATAAGAAATAATTTAACAAGACGATTTTTAACATCATAATCGAGTAAAAACAAGAGTCACGTTACTCTTTTTTTTCTCAAAGTCGCAAACCAATTGCATACTATTGTAAAACATATAGGTGTCTAATTGCACAAGTAGTTGATTTAGATGCGTGATTATTGATTGAACTATATATATATGGCCTAGTGATAACAAACAAAACAACATAGGATGAAAGATCTAAACAAAAAGCAAAAGCTTTAACTTATATGAATTTGCTTAGGGATCTGAATCGTAAAAACCAGGTATATTGGAGTTGGAGAAAATGAAGCTGTGCAGCTATTTTACTTCTTTGCGGAGTCTGAAGGGAACCCGGAGGACGATCCCCTCATCATTTGGCTTGCTGGAGGACCTGGTTGTAGCAATCTCCATGCCTTCTTTTTTGAAATCGGTACGTAATTAGTTCTCATCATGAACCTAGCTAGATCAATACTCCAATGATATGGATCAAATACTGTAATTCTTATCATAAGCAGAAGTAAACAAGACCAAGCTTGTGTTGTTGGTTTCTTTTGTTGCTTATGATTGAGTATATATTATAAATTTTTTGGATCAAATTCTTACATTTTTAGTTTTTATAATAGGTCCCTTCAAACTTAAGAAAGGGATTTTCGTAGATGGTGTCCCAGCATTACAAATTGACCCGAATTCTTGGACAAAGGTAGGTGTAGTTAAATTTGCTTTTCGTATAAACTCTAGCTGTTATATATGATTGTTTGTGCTAATCATTTTCCAATCCAATCTATTACGCCGTTTTAAAGCTAGCGAATATCATATATTTGGATGGACCGACATTATAACTGGATACTCGTATACAACAACTGATGAAGCTGCTTACAGCAGTGATACGTTATCAGCATCACAAACTGCTGAATTCGTGAGAAAGGTTGTTGGAAGAATAAATCAATATTAGCATCACTTTTTATCGATGGCTTCTTACTAACGATTACTTACTATACAGTTTGTTATGGATCATCCAAGGTTTTTAAAAAATCCTTTCTATGTCACTGGAATTTCTTATTCGGGGATTGTTATACCAATGGTTACCGAGAAGATATATGAAGGTCTAATATTTTTATTTTGCTACATCGCGATTTTCTATATTACGCTAATTATCTAACAAGTTCCATAATGCAGGCAACGAGCAAGATTTAGAGCCTATCATAAACATTAAGGCAAGTACATTATGAGAGCGGATCTATTAAAAGAGGAAAATTTGCAGTCTAAAAAGCCCACTTATAACTCGACACCGCTCCACCAACTTCCTCCCTCCTTTTTATTTTACTAATTTCGTCTAGGGGTATATTGGTCATTTGACCGTTTTTAAATTTCACCTCAAATTTCAAACGCAAATAACTTTCAAACGACAAACTTTACTTAAAACCGATTTCACCATAATTTTTAAAATTCGATTCTCTTTAATTTGGTATAAATCTTGATATATAAATCGAATTTTTTTTTTAAGATTTCAAGTGGGTTATGATTTTCTTGAAATTTTCGGCATATTCAATCCTACTTTTATCTAATTTAAAGGTTGATTTACTTAAAATTTAAAACACGAAAGTTGTAGATTTTAGTTCACTCTTTACACAAGTTTTTGAATCACTCAAACCGATATGAAATAAGTGAGATATCTCACGTTAAAATGGCGTTTAATCGTATTTGTTGCACACAATGTGTTTGATAAAATGTCTATTTAGATTTTAGTGTTAAAATTGCGTTAAATGCTCTAAATTTTGTACCACAACGCATCATTAATCATTTTATTAATGTAAGATTCAAAAGTGATGTTTTTTAGTCGTTAATATAAAATAAAAATGCACGTTTGTTCATCGCTTAATCTTGGTTCATCAATCGATGAATCGATGAATCAATCAAAGCGATGAACCAAACCAAACTCATGAACCAAATTAAAGTGATGAACCAAATCAAACATAGTTCATCGCTTTATTTTGGTTCATCAATCATAGTTTCGACAACATGTTGGTGTTTGTTTTGTTTTGTTCATCGCTTTATTTTGTTCATCAATCACGCTTTCGCTTTTAGTTTGGTTCATCGCTTTTGGTTTGGTTCATGAATCATAGTTTTAGTTTTGGTTTGGTTCATCGCTTTGGTTTTGGTTCATGAATCATAGTTTCGCTTTGGTTTGGTTCATCGCTTTGGTTTTGGTTCATTAGTTTTTGGTTTAGTTCATCGGTTTGGTTTGGTTCATCGATCATAGTTTCGCTTTTGGTTTGGTTCATCGCTTATTGGTTTGGTTCATCGCTTTGGTTTAGTTCATCAATCATAGTTTCGCTTTTGGTTTGGTTCATCGCTATTCGTTTGGTTCATCGCCAGTTAGGTTCATCGCTTTGCTTTTATGCTTTTTTAGTTTGATTTGGTTCATCATTCATCACTTTGGTTCATCGCTTTAATAGTTAAAACATTAACTATTAAAACGCTACTTTTTGAATCTTACATTGAAAAATGATTAATGATGCGTTGTGGGACAAAAATTAGTGCATTAAGCTCAACTTTAACACTAAAAATCTAAGTTAGACATTTCATCAAACACCTCAGATGCAACAAATGCGAGTAAACACCATCTTTAACGCATGATATCTTACCCATATGACATCGAATTTGAGTGATTTAAATTTCGGGTAAGAGTGAACAAAAATCTATAACTTTCATGTTTTAAGTTTTTCAAGATTCGACATTTATGAACGTAGAAAAATAAAAATAAAACGCCAAAAATCAAGAAATCAAGAACCATTCGATATGTAAAAAAAAGTTTGAAATATTTATCAAGATTTATACCAAATTAAAGAGAATCGAATTTTAAAAATTATGGTGAAATCGGTTTTAAGTAAAGTTTGTCGTTTGAAAGTTATTCGTTTGAAATTTGGGGTGGAATATGAAAACGGGTTAAATGACAAAAATACCCTCTAACCAAATTTAATAAGAAAAAAAGGAGGAGTGGGTGGAGACACATAGAATCAATGATAGCTTAAATTTTTAGCCTTTTTTTTTTTTCACTTTGATGATCTCAACTCAGTACATTATTATTATGCATAACAGATACAGTAATTGATTCTAAACAGGTCTCTAGTACTTGAAGTGTATTTTTAGGGATACATGGCGGGAACCCACTGACCAATAAAAGTGGTGATATTAACTCTCGGTTTATATTTGCTAATCAAATGGCGCTTATATCCAAAGAATTATTTGAGGTAACACCAAATTTCAAGTTCATACTAGTTGCAAGCCTTTTCTTCATAACACACTAGCTTGAAAGGAAAAGTAATTCACTCTTATGTTATTATAGTCAACAAAAAAAGCCTGCGACGGAGAGTATGCAGAAGCTGATGATAGCAATTTGCTATGCATGTCACGTATCGATGAAGTGAACAAGGTACGGATAGTTCAATCTATATCTATACTTCTATACTACTTTATAATGCATTTAGGCATTCTAAAATTAGAAGGCTTAAAAATTCAGACTTTTTTACTTGCTTATTATGGAAAGAGTTTTTCTAACTAAAATTAAGATAAGAAGCCCAATCACGAGATGACACGTGTCACTTAACAAATTCCAAGTTCTAACTTCTAACAAACTCCAAACCTAACTCCTAACCACTAAAAATTAAGATAAAAGCCCAATTATAAAACGACGCTATTTTTCTCAACTAAAAATTCATCTTTATTTTAAATTAAAATATCTTTTATCTACTTATTTTTTATAATCTAATTTCACCATATTTTCTAAAATTTTATGCTCTTTAATTCAACATCCATTTTGATATATTTTATGAGTTTTAGTTTTATATTTTTAATGGGTTTATTTTATTTTAATTCAAATTTTACAACTTTAACCTTTATTTCATTTATTTCAATCAATATAATCTTGATTCACAAAATCATATACTTTTGGGGTAGTGTTTGACGCGTAAGAGATTCGAGGTATTTCTATATGCGGAATAATGATGTCATGAAAGCTACGGAAATTTACTGGAACCCAAACAAACACTTACAACTAACACATATACATTCTAAGTGTTGTGAAACGAATTCACTAAACGGGTAAGCAAACACATATAACTATACTTATCGCCATTACATGCTTGTATCTGGCCAAGACTTTATAATGCATTTAGCCTTCTAAAATTAGAAGGCTTAAAAATTCGACTTTTTACTTGCTTATTATGGAAATAGTTTTTCTAACCAAAATTAAGATAAGAGCCCAATCATGAGATGACACGTGTCACTTAACAAACTCCAAGCCTAACTTCTAACAAACTCCAAACCTAACTCCTAACCACTAAAAATTAAGATAAAGAGTCTAATTATAAAACGACATGTCATTTCTCAACTAAAATTCATCTTTATTTTTAAATTAAAATATCTTTTATCTACTTATTTTTTATAATCTAATTTCACCATATTTTCTAAAATTTTATGCTCTTTAATTCAATATCCATTTTGATATATTTTATGAGTTTTAGTTTTATATTTTTAATGGGTTTATTTTATTTTAATTCAAATTTTACAACTTTAACCTTTATTTCATTTATTTCAATCAATATAATCTTGATTCACAAAATCATATACTTTTGGGGTAGTGTTTGACGCGTAAGAGATTGCGAGGGTATTTCTATATGCTTGGAATAATGATGTCATGAAAGCTACGGAAAGTTACGGTAACCCAAACAAACACTTACAACTAACACATATACATTCAAGTGTTATGAAGCGAATTCACTAAATGGGTAAGCAAACACATATAACTATACTTATCGTCACACACATGAAAGTATCGACTAGTTCATAACAATTAATTTAAGTTTATTGCCATTATTTATGCTTGATAAATGATTCATGTAGATTTCACTATAACAAATAGTCAAATTCTACAAATTTTTAACTAAAATATACCTTTTAAATGTTTAAAATATCAAAGTCCACGCTTCCTAGTGTGTGAAAATGTTATGTAAATAAATCTCAACATTTGCGATGTGGCCAAAATAATTAAATGTTTACATGAAAAATGTGAAAAATAATATAAAGTGCACATATATAAATTTGTAAAATAATATATTGTGAAAAGTTTATGTTGTCAAATTACCTAAAATACTCCCAAGCCTATTTGTCTTTTATCTTTAAATAAATTTTACACGCTTGAAAGTGTGACCTTTTTAGATAGTGTGATTGTTAGTTACTACACATTGATATAAGTGTGCAAGTTTTTCACACGCTTATAACCGTGGATAAAATCATGATTTTACATGTTTGTAATTGTGTTTATTTTTAACACATCTTATAGTGTGTAAATGTATAAATAAAGTACACGCCTCCATAAGGCGTGTAAAAATAATCGTGTAAAATTTGACTTATCTTGTAGTGTGTCTAACAATATGATTGGAAACACATATCGAAATCAGTAGTTTGTTTTTAAGAAAAAGAAAAAGTAATGAGTTAATCAAAGAATGAATTATGCGTTTTTTAGGTTGTTTTTTAGGCAAGTCTATGATTTTTTTTTTGATGTTATTGCCCGACTAGCTAATAATTTGCTATATATGTTTATATTTATGTTTATTGTCAGCGAGTAAAAGACATTAACATGTCACAAATTTTAGAGACTAATTGTGAGGACTCTCCAACCAATATGTTTAAAGCTGTAAATCCGATAATAAGGGGAGAACGTATATCAGTATGGGAAAATCCAATTAAGATGCTTCAAGAACAACCTTCACCAAATGCCGATAACTTCACCAAATGTCATGTATTACTCTCCCACTCTCCCTCGTTCTGTCACTCATTACAGTTCCGTCATTTTGAATATCTAATCTTAAACACAATCTTTTCTCTGCAGGCTGACTATTATTATGCAACCGTTTGGGCTAATGATAAAAAAGTTATGAAAGCACTTGATATACGCAAGGTTTGTTTAGTAATGCATACTACATTTGGGAGAAAAGTTCATTTTGATAATTAGAGAAATATAACCAATATAAATAATCTTATGGGTAAATTTGTGATCTTATTCAATAGGGTAGGGTGGATGAGCACTTGCTATGTAATAGTGACATGAAGTACCACTATGGATACACTACATTGCCATTGTATGAGTTCAATGTTCTCAGCAGTGTTGTGTATCACGAACAGCTAATTAAGCGCAACTGTCGAGCCTTAATATTTAGGTATTATTGCAAGTTCCTTGTCCCATTTTAGTTACCCTAATTAATTAATATGCATGCGTGTTTACATCAACATATGTGTAACTTCCATGAAACAGTGGAGATCACGACATGATGGTTCCACATGTGGGTACACTTAATTGGATACAGTCTCTTAATTTGACGATCACAGAGAGTGATTGGGATGTATGGTATTCTGATGGCCAAGTAGCAGGATACAAAACAACGTATGCCCAAGCTAACTATTCTCTAGTATTTGCCACTGTAAAGGTAGAATAACTTATCACGAGACAAACGCACACGATCTCTTACGTACATATATATAGTTTATGCATTATGTACGCAATTCACTATGTTTGCAGGGAGGAGGTCACACAGTTCCAGAGTACAAGCCCAAACAATGCTTTGACATGGTTAGCAGGTGGTTCGCCGATAAACCTATTTAAATATCGTTAGCGGTGAAAAACTTATTAATCGCTTCGGTGTATTGCTTTGTATTCATATCTAATATCCTTTATGTAAGGTTATTGAATCAATAAATTGCACATTTGCACAAGCAATGTCAATCACGATATTTCGCACTATAACAAAAAGCTACATAGCTTTACACATAAAATAAAATCAAATACTTCAGACTGGGTATGGACTGTAGGCCTGTAGCAGTTAATCAGTCCCTTGGAGTCTAGTACTACTTGTGTGGATTCAATTACATTATACACTTAAAAAGGGCTATAGTAATTTAGAAACGTGATCAAATAAAAAGACGTTATAATCATCTGACTAGGATCCACGGAAGTCATAAAAGAGTAACACAAAAGGATCCCCACACACTTTCTTTATCACCTACCTACCATTTATTATTACTACCATCATCATGTCAAGTTATTTTCTACGGTTTATGATTGCATCTTTTTTATTTTTATTGCATGTCTACAACTATAATGAGAAAGCAAAACAAAGTTGAAGAGTCACATACAAGAGGTAAAATGAATATATATTGCTATTACAACTTTTGGAAAACTCAGATTTTTGAAGATGATATCCGAAAATTATAGTGAAAATGATGATATTGAAAAATTGATGGTGATGTTGGGATTTTAGAACAAGTTAACCAGTAACCTCTACGAGTACGCAACGGATATTGAATCTAGTTATCGCAATTATGTTAAGCACGTAATTAATAAACAAATAATTAATACGATATTAATTAATTAAAAGGGATATAGGAAAGCTAACCTTGCCTAGCAATTGATCTCAAGTAACGGAACAAGAAACCAAAACGAAACCTTAAGTATCTAAAATAGATTCCTCGAAGAGTATCACACACAAACCCGATAACGTATATGTTCGATATAAGGCTAGTCGAGAACGTAATATAAAACCCAATCAACCTTTTGACCACTTGAATGACTCGTACAAGAAAAGCCCAAGACCCCGTCTTATTTTCTGTCCGAGAACTAAAAAACAACCAAGATTCTGTTTTCCCTTTTGTTACCCGATATCGGACATAATGGTCCGATAACTTCCTGCTTTGTTATCCGAGATATAACCCATGAACAGGAACTACACAACCTCTTCTTTGCTACTGTTCGATGACAAAGAACTAGCAAGAAAACCTCCAACTGATCCACTCCTAAAACTCTTGAATCACAGCAAGTTAGGAACTAGAAAACCAAACACATCTTGATCGACTTTGAAGCAAGTCGATTAGGAATTAGTGGCAGTAACATACGATCAGTTTGGATAGGTTTTAGGGATTAGAATATATCATGTATCTAGTCTCCATGATCAGTAGGTGCGTTTGATTTTATAGTTAAAACAACGACCCATCGCTTGGTGAAAACTTGGTCGACAAGCCACCAAGCCCAAGCAATCCATTCCCTCACTTGACCGATCAGATGAGTACTCAAGGACCATGGCAACTCAGCTAATCCAAACGACCAACTTTGATACTTAAACAAGCACATGGATCGTCAAAGTAATCGGGTCAAGTAATATGCATACCGGGTAACATTATTCAAGTTATATTTACGTTCGACACGTATACTCGTGTTTATCGTGTGTGCCCCCATCGGTTCACACACTCTTAGTCGTTTTGTCGTGTTTATAACTCCTGTGGAAAACTAGAAGGGGGTTGAATAGTTTTACCAATTAAAACTTCCTTTTAAACTATTTAGATCGACTTATGTCAATCTATTTGGTTGTGTGTATTGGATGTTGATAAACAAGCATATAAAGATATGTAATGAAAAGATAAGAGTAAGAAGCACAAAACCACAACGCGAGTATTTATAGTGGTTCGCCACAAGGACACCTTCCTTGCCCTACTCCACCCCCGAGTCACCTACTCGAGAGTTCGTAAACACTACACCAATCTCCTTATGGCGGAGAAGCCTTCACAACGTCGCCACCCTTTTTCCGTGCTAGGCTAACCACCGGGTTCTTTCACCCAAGGTGAACCAAACCTACACAATGTTGCCTACCCTTTATAAGGTACTAGGCTAAGTACCTAGTTCTTTCACTCCAAGGTGAACTACACATTCACAACGTCGCCTACCCTTTATTAGGTACTAGGCTAATCACCTAGTTCCATTGCAATGGAGGAACTACTACCACACTACACCAACGACTAATCCCAAAGGAGATCTACTCCTTTACAATATCATCAAGGACATCAATATCCTTGGATCTAATGCTAGTCTGTCTAGTACATCGAAACACACCATATCAAATGTACATCTAAGGCACATTTCACTAATGCCTTTGACTAGATCTACAAGACACCTTTCACTAATGTCTTGTGTCTTCACTTCTAAGCACCTTTCACTAATGCTTCTAGTCTTGACTTCTAAGCACCTTTCACTAATGCTTCTTGTCTTGACTTCTAAGCACCTACCACAAGTGCTTATACTATAGACGATAGATACCTTCACTAATATCTTCGCCTTGACACTTGAGACATCTTTCACTAATGTCTTCAACACTACACTTCTTTGAAGAAAGAAAGGAATCATCAACAAGAAGACTTCAAGAGCCTTGATGATGTGAAGCATGGCAACTCATGGACTTGAGCTTGCTCGACTTCAAAGGTGGTGATCTTGCCTTTAAGAGGAACCTAAAAGATCACACACAAAAAAACTACAAACATAGATCTCTTGGATCCGAGGTTAGTGAGTTTTAACTCGTGGAGAAAGTGTGTTAGAAAGGGTGAGAAATAATGAAGAAATGGCTCACTATTTATAGAGGAAAATCCCATCGTTCCCGGATCCCACGGATCCTTCCACAAGGGATCCGTCTAGCGTTAAGCTAGGGATCCGTGGACGCCCTTTACCCATGGGTATTTTGGTTATGGGTCATGGGTTGAACCATGGATATGGGTTGATCCATGGGTTATAGATATTATCCATGTATGGTATAAGCATGATGTCATGCACTGGGTTATGGGTCAAGCTCCATGGGTTATGGGCTTTGGGTTGTACCCAGCTACATTCAATGTATTTGCCCAATGGGTTGTGATACTTAAGTTTCTACCCATTTATATTATCCAATATACTACATACTAGTTATGTGTATATTTTACCTAAATATGAAAACACTAGTTGTTGTACATATGTATTACTTAAATCATAAAATCACTTATACTTGTTTTAGTGTTTTATGTGAAAGTGTGAATATGTTAGAAACTATTAGTTCAAACCATTTACGTATTTTATTTGTTTCGTTAACATGATTTTACGCTTGTTATCGACAAAACATTAGAAGATCGTAAAATATAAATAAACGCTTTTATGGCTTATTTGTATTAACAATCTCCCTTTTTGTTGATGACAAAACATAAAATTATTTTAAGAAAAAGCTAAAATTGTAAAAGTTTGAATTTGTAGTTTTACTTTTTCTCCCCTTTTGTCGAAACAAAAGTGTTTAAAAGAAAGCAACACATCGTTTTTAAGAAAAACATGTGAAAGAAATAAAACTAAAAAGAAATAGATAGCAAGTAACGGGAAAGGATCTCGTCTTTACTCCGCCTTGACGAGTCCATCCCTATGTAAGGGCGTCAAGAAAGTGATACTAATCTAGTTTGTTTGCAAGTAAGTTTAAAAAAGATTTCGTCTAAGTGACGAATGTGCTCCACCTTGATGATTGCAATTATGCAAGGGGATGTCACGAAATGTAAACCTAGTATTACAAGTAATTTATTGCTTTGACATAAAGCTCCCCCTAGCTTTAGGATGTCAAAGTCTTCATGTGTAAATTGAAGAACTACAAAACAAAGGTTAGAAAGCAAGTATAATTCACAATTTCCTGCAAATGTGGTCCAAGTTAGTAGAAAATAGTTTTCATCACACGGATCCCACGGTTCCCTCCTAGTAGGGATCCGCTCTAGGCAATCGAGGATCCGATTAGTCGATTAATTTCAAAGAAGGTGATATAACAAGTAATGTTATCACAAAAATGAGATATGAATACAAAAGTAATCATATGCTCAGAAAAATAACAAGTAGCATGTAATTCCATTTAATAAAACTAGAGTTATGATATACATGACTCCAAAAAAAACTAAGAAAATAAGAAAATACATGACTAGGAATTTCTAAACCAACTATCGCTTGAAGCTAGGACACCACTAAAATCTTCTAGCTCAAGTTTTGTTTAGGTTTAATCTCGTCGAAACGTTCGAGGAGATGATAGAACATGAAACGTTGGTCTTCTCGTACTTCATGTATCAAACTTTCAACATGTTGACAATGATAGCAATCTTTGTCATGGCTAGGTAGTGGTGGTGGAAGAAATGAAATGTCTTGATGCGAAGGATCAAGTGAATCGGCTCAGGAGCTTCAAACGATGGAGGATTGGTGGAGGCGCATTTGATAATGGCTCACCAAGAATGATGGTGGTGGTAGAGAAGTGTCAACTTCCATATGGTCGGGTGGTTGACTTTGATGATTTCTCATAATCCAAATGGGATTATATGATGGAAACGGCGAAAAGGAAGCCGGAGCAAGTGTTGACTCAACACCTTGACTTTGTACCATTATTCCTCCTAATGAGGAAAATGTTGTCGGTGGAAGCGGATGAGACGGCCTAGGAGGCAAGTCCTCTAAATTGTAGAGGTGTGGTGATGATAGTGGGGATGTAAATGAAATAGCTCTAGGAACTAATGGTGATGGTTTAGTGGAGATGGTATTGTTTGGCCTAGGAGGTATGGTGGTGTTTGGCATTGGTAGTTTTGTAGGTATTATCCTTTAGGAATTGGTTTGATTGGATGATGAAGGATCCTATCATTTGTTGGCTTGACCGAGATGATTCGGTTGAAGAGATTTCGTATAACACGCGCCTTTTTCATGGGTGGTTCTTTGGTGGATAAGTTACTACTGGGGTTTTCCTCATGATGAGATGATTTCAAAAGGTTTGGAAGGGTTTCTAAATTGTCAAAATTAGGAAGAAGGTGATGACTATGGAGCTCCCGACAAAGTGGTTTATAAACCAAGAGATTTGGCAAGTGCATTTAAGCCTTAAGCCATTAGATTCATTTGAATGTGATGATTAACATGCACAAGAGTCAACTACAGAGTTTGCATCGATCTAGGAACTCATTTAAGATGAGATAGAGTGTTTGAGTTAGGAAGATGAGTTGAAATGATTGTTTTAGCAAGAATTGACTTAAATCATTATTCGATCCCACGGTTCCTCCTCGAGGGATCCGTCTAGGCTAATCCTAGGGATCCGCTTTCAAAGAATTATGAAAGAGTGGAAATGATGTTTCTAAGATCTAAGACCTATAACATCTTGAGTGTTTCATCTTCCTAAATGTCTTAAATGAAGGGTGCTTAAGTACTTGAAGGTAATGAGTGATGTAGCTAATGATTGTCTTTTATGGAAGGATTTGGAACTTTCAAAGAGTACCAATGGATGAGCAAGGATGACACTAAAGATGAGAGTGTCAATTGAAGCTAAATGATCCTAGAGATCAGGTTGTTACTTAGGATAGTGTTTTAAAAAAATATCCTAGAAGCTTTGAGATGAGAAAACTAGAATTTGATCAACTTTGATCAATTTTGAGGTGAGGATGATTTATGATCAATTTTGCCATAATCGAAAGATTTCAAAGACTAAGTAGAAAATGAAGTGTGAGTTTAAGAGCGTAAGAGTAATGGATTAAAATGAAACGGTAGATCTACAGGCGTTTTAGAGTGTGATATAGGTGTGTGAGTAGGAAGGATCAACCTATCTTGATAAGGACTTAATTTGCCTTAAGACACTATGTTTAGCTTAGTGTGAGGTGTTCTAAGGATATGTTTGAAATATAATGCTTGTAATTACATTTTCTGTTTGCCGGATCCCACGGTTCCCTAAATGAAAGGATCCGTCTAGCATAAACTTTGGGATCCGTCCATCTGCTCAGCAGAACCTTTACTAAAGGTATGCAATGATCTTGACAATGCATCATATTCTAAGGTTGGTTTAGAGGGGTTATAACACTAAGATATCAAATGTAATATGTTTTTATTTCATGAAGGAAATAGGATTACATTGATAAAGCACGAGTACAAGAGAATTGATCCTATTTTGAAATACTACTAGGTTTCTTGAGTGTTTTTGCTAGAGGATCATTACGTGATTGATGAGTGTTGGTGGAATCAAGAATGAAGAAAGTCTTCATGAGAGATATGTTTAGCGGTTCCATCATCTTGTTCACAAGTACGCATAACGGACTTTGAAATTGAGGATGGAAGTGCATAACATTATGATAGAGGCGTGTCAAGAACATTCCATAAGGGATGAGTTTATTCTTGGAGCCTTGAAGATTTGCAATTACCTTGCGAAGTAGGCGAGATTGTATGGTTGTTGTGTTAGCAAACAAGACAACATGTGAGCACAACAAGCGGAAGAATTTCTCGATTTCCTAAGGCTCCAAACATTTTCACGTGGGATGAGTGCAAGAGGCTTGTACTCTTCTCGGATATCCCTTGTAAAGATAATGTTTGGATCGGAGTAATATGGTCGAGGTTTGCATATTATGCGATTTACATCTTCGGAGAGGGTATGTGTGAACAATATGGACTATTTTCTTCACGAAAGTTGAAGAGAGAATCAAGAGACCAATCTTCGTGAAGGCACATTGTCCATGATTAGAATCCGGAGGATGTGAGCAAATGCCCAAGGGTTAGAGTAAACTTTGGTTTTGATATAAAACCAAAGAGATAGAGAGCGATCCTCGTTACGAACGAGTTCGACTTGACAGAAGAATTCCATTATGAACCTTGGACATATATTCTCATTGATTTCAAGAAGACATTCTAGTCCTATGGATCGGAAGGAGGTATTGATACCTTCTTTGAATTACAATACGTCCTTCGTGGAAGTGACGGTTTTCGAGATTATTGAACCCACGGACATGATTGCCAGGTGTGTTGGGTTCAAGAGAGATGTTCGGGGAATAGACGCTAGTGAGTGAAAAATCAAACTCATATTCATGAGTCATAGTTGAACCTATAGAAATGACAAGTTAATAAAAAGAGATGTTTGTGGTCAACCTATCATTTTCTAATGTTTTTACTAGATTTTTATTAACAATGGTATTTAACACTTTAACTTACTCAAGATTTTGACTTTCTAGTGGATTATTACATTTAGAAGGATAGTGGTTTTTAATTTGCATGAAAAACTGTTTTCCAGTAGGACGGATCCCACGGTTCCTTTTCAAAAGGATCCGCTAGTATAACTTCCGGATCCGTAGATCTGCTTTTACGTAACTGCATTATATGAAAACGCATAGGTTTTTGGATCTCATAGTTTTATACCAAGATATATGTTTTAACCTACATTTTCTTTTAACATGCATACATGACTTCTAATGTATCACGAAAGAGAAAGAAACAAATAAAACAAAGGAAATGACAAACACATTATGATAATAATAACCTAGATAACTAGATTATTAGTAATATTGCATTTCATTACTAAGAATGATACAAAGGATTGGGTATATGATCCCAATGTAGATTAACAACACAAAGTAAATGTCTCCATATGTGAACTTCATCATAGGGAACACAAGTGCAATGAGTGTTAAGGCGATGAGCACGAAAAGCGATGCAAACCATGTTGATGACGAATCTTCTTGGTTTCGGTTGACATGGAATGAGGAGGAAAATGAGATTTTGAATGAGAGAAATTTTGAAATTGGAAGATTTGAAAAGTGAGGGTTTGTAGAGTGGTCGATAAAGGTTATTTATAGGGAAGGAGGAATTTTGAAATTGTGTTTTGTTTTACTATTGGATTAAAAGAAACAAAACATAAGTTTTATATACCACAACTTTAGACGAGAAATAAAACACGATGAGAAAAAGGCTTCCTAATGAAGCTTCATGTAAAACATGTAATTGCACAAAAGATAATCATATAAATACCTAAATAGGTATACTTAATTATCAAGCAAAGTAAAAAGAAAATCATACCTCTAGTGCACTTAGGAATGTCTTTACAAATGACACAAAGAAATGTCACTTAGACTATCCCCGCTCCTTTGCTTTTAAGATACCTTCTTAAGAAATGTATTATTGTTACCAAGCGACTCCTAAAGCTTGGTGGGTATGAGCTTTGACTAATCAACATGACAAAGAAGATTAGTACAATTAAATGAAAAATAAATAAATAAAAAATGTTGTTATCAAATCAACATCCAAACGTATAGTTTTAAAAGACATGGTGTTTGTTTTATGAAAACCTTCTTTGTAGTTTTCAATTAACTATGGATCATATCAAGTTTTAAAGTACAATATACTTCAAGAAACTTGGTAACGAAGCTCGATGCCAATTTTGGAAAACTAGAAGGGGGTTGAATAGTTTTACCAATTAAAACTTCCTTTAAACTATTTAGATCGACTTATGTCAATCTATTTGGTTATGTGTGTTGGATGTTGATAAACAAGCATATAAAGATATGTAATGAAAAGATAAGAGTAAGAAGCACAAACCACAACGCAAGTATTTATAGTGGTTCGGCTACAAGGACACCATCCTTGCCCTACTCCATTCCCCGAGTCGCCTACTCTAGAGTTCGTAAAACTACACCAATCTCCTTATGGCGCAGGCCTTCACAACGTCGCCACCCTTTTTCGGTGCTAGGCTAACTCCGGGTTCTTTCACCCAAGGTGAACCAAACCTACACAACGCCTCCTACCCTTTATAAGGTACTAGGCTAAGTACCTAGTTCTTTCACCCAAGGTGAACTACACCTTCACAACGTCGCCTACCCTTTATTAGGTACTAGGCTAAGCACCTAGTTCCATTGCAATGGAGGAACTACTACCACACTACACCGACGACTAATCCCAAAGGAGATCTACTCCTTTACAACATCATCAAGGACATCAATATCCTTGGATCTAATGCTAGTGTCTCTAGTACATCGAAACACACCATATCGAATGTACATCTAAGGCACATTTCACTAATGCCTTTGACTAGATCTACAAGACACCTTTCACTAATGTCTTGTGTCTTCACTTCTAAGCACCTTTCACTAATGCTTCTAGTCTTGACTTCTAAGCACCTTTCACTAATGCTTCTTGTCTTGACTTCTAAGCACCTACCACAAGTGCTTATACTATAGACGATAGATACCCTTCACTAATATCTTCGTCTTGACACTTGAGACATCTTTCACTAATGTCTTCCACACTACACTTCTTTGAAGAAAGAAAGGAATCATCAACAAGAAGACTTCAGTAGCCTTGATGATGTGGAAGCATGGCAACTCATGGACTTGAGCTTGCTCGACTTCACAGGTGGTGATCTTGCCTTTAAGAGGAACCTAAAAGATCACACAAAAACAAAACTACAAACATAGATCTCTTGGATCTGAGGTTAGTGAGTTTTAACTCGTGGAGAAAGTGTGTTAGAAAGGGTGAGAAATAATGAAGAAATGGCTCACTATTTATAGAGGAAAATCCTCTGCTCCCCGGATCCCACGGATTCCTTCCACAAGGGATCCGTCTAGCGTTAAGCTAGGGATCCGTGGACGCCCCTTTACCCATGGGTATTTTGGTTATGGGTCATGGGTCATGGGTTGAACCATGGATCTTTGGCTAGATACAATGTATCTTTGAGTGCAATGCACTTGGTCACTGGGTATGGGTTGATCCATGGGTTATGGATATTATCCATGTATGATATAAGCATGATGTCATGCAATGGGTTATGGGTCAAGCTCCATGGGTTATGGGTTTTGGGTTGTACCCAACTACATTCAATGTATTTGCCCAATGGGTTGTGATACTTAAGTTTCTACCCATTTATATTACCCAATATACTACATACTAGTTATGTGTATATTTTACCTAAATATGAAAATACTAGTTGTTGTACATATGTATTACTTAAATCATAAAATCACGTATACTTGTTTTAGTGTTTTATGTGAAAGTGTGAGTATGTTAGAAACTATTAGTTCAAACCATTTACGTATTTTATTTGTTTCGTTAACATGATTTTACGTTTGTTATCGACAAAACATTAGAAGATCGTAAAATATAAATAAACGTTTTTACGGCTTATTTGTATTAACAACTCCCACAAACCAACCGCTCCCACTTGGGAGTTGGTGTGTCGAATGGCACACAAAATTAACGACGGAAACGCATAGCAAATGCTCTCACTCGCTTTTTAACTAAAAGTGTCTGAGAGAATAGTTTTGTAAAAGTTTCTCAGTAGCATGGTCATTCAATGTCTTGCTCTAATCATCCTTTGTTATAGATACCTTTAAACCATGGATTATGGATCTCAAATCATTCCATATAGTTTAACCATTTAGAATCTCGTTATAGATTTTAATTCGAGATATACCAAATGTAATCAAGAATCATCTTGCATTACCCTTTGGGTCCGCCGCATAGCTTATCCGATTAAATGGAGAGGCGCCATGATATCTTTCTCACATATCAAGTGGAGCAACAAACTTTATTGACTACAAGTCTTGTGGATGCTTGCTCACATCACTCCGAAATATAGCTTTTATAACTACCTTATTCAGATAGCGTTTTGCGATACTTACAAAAATGATATCCACACATAATGTAACTTGCTTGTATCTCAAGTCTAAGGACGAAGATAACAAACCATTTTCAATATTTTACTTATGACAAGGATCCAAAAGTAAATGTTTGAAAGTTGGGAATCCATTATGCATCTCTAGTGAATACATGTGAGTTTGGCGAGAACAATCCTCATTCTCGTTAGAATATAACCAACACTCACATTTGCCTTACATAACAATATTCTCATATTGTTAACCGGCAATGGACATATTTAGAATAATATAATTATTCAAGGATTAAACATGCAAATATAGGATAACAATTATTATATGAATGAATAACAAATACCAAGTATCTTTATTCATCATATAGTAAAAATTGTCTTTCAATCCCAATTATCCAAATACTAAAACAAATATGCATGAAACTCATTTAGTAAGTTGAACCCTAATGTTTCCAACATTCTCAACCTTTCTTTAAAAGAAAAACTAAATAGTCATCTGAGTAAACTTTCCAAATACTTGTTTCAAATTTCACATATAGTAAGTGATTTGAAATATAAGATGAGTGTCTTATCTCATATGCTCATACTATTGCAAGAATTATAGTATGGAGATGTCGCCTTACCTTGCATGAGGTATTAGAAATCAACGACATCTTGATGACCATCTTTACTGCTTCTAAAATTGTAAAGTATTCTCATTCCTTAATGTGTAATGCAACAATGCTCTATGTTGAGCATAACTAGTTTACAGATTTATCCTAAAAGATGAAATCCTACCACAACCCGTATTAATAATCCTCTAGCATCATTTGTACTTATACAACACTATGCTTTATAATTCGTAAAAATCTATATTAACAATAATTTAAACACTCTCAATTAGATATTGTTGTTGTCAGCTCATTTTGTTCTTGTACAAAAGCAACAACCAGTCTTATACACAATATAATATATATAAGATGAGACCTTAGTTAAAACAACATAAGGTTTCCATCCATGTAATAAATTACTCCAAGTGAAATATACCATTTAAGACTTGCTTGAATGATATATTGCATTTGTGTTGGACTTAATTTTTCGCATTTGTTTATTCCAGATAAACATTTATTCCAAGGTTGTTTGTTTTATTCCCCTAAATTCCAAGTGAAGTTTCATTCCAAACTTAAGGATTAATATCTAGCTTAATTGGAATGATATCTTCAACATGTAAATTTTAAGGAAAACACAATGCTCCCACTTAATGTCAGATATACTTAAGAGTTCTTAATTTAATCAGAATCATATTGTAATTAAATTCAAGATCTCAGCTCTTAGATGCATGATTCAATCCAAACTTGGATTGCATAAATATTGTATACTACATAAAGATTATATAGATTCATAACCCTTTTGATTACACACCGTCCTCGCAAAAGGTAATTATAAAGAAAGAGTTACAAAATCTAATTGTCATATTCAACCTACGACTCACATGTATGACAATTAAATATCTTTATATAATTAATGTGTGTATTATATAAGAAAATTTAATCATAGTCAATTGCTTAAATATGATTAAAAACTTCTTATTAAATGCCATGCATTAACATGTATACAATTTTGTCCTTGTGAGTCATTCTTCAAAAGAAACTCATTCCAACCTCATAGGTTAACTGTTAGGCAAAATAACAATGAAGCTCAAAACTCGATTTGCCTTTAAAGGACTACATCTTATCATTCATAGTACTAAAACATTTATCAGATTCAAGATGTGATAATATATTTTATTAGTTAGCTGATTTACAACAATCTTCTAACTTATATCCCTCATCATTGATATAAAATATCACTCAAGTGACGAGGCATCCTTTCGGATTTATGAATGAGAGTAATCATTATACTTCGGTCAACATTTTCATGTTTAACCTTAGTATGACATTAATAAGTAGATTTTAGAAGGTTAAGTATTTTGTTCTCAAAAACTTTGAGATTTGTATATGCTCCCACTTAATTTTGTAAGTAGAGACAATTCTCTAAATACTAAGTATTTAAGCAGCAATAAATTGTTCTTTATGGAGAACCACAAAATACATTTTAAGTTCTCATCTCAAGATTTGTTAAAAAATGCTTCATAAGAGTGTTTCTTCGCCGTATAATCTTCAAGTTTTCAAAATCGACTGTGTCTTAATATTTATAGTGTCTCGCTATACCTATGGTCTACCCTAATGCACTAACCTATGGTCACCCTAATGCACTAACCCGGTCGTGTGTAGTGTAGTAAATGGTAAAGCCGAGGTCGTCCCAAGAGCTATGTGTGTTGGATAATTACTAAGTCTAATTGTCACGAATATTAATGGTTTTGATAGGATTTAATTAATTAAACTACTAATGCGTAATATATAAAAGCAAATAAATGTGTGAAGGAAATCAATAGAGGAATAGTGGTGCTAACCTAGTTAATCCTCCTAGCTAGTTATGTCTACGCTCACCTACTTCCAATTACTTCGTGGGGTCAAATTCGAGAGGACAACATTTGGTCAATTCGCCTAACCTATCAAAGAAAGATGCCACCACAGAGAAATCAAAGCACCGTCATAAGTCCTGTTGTTCCCGGTCCCCAAGCCGAGTCATTAAGTACCGCTACATGCTAGATTCTAAATAGTGAGTGCCCGACCGTTAGGAACTTAGACACTACACCCCCAATTCTTAAGTTCATCCAAACGATAGGTGATCGCTTGGTCAAATCGCACAAGTAGAAAGGGTCGTCATTGGTCATATCTTACCCTTCCCGCCTCATCCGCTCACCTAGGGTCATTGGTCATATCTCCTAGGCAATTGGCCTCTATCGCCATTCAAAACTACCGAACCAAGGGTGACTACCAAAGAACTATGCATGCATACACTTAGAAATAATTGTACGGAAGTAAAGGTAAACGCAAACAAAACAATTAAGGAATCATAACTAGGCTAGCACCAAAGGGTGCTTAGCCATATATTAATCATGCAAATCAATTCAATATTCAAAGGTACGAAATACATGAATTGAAAGTAAAAGAAATAATAAACGCTAAAGCTTATCGTAATGGTGTGACTTCTCCTTGAAACAACTCCGTATGCTTCCCTAGACCTGCCTTGAGCTTTTTCCCACGCTCTAAGAGTGTTGTGTGTGGAATGGGATGCTTTGAAATGCCGGAATTCATAGGGTATTTATAGGCTGTGTCCGGGTTACGGCGAACCAATAGAGGAGTTACGCCAGAACCTTCTATTTCTCCGTAAATGCACTAGATCGCTAGTTACGGCAGAACCTTATAAGTGGTTACGCCGTAGTCTTCAATAAACTCGGTTACGCCGTAAGTGATGCAAGAGTTACGGCGTAAGTATCGCCGCGCGGAACCTCTTTTGACCTAATGGAGTTACGTCAGAACCTTTGGGAAGAGTTACGCCAGAACCTCTTGATAAGTTGGACTTCGGGTCACGCAATAGTTACGGCGTAATGTGAGAGATGAGTTACGCCGTAACTTCTTCAAAATAAGCATACCGTGATAAATCTTTAGTAATGTTTCCATTTCCGCCTCTTTAGCTCCAATGCTCGTAATTTACCCGAAGTGGAAAACAATGGAAAACAAGCGAAATCCATATAAATGATATAAATAACGAGCATTATCGGGAAATTGACACTTAATATTCGTGACTATTTGATGTTATCAAATATCCCCACTTGAACTCTACTTGCCCTCAAGTAGACCTTATTAGATAGATTCCTAAAAGATATCTCCCAAAACCTCGAAAATATGAGTTTACAAATTCCTTATGCTAGAATAAAACAAAGCCGAACACCTCACGAAAGGGAACAAACACTCAAATCTCTCAACTATTCTAAGTGTCAATTTCGGGTGATCACTCAATCGCATACCATAGCATGTATTCTATCATAAGCTTGGCGGTTACACAAATCTCCACCACTAGAGTTAAGGGCTAAACAATTCTCAAGGCAATATGGGTAGACACGACAAAGGTTAAGGGTGACTCGTCATTACTAACATGTCACGGCGAAGTGGACAAAATCAATGATACATGACCAAATCCATGGCCAAGACACCAAAGATTGCTCACGCATCACCTAGACACGCTTCATGACTAAAGGGTAGGATAAGACATGGGATATATAATTGGTGTAAAATGAAAACAAGGTGTAGTCTAAATCTATAACTAAGTCATCACCACTTACCGTCCGCCCAAAGTTCAAGCTTAGAAGTCTAGAGACCGGATCATGAAATGCAAGGTAGATGTGTCATTAGAGGACGCCGTGATGGGCACACTACCTTTTCTTCTTCGCTTGGTATAACTCCAACTCCAATCTTCTAATGTGACCGAGGTGGCCTCCTCGATACTAAACAATAAAGCTCATACTATAGTGCTTATAACATCGCACTTTACAATATCATAACTCAATCAACTTTTTTTTTTTTTTTTTTTCGAATCACATTTTTTTGAATCATAACTTAATAACATAACATCCCCCCACTTGAGATGAACAATGGGAATTCGGGGGGTCTTCAATGATCTTCATAATTGTTGTCGATGAAAGCGTGATTTCCAAACCTTTCCACTCGAACCTTGAACTTAGGCAAATGATGACTTCCCAATTACAAATAAAGACTACAGGGTAGGCTAAGGTGTAAGGGTGTAACGAAACAATATATTGGGTTGACAAAATGAAAGGAATGGCTCAGAAGGGTGTATCTAGGGGTATCTTGCACTAAAGGGAGTGCAACAAAAGGGTTTCACATGGGGTCGAAAAGTCGAGGTGACTAATCGATAGACTCACAATGGTAGGTCGTTTGGGTGATAATCCTATAATATCGCTTTCTAAAACCGAAAAGTCCAAATACATCGAGCTAACTCAACATACCTCGCCTATGGTCTCGAAATGATGCAAAGGCCAAGTTCTAAAGTTTACAAGCTACCCAAGACACTCATAATTTGGTGGATTTGGGGTAAAATATTGGAAACGGATAAGGCTAATCTCACCATGTAATGTCAAGGGTTGTATGTGCTCGGCTAAGGTCTAATCTAGTTAGGTTCGAAAAACATGTCAAAATTTTAAAATGGCATAATTTTTCAAAATAAACTAGAAAAATGAGGGCTAAATAAAGTTCAAGAGATAATTCTACTCCCGTCCCCCACTTGAATTGTACAAAGTCCCTTTGTACTAGGCATTAAAATAAAGGTGAAGAGAAAGGTAGAATTAGAGCGAGAACTTCCCAAATTTGCTCCAAAAGAAGAAGGCCCACGAGAAAGGATCGTGCCTTCGCTTAAGCGCCATGAACAAACTTCAATCCTCGAAATCACAATACCGACAAGCATAATTCTAAAAAGAAAAATAAAATGAAAACAAACCTAACTCACTTTCAGGAATCACGGTTGCATTTAGCGAATGCAACAAGTTTTTAAACCACTTGGTGTCCCAAGTGGACGAGTGAAGTCTCGTGAGGGTTTACAGGAACACACCCACAAAGTTCATTTAAAACTAATACAAGGTTACCGTGTTTTAAAATGAAAGAATTAGCAGAGAGAGTTACGTCAGAACTCCTATGAGAGAGTTACGCCAGAATCGGCAAAACCTAGTATGAGTCAGTGAAGCGAATAGTTACGGCGTAACCACCGAGATGGTATTACGCGTAATTGGTAATGCGACAAGAATTCGCGCTAAAATGTTGGTTACGGCGAATCACCAAGATGAGTTACGCCAGTAACTCGCTCGATCAAGAATCGCAGCAGAATTACTTTTTGTCTCCCGCAAAATGGTTAGAAAACACAAAACCCAATAGAAAGGAGATAAAAACAAAAGAAAGGGATAATTCGGGTTGTCTCCTAAAGAGCACTTTTCTTTATTAACGAGTCTTTGTTAGACTCAGAGTCGCGGGCTCTTATGGGGCCTCGAGCTTGCCCTACTTCTTCAATATCCTTCATCAAATTATGTCTCATCCATGCAACATTTGAGGCGCTCGAGGTATTCAATGGTTTCGATTTTTCGGACTTTACAAAATTTCTCTTCCGGACCTAGGTGGTAGCGAGTGAATTCGTATTTTTCGACTATAATTGAGGTGGTCTTTGTAGGGTATCCCTGTGAGTTTGCACCTCCTTTGTTCGTAAGCTTCGCCATCGGGATCGCTGAACTCCTCATTTCCTTGCAACTCAAGGTAATCTAGCATCCCTTCGATATCATCGCCATCGAGCAAGTGCCCTTGAACCATTCTTCATCGAGCAAATTCTCCACTAGAACGCTTGCATTCTTCTTTATCATTACTCACCCGCCTATGTCATCGCCAATTGTTATTTTACTCGTGTTCTTGAGACTTTTGTCGCTCGAATCTTCTTGATCCATGTATTCCTTCCAAATCTTATCTTTTGTTAATGTGTCCACATGCCCATACTTAATTTTTACCCAACTATCTAACCCCATGTTGTCCATCCAAGGTAAACTCGTTCTTCCTCATCATTGGTTGAGGACCAAAAGAATTCATCTTTTCCTAATCTTCCAAAGTTGCTTCCACCATTACACATATCGTCATACGGGTTGCATGACGCCTTAAAATTTCCCGTGAGATTTTACTTTTTCGCACCAAAGGATCGCGTAGTTCCTTGTTGTCGCTTTCACTTAAATGCTCATCCGCAGAGTATATCTTTATTAGTTTCTTCCTTCCGAATGTGCTCCGTAATCAATTTTTAGCTTCATAAGAAGATTTGGATTGATCTTGGCATCCCCAAATTGAATTGCGTACCAATCTTTAAAGGCCAAATTACCGAATTTAATACTATGTCTTTCACGCTCATGAGGGCATGTCCATTCTTCCTTTCTTTCATTGTCTCCTCCATTGCAATACTCGTGGAAGGGGCTGCATGTAGGCCATGCCCTTGTGGTTTCTTCATCAGGAATGACGACAGAGTACACCAAAGAGTGATAAGTGGCTCTTCTTCATCGCCAAGGAGAGTTCCTCGAGTTTTTCCGACTCGTCCATGTCGAGGAATTTTTCTCCCATGTATCCCGCTTACGCCAGAATCGAGATTCTTGGTTACGCGTAATTCATTAGAGTTACTTTCCTCAAGATTCTTCACAACCCCGTTGTCGCTGTCAAACACGAGGTTACGCCAGAACTCATTAGGCATGTTACGGCGTAACTCGATCTCGTTGACGAAATCGCCCCTAAACCCGTATCACCGGCCTCGAACCTTCGAGTTATCATCCGAGAAAATTACCTTACATTCCATAGCTGGTTTAGATCCTTCAGTTTATCGTTATTTCTCCTTACTTTTCACCGAGCTTTATCACCATGGATTCAAGGTTTTTCGAGTTGAGTCGTGTTTGGAAATGTTTCACGTTGTTTTCCGGAATTCCTTCAACCACTCATCTTGCTCCTTTTGTCTTTGGGTGAATTTTCCGTAAATTTATTAATTGTTTCTTCAAGACTGGGCTTTCTTTCTCCATAAGGCCCACGGTTGTAATTTCCACGATAACCATTACTATTTCGATTATCACCGTAAAATGGTCGATTTTCTCCATACTTAGCCTCTTCAATACCCTCTTCGTCCATATGAGGACAATTCTTCATAAGATGTCCTCCTCCACAGCTTTCACAACCCACTTGGATGGCATGAACGGTTTCTCGACCTTCAAAGATATCTCGATCGAGACTTTCAATTTTACTAGCGATTGTCGCAATTCCGTCGAAACTTCCGCCTTGGTTTCTTTTACTTCCACCGTCGTGCCATTTTTGAGAATGGTCCGCCATTTTTGAATGGCTTCAATTGCGAGAGTAGGAGTCATGTTCGGGATAGGTCCTTGATAGTCCAAAGATCCGCCTTGTAGTTACATTTATTCCTTTATAGAAAATATTGACCTTCTCACGGTTATTGAGATCATTGGTAGGACACTTATAAAGAAGATCGTTGTATCTCGTCCCAAGCTTGATACAAAGTTTCGTCATCTTCTTGTTTGAAATTGTGGATCTCAAGAGTTGATTAGAAATCTTTGATGGCGGGCAATATCTTTGAATAAAGTGTTTCTTTAGTAGCGCCTAAGTATTAATCGCCTTGCGGGCAATCTTCGATCCATCTTCCGGTCGCTCCAAGAGAGAGTCATTGGAAGACCCCGAGCATAACAAAGATCATGAGACACGCCCGAATGTTGAAAAGGCTAGCGATGTATAGGACATTTTCAACGTGCTCATATGCATCTTCGTCCCTGCTTCCTAAAAAGGGTTAGCGAAGCTCCCTCATAAATTGGTCTTTAATCTCGAAACGAACATCCGCTCCGATTGCCGGTCTTACGAGACCCGCCCTTGATCCGCTCTAGTCAATGCCAAGTATTCCTCAAGAGTGAGGTCATCGATGTTAACAACTTCCATGGTACCGAAAACTTGAAATATGATCGTGAGAAAAGTTTAAAATGAAATGAAAGACTCAATATTAATCCTAATATAGCTCCCAAGAAGCGCGCCAAAAACTTGATGCGTGTTTTATCGACTGTGTCTTAATATTTATAGTGTCTCGCTATACCTATGGTCTACCCTAATGCACTAACGGCAAAGTGTACCCGGTCGTGTGTAGTGTAGTAAATGGTAAAGCCGAGGTCGTCCCAAGAGCTATGTGTGTCGGATAATTACTAAGTCTAATTGTCACGTAATATTAATGGTTTTGATAGGGATTTAATTAATTAAACTACTAATGCAAAATAAAAGAAAAGCAAATAAATGTGTGAAGGAAATCAATAGAGGAATAGTGGTGCTAACCTAGTTAATCCTCCTAGCTAGTTATGTCTACGCTCTACCTACTTCCAATTACTTGGTGGGGTCAAATTCGAGAGGACAACATTTGGTCAATTCGCCTAACCTATCAAAGAAAGATGCCACCACATGAGAAATCAAAGCACCGTCATAAGTCCTGTTGTTCCCGGTCCCCTGCCGAGTCATTAAGTACCGCTACATGCTAGATTCTAAATAGTGAGTGCCCGGCCGTTAGGAACTTAGACACTACACCCCCAATTCTTAAGTTCATCCAAACGATAGTGATCATTGGTCAAATCGCACAAGTAGAAAGGGTCGTCGGTTGGTCATATCTTACCCTTCCCATCTCACCACTCACCTAGGGTCATTGGTCATATCTCCTAGGCAATTGGCCTCTATCGCCATTCAAAACTACCGAACCAAGGGTGACTACCAAAGAACTATGCATGCATACACTTAGAAATAATTGTACGGAAGTAAAGGTAAACGCAAACAAAACAATTAAGGAATCATAACTAGGCTAGCACCAAAGGGTGCTTAGCCACTCATATTAATCATGCAAATCAATTCAATATTCAAAGGTACGAAATACATGAATTGAAAGTAAAGAAATAATAAACGCTAAAGCTTATCGTAATGGTGTGACTTCTCCTTGGAAACAACTCCAGATGCTTCCCTAGACCTGCCTTGAGCTTTTTCCCACGCTCTAAGAGTGTTGTGTGTGAATGGGATGCTTTGAAATGCCGGAATTGTGAGGTATTTATAGGTCGTGTCCGGGTTACGGCGTAACCAATAGAGGAGTTACGCCAGAACCTTCTATTTCTCCGTAAATGCACTAGATCGCTAGTTACGGCGAACCTTATAAGTGGTTACGCCGTAGTCTTCGATAAACTCGGTTACGCCGTAAGTGATGCAGAGTTACGGCGTAAGTATCGCGGCGTGGAACCTCTTTTGACCTAATGGAGTTACGTCAGAACCTTTGGGAAGAGTTACGCCAGAACCTCTTGATAAGTTGGACTTCGGGTCACGCAATAGTTACGGCGAATGTGAGAGATGAGTTACGCCATAACTTCTTCAAAATAAGCATATTGTGATAAATCTTTAGTAATGTTTCCATTTCCGCCTCTTTAGCTCCAATGCTCGTAATTTACCCGAAAGTGGAAAACAATGGAAAACAAGCGTAAATCCATATAAATGATATAAATAACGAGCATTATCACTAACCTTGATAAGGAGGTAATTGACACTTAATATTCCTTACGCTCATGTGTTCACAAGAAGACAGAATCGTTCAAGTATTATATGTTCATGTGTTTACAAGAAAACAGAACATTTCAATAATGCATTATAAATCTTTGAATAATTCAAAGGCCTTATGTTTATGTGTTAACTAGAAGACATAACAATTTTACTATATATACTTTATGTTATAAGTCATTGATTAATTCAAGGACTTTATAATTATGTCTTAACATGTAAGCATAATTATACTAACAAAAGTAATCATGAACACAAACTCTTGAGTTCTATAGTATATCCAAGTTAATTTTATACTTCAGAATTATGATCATTATCACATAACCATAATTATGTTGACTAAAACATGTAGTCTAAAGTTGAAGTATCTATACACAATATCATGACATTTTAATGTAGTAGGGCAACAAACATCTAGCGTGTTCAAGTCCTAGTAGAATCATTATTAGAATGTAGTAGGGCAATAAACATCTCATGTGTTTAAGTCCTAGTAAAATTCTTATTTATATGTAGTAGGGCATTAAACATCTAACGTGTTTAAGTCCTAGTAGAATTATTAGTTTTCTTTACCTTGCGGTCAAGAGATACCAATAATATTGTTGTTCCTTGCACACATTATGAGATTTCTCCCACTTGTGTAACGTTCAACATTATATTATGAAAACAAACAACACGTGATTGATTGTTTAGACAATATGATAATGTCATATATATCATAAGTAGTTTTAGAACCATAACCTGTGATATAGCAGTTTTATATACGTTCCTATTCTCTTCGACTACCTACGAGTAGCATGTACTTAGGTATATATACGTTCCTATTCTCTTCAACTACCTACGAGTAGAATGTACTTAGGTATAGAACAGAGTATATGAAGTTCTACTTATGTAGACAATGGACTAGCCATTCTTTTATTCAATTAACTTGAATCTTTAGCATGCAATTCCTCCTTTATCATCTACATAGCCCCAAGGGTAATTAGCACTCTAGGAATAATAAGAGTCCAAGAAGATTACCTAGCAAATATGCTAGTAATTTCTTTACTCTTTGCGGTTTAAACTCATACATCGTGACAATTGCATGATGTTATTTATTTTGGTAGCTCTAAACACAATGTTTCCAGTTACACAAAATATTCTATCTTTCAATTAACTCTAGACCAAAAAAGGGTAATGAAAGATCATAAATGAGTTTATCAATTTGTAATCCTATCTTAGTTTGTCAACTAAGGAGAAAAGATAGGTATAAGTCTCACTCTTCTTACTAGGAAAAGAGACTAAATTTGTCTTTCAAAGAAAAACAAATTTGTTTACGAATTATGTTGCAATAACACAATTAATCAGAACATAAAAAGTTCAATTCTAGTATTTTCGATAATTACATTCTTAAAAGAATTAACTACCCAATTAATTACTAATTAAGACTAAGATTCCTCTTGCAACCCCACTTAATTACCATAGGTCTGACTAGTGTATAAAAAAATAGGACAAGAGGTAAGCGACGAGCGTTAATTGCAAAATGCAACTCTTAGATTTATGAGACTGTTTAAGGCATTATTATCAAGTAATAATGTCAAAATCATGTTTACTTCTCATCTTATGCCTCGGGTTCAAGGTCTGACCAAGTTAACTCGAGATAAGTCGACCAAGTATGAACGTGTAAAAATAACCATAGGTCTGACCAGTGAGAAATAATTACCATGGGTTGGAAAGGCCCTTAGGTCTGACCAGAGAAGTCAATCCAAATGCATGTGTTCATAGTTGGATGGCATAGACATAAAATTTAAAAATAGGTATGCACATATAAATGTGGTAAAAGTCGTGTACAAAGAAGCATGCAAAACAACTTTGTAACACTAATTTTAATAACCTTTTGGTAATGACACTGTAGTGATCATCATGGTTCACGGTAGCTCCAATCCAACGCACAGGGAGGCAGAGGACCGTAAGCGTCAAGTATAACCTTAGACATCCTTTCGGTGCGATCGTGCGCACCTCTTTGAACCCCTTTGAGTTTGTTCTAGTGGGTGAGCCGTACATCCCAAGTGTCCATAGCGTCTAGTTTTTAAATTCTTGAAAACGTGTTTCATATATTAGGTCACTTTATTTAACAAAAACGATTTTCCACGAATCAAATAGCAGGTCACAATGAGCATGATATTTAGGCGTGTTAATAAAAACCCATATTAATGTTATAGTTACGATATGCATTATTCCATATTGCATACAATAAGGTGTCAAAGCAAGTAACAATAATGCACATAATGGAATCACAAACATATAAACATAAACATCAATATATAACCACATATTGTTCTGAGTATTATTGCGAGTCTTCCCCAAACGAAGAACCATAAGACCGTCACTAGGATACAATACCTAGATCACCCCATACATCGCAAAAGCAATTGAGTGGGTCTTGTGGCCGGAAAAACACATAAAAACGCATGGCAATCTCAATTAACAAGTAATTACGCAATTTTATGTATTTAATAAATAATATGTAATTCTAATTATCATTATAATTCTAATTAACAATTAATTAATTCTAATTAAATTTAATTCTAATTAGCAAGTAATTCTAATTAACATGTAATTCTAATTAACAATTTAATTCCAATTAACAAAGTAATTCTAATTAACAAGTTAATTCCAATTAGCAAAGTAATTCTAATTAACATGTAATTTAATTAACAAATTAATTCTAATTGTCAATATAATTTAATTTGTGTGTGACTAGTTATTTTTTATTAAAAATTGACAAGTATCGCATATAATTGTCAAAAAAAAATAAAACGAATAACTAAATTAGATTTCATGCAGCCTTTTAAACATGTTTATTAATCTGAAACGTGTAACCCATAATCGCAAAAACGAGATGGCTCTGAAACAACTGTTGGGATTTTAGAACAAGTTAACCAGTAACCTCTACGAGTACGCAGCGGATATTGGATCTAGTTATCGCAATTATGTTAAGCACGTAATTAATAAACAAATAATTAATACGATATTAATTAATTAAAAGGGATATAGGAAAGCTAACCTTGCCTGGCAATTGATCTCTAGTAACGGAACAAGAAACTAAAACGAAACCTTAAGTATTTGTTGGGAATAATCCGTTACCACGGATAGTTGTGGTTTACATCGCCGGATTAACACTAGCGGTGGAAACGATTCCCACCGCCAATTACATTATTACCACCGCTATCGCTTTATGATTAGGATAACGCGTCTAGATAAGTATAGAATAGATCTTGTTTATATTCTATAATGTTAGCTTTATACTTATCTTGTAAAGGACTCCTTGTTGTATAAAAGGAGGCTAGGTCATTGTCTTAGGTACTTATCTAATTACCTATGTATTACTCACAAAGGCTTCAAGGTGTAACCCTAGTGATAAGCTAAGATCACTCATATTATTTCATCAATAATATTGGAGCTTAAGTTTTGTGTTTAATCTGTGTTTACATACAATACATCATATAATCCATCTTCTAAGTATTACTAAGTAAATTTCGCGTGCTTAATAATATCATACAAAATATCATTGACACAAGGTGTGTGTCCAGATCCATCAAGTGGTATCAGAGCGAAGGTTCTGATATTTTGTTTTAGAAGATCCAAGGAATTAGCTTAACCTACTCACTCAATTCAATGGAGATGGAAAACAACCAATCAAACTCTTCTACACCAAGGCTACCTAAGCTCAAACTAAATGAGTTTGAGATGTGGAGGATAACGATTGAGCAATACTTTCTTATTCGTGACTATGCTCTATGGGAGATCATTCAAACGGTGATTCTTTCAAGCCTATGACTAGTCTTGTGAAGGTTGGTGACACGATGTTGTGAAAGTTTCTATGCCTCGAATCTAGTGTTGAAAAGCTTGCGGGAAGAATGATCTTAAAGCTAGAAGTTTGTTGCTCATGACTCTTCCTAGAGATCGATCATTGCATTCAAAGAAGTACACAACCGCAAAGGAATTGTTTGAAGAGATTTGCTCAAGATTTGGTGGTAATGATGCTACAAAGAAGACACAAAAGACATTGTTGAAGCAAAGTTATGAATACTTTTCTCGCTTCAAGTAATGACTCACTTGATAGCATTTTCACCAAACTTGAAGATTGTTACACAACCGATCGTGCTTGGCATTGAGGTAGAAAAGGAAGACCTCAATTTGAAGTTTCTAAAGTTTGCCTTCGATTTTCAAACCAATGTTACCGTCTGGGAAAACAAATCGGACATAAAAACAATGAAGCTCAATGACCTTTACAACAACTTCAAACTTATTGAGAAAAGGTTGAAGAAGGTGGAAACTTGGTACAAGCTCTAGTAGCTTGGCATTGTTGTCAACCTCTGTTGACAATGATGATTCAAGATGACGAAGATGATGAAGTTTCCATTGTTTGGTTCTAAAGTTTCCACCGGTAATGTGAATGTTACCACCGCAGGTCAAAGAAGAAGGTTGCTAGTATTGGAGATTCTACCTTTATACTTTCATATCCACACAAGTTGATGGCTCTGTCTTAACTCATGAAGACATAGAGCAAATTGATGAAGATGACTTGGATGAGATGGATATAAAATGGCGATATAGCTCTTAGCATGAGGGCTAGGAAATTCTACAAGAAGACGGCAAGCCTATTCACATCAATGGTGATGAAACTGCAGGATTTGATAAGAAGAAAGTGGAGTACTTTAACTGCCACAAGTTTGGACATTTTGCTAGAGAATGCAGAAGACCAAAGACCAAGGACAACATGTCTACTTGGTACAAGCAAAAGAAGGGACCAAATGTGGAAGAACCAAAGGCAATGTTAGCTATTGATGGTGTGAGCTATGATTGGAGTTTCATGGCTGATGAACAAGAAGAAGAACATATTGATCTCGCTCTTGTTGCTCTTGAATTTGCTCTTATGGCTTTCTCGACTCGAGGTACAAAACTTTGATAGTTGTTCTAAAACATGTAGGGTGCTAAAGAAGTTGAAAGGCTTAATGATTTATATTCTAATGAAAGACAAGAGTTATATATCGCTAATTATACATGTCTAATCTTAGGAGAGCTATGACAAGATTAGAAAAGCAAATAGAGCACTATCGGAAAATGAGTCTAAATATAATGATGATATGATTCTTCTTAGAGAGAGGTAGAACATACAACGTTGTGAATGAAGCATACCAAATAGAGTTGGAAAAACTTCAAAAGAAAAATGAAAATGTCAATTTAACATTAGACACATGCTATCATCAATCTAGGTCAATTGATAAAATTTGGAATGCTCAAGTACATAGTAAAGTTAAGTCCGGTATGGGTTATAATAATGTGCCTCCACCACTAAGGGGTGTTCATTCACCTCCAGGTATAGACTTAGCTCATACAAGCTTAGAAGATTTTAAGGATCTTGAAAGAGAATATGGTCCTTTAAAGGACACAGTGGTGAAAAGTGAGGAAGAGTTTAAGCAGGATAATGATGTTTTTGAGAGTGCTAGTGACTCATCAGTGGTTAATAAGAATGTTAAAAAGAATGTAGAGACTTCTGTCCCAAAAGTTGTTAATAATGTTAAAGAGGAACCTAGGAAACCTGTTAATAAACCTAGACCAACTGTAAGGTATGCTGAGATGTATAGGAACAAGCCTTCAGCTCCTAGGGGTAACCAGAGGAGTTGGAATCATGTTAAATCTCAACAACTAGGTAGTGATTTTGTAATGTACAATAAGGCATGCTATATTTGTGGTAGTTTTGATCATTTACATGCTTATTGTGACTATCATGTTGGGAGAAAGGAAGTCCATGGGAATAAAAGGGTGGAGACTAACAGGATTCAACATAATGTACACCCTAATTCACATTGCAAAATGGTCCCAAGAGCAGTTCAACTTAGAAGTGGCCTCAAAACCTTTGCCATCGCAAAAATCTAACACTGCTTCACCCTAAGTCACCGTTAAAAGTGCAAACACCAAAACAACTTTTGCAATATCTGCACAAATAGGAAAGGAACTTTCAAGCTAAAAGGTTAATTATAACCAACGGTGGTTGCTTAAAGAAACAAGCGCTTCCATCGCTCATTCAAAAGTTACCATTGCAAGGGTTGTAAACAAGAAAAGGGGGACATGGGCAATGTTGTGAAGGCCTCAAAGACGCTGGGAATGGAAACCAAAAGGAAATACCTCTACAACCAATCCCAATGGTGTATCAATGACCTTTGATAGATTTAACTATATTGATACACGAGGCAGATCCAAGTCAATCATGGCTTGGGTCCCCAAAAGAAACTAACTCTTTACTCTTTTGTGCAGGAACATCCAAGGACAAAAAGATCAGATCAAGGATATACAGATAGTGGGTGTTCAAGGCACATGACTGGCAACAAGTCTTATCTTTCAGATTTTGAGCATAATGATGGAATGTATGTCAGTTTTGATAATGAAGTTAGTGGAACAATATGTATGATGCAGGAATACTAATGATAAAGGAAAACATGGATTATTATTATTATTTCACAAGACTGCACACTAAGTGCAGCAGTTACATCCATGGAATACAGACTACAAGCATCATTACATCAACTGAAAACAACTACCAACAACCTACCCCAAACACAAGCTTCATAACCCATTCCTAACCTACCCATCATCTACCATCTATGGTTTCTTTGGGAACCCCCACTTTGGCATCACCTTAGGAGCTCCACGCGTGTCAATCCACTCATACACTCTAGGGCATGCTAATCTCATCACCACTATTCTAGTAGGTGGTGAGGATGATGAAGGACCTGCTGATGGTGGTGCTGATAGCAATGGAAGAGAAGGTGATGGTTGGAGCTCTTCAGGAGGAGCTATTGCTGCAAGAGGGGGAACACTCATGACTCTTCCAGAGGTCTCATCATCTGTATCTTCATATGGCGATACATAGGAGCTGATCTCTGAGCTATCTTCCATGATTAAAGCATCCTGAGGCTCTGGCTGTAGTGATGAAGGACCAGCAGGAAAAGGATTTAAGAGAACAGTTGTATGTTTTCTCTTCCTGAATACAACCTTCTCATACTCTTCTTTCTCAACTCTCCCAGGGTTCTTCAATACAAAGTCATCCCAAGAACTATCTGATGAACTGCTAGAAGACAGATTGATTGGACTGGAATGACTCATGGTGTCGTTGGAGAAATGTTGATCTTTGAGAGTGAAATTTTTGGAGTATGCAATTTGGGTGGTCTGTGTGTTAAAAGGTTTGTTTAATATGTGCAAAGTTGGATTCAGTAAGTTAATGAGGGGAAGGTGTAAGTGGTTGAGAAGTAAATGAAGTCTCTTGACCTTGGTAAACGAATCCGTGACAAGGAGTTGACTTAATTAACTTAGAGTTTTGCCACTGCTAAGCTTATGGAATCACTCTTTGCTAATATCTAAGCACTGATACCTCACAAATTCTTTCAGTGTTTGGTTTATGTTTGTGATTTGCAGATTTGAAGGATTCTTTGTTTACATTGAATGGTTACTCTTTGGTATTTGACTTTCTAGTTATCCACCGATGTTTATTCGTAAATTATTTTAACGATGGGAACTATATTACAACCAAAGGTAACAAGCTTGCTTTTACAAAGGGAAAAGGAAAACAAAGGAACTTCATTTCATTGATAAAACATGATTTATTACAACCAAAGTGAAAGTACTTCTAATCATCAAAACACAACAGACTGCAACCTAGCACATCCTATACCTAACTTCAGCTACTCCATTGGCTTCTTGCCTTTGCCCACATAGTCATGCTTGTTTCTCTGTGTCCTCTTCCTTTTGTTCTCAAAAGTGGATTGCATTCTTGGACATAGAAGACCAAGAACTTGTGTAGGAGGCTTTGGTAGCATTGCAGGCTATGTTGGGATGGATATCTGCTTCATATTGGAGATAGTTGTTTCCAGTGCTATTGAAAGAGCTTTTGGCAAATCTTTGGCCATGGAATAGGTTTCATCATTCTTCTCGTCATCATCTGATGAGCTGGAGTAGAACTCAAGAGATTTTGCAGGTTTTGTTGCAGGCACACACTTAGCAGTTTCTTTGGTATACTTTTTGGAAGAAGTGCCAGCCCCTGATGGAAAGTATCCAAACCATCCTGATGCCTCTGAGGATGTCTCTGACTCGATTACATATTCTTCTTCAGAATCAGAAGAGATGTCGATGGTGTTGGAAGGATTGCTCATGACTATTTTTAGGGATATTGTGTTTGAATGTGATTTGATGAAGATTACATAAAGCCAAGCCTCCTTATATAGACAAAGTCGGTTGAAAGGGTTAATTAATGAGTATATTTACTTTTTCCTATTTTGGTAGGTTAAGGAGTAAATATAGATATTATTGTGTTGACTTTGGAAGATATTTTACTTGGATAATGGTTTGGTTAAAGGTAACTTTGGTAATATCAAGTTGGTTATTCCTATCTCTTACGATACATAACCAAGTTTTGATGGAGTTGAATTTAAAGGTGTATATCCGAGATACACAACAAATGGCTATTGATTCACCGTGTCTAACCCACATAAGAATCAACTAGTCCGAGTAAACTCCACCGGTAAAGACTTGACAAATCCGCTTATGGTTGATAGTTTACCAAAAACTATATGGTTATCAACTCACCATATTCTTTATGATTAAGATTTGGCTAGTCCATAGCAAATGGCTCATGGTAAAGACATATCAAATCCGTTGATAGCTGGTAGTTTGCTAAAAACTATGATAAGAGCGGTCTTGTTATCACATGATTTTATTTACCACTGCTCTTTGAAATTTTTGTGAAAAATTACCACTGCTAGTTCACAGTTTCCACTGACAGTGTTATTTTACCACTATTGTTCTAGCCGTTACAACTGATTGTGTTAGTAACTAATTTTTACTAGCCGTTGAAAGTAACCACTGATTGTCATATATATATGGTTAAAATTTTAAGTAAATTATCTTCTTTCCATATTGTGATAACTATTTTCTAAAGATAATTTTACTTGCGCAATAATTCTAAACCCTAACCCTATATATCTTTTTCTTTCAATTGGCTTGTTATTCTTTCGATTCTTACTGACCCAATATTGTTTTTCATCAAAAGTTTCTATGGTACCTTTAAACTTTGAAGATGAGCACAACCTAGTGGCCTACCTACAAAAATCTAACGAGAAGAGTGGCCCTGTTTATCATCAGATTGTGGACTTTCTTCATACCACACATATAAGGTATGCTTTGCTTTTAAAACCCATAATTTATATCTCTCAAATCAAACAGTTTTGGACTTCTGCTAAGTCCATAACACTTGAGATTAGAGATACACATGAAACAGTGGATGCTCTAAGAGCCACTGTGGATGGGGTAACTATTGATGTTACTGAGGCATCCTTGAGGAGAGTACTCCAATTGGGTGATCTCAATGGTCTCATCACATTACCTATGCCCAAATTCATGATACTTTATCATCCATGGGTATGACACCACCGACAAAAAGTCTACTTTCAAAAGAGTGGTTTTGTCCCCAATGGAGATTTTTGATTCATACTGCATTGCATTGTCTCGAGTCCAAAGAAAACATCTTATGAGCAATTTAGTTCAACCATGGCTTACCCTTTGGTTTGTCTAGTCACTGATAAGATTTTTAACTGGTCAAATTATATTTTTAAAAGTATGAAAGGCAATGTACATAGTAAAACAAAATTTTTAATGTATCCAAGGTTTGTGCAAGCACTGCTAAATGAGTTTCAACTGCAACCCCATACAAATGTTTATCAAATCAGTTGCCTAAAGCCTAAAGTTTTTCAAAATTTAAACAAAGATGGCAATATGATTTTTACACCTCTACTTCCCCAAATGCTTGCTAAGATTACACCTGAACAAAACACACCTATAATTAATGTTCCAAACATTTCAAACACCTTTGAGAGAAGGTCTAAACAGTCAACTCCTCTCATGACAACACAGCAAGTTTCTAAACCTTATGGTCTAGGAACAAGCAGTGGTGGTTCTAGACTTCAACCTAGTCCAACTAGGAGGAATCAACCTTTTCCCCATGATTCACCTCTCCCAACAGTAAACACAGTTGGAAGTGATGAGGCGATGGGAACCAATTGGAATTGATGGGTTTGTGTACACAGTTAGCCAAGCGGTTGAATCTCTGAGAAAGATTTGGAAAATGTCAAGAAGCTGCATGACAATGATGTTAAACATTTAAAGGAAGAGATTCGGACCTTAAAGGAGGAGTTGCAGGGGTTGAAAAGGCACAAGAAGATCAAAGTTGGTGATTTCATCTTCATCCTCACCTACTGATGGTGATTCAAATGATCATGATTTGGGAATTTCTCCCAAACAGGGAGGAAAAGCAGTTCGATCTTGAGGGAGGAAAATTTTTGAAGATGAAGGAGATACAAGTAAAGGAGCAAAGGAAGTCGATACTCATGGAGAGAAACTTGATGATCAAGACATTTTATGTAATGCAACTCGATTTTACCATCGATTCTATTTCCACCGCAAGGCCAATTATTGCCACCGCAAGTGAAGAATTTGATAAATGAAGGATGACAAGGTAAAGCGGTTATAGAAAATATAGAGCAAACCGAAGAAAGATTTCAAAGAAAAGACAAGCACAGATTATTCTTGATAGAAAAATTGAAAAGATCTCGGAAGAACAAATGGCTAAAAGAAAAAGCTTGAAGAATTGGAAGTTGCAAGCTTTATGGAAGCTAAAAGATTGGATAGAATGGAAGAAGATCCACCGCTCAATATTCAACCAACAATTTTAGAGAAAAGATTCCGAGTTTAGCTATGTTCCCATCAAGAAGATATTGAGTTCTTGATTGCTAATAATCAAATAATCAAGAAAAGGCAATTGACTGTAGGCGATGCATCCTTAATCAAGAACAAAGAACTACTCGGTTGAAGGATTTCATTCAAATGAAGAACAATCAAGCACTTGAAGATGTGATCAATTCACCAAAAGGGTCAAAGAAACCAAGACAACCAACCAAGGCACAAATTCTTTCATATATGAATACTTATTGTTGTCATGTTGGTGGTTGGAAGAAGCATCAATTCAAAGGAATGTCTGATGATCAAATTGAAAGAGCTTACTACAGAGTTCAAAAACATGATAAAGATTTTATTTCAATGGGCTCTGAAGAAGAAGCAAGAAGATTTCCTGGATTGAAGAGAAAGACCAAAGAAAGTGATTCTCAAACTATTAATAAGACTAAGGTTGCTAAAGAACAAGAAATTCCTACTGAGAAATTCACTGAAGATCAATTGACTGGAATGATTGTGATTGAAAAAGAAGATTTTTATCCAGAACCACTGCAAGTTCGACATCCTATCATTGATTGGGAGGTTTACACTGCTAGCAATTTTGCTCCAACATGGAAGATCACAAGGCTAGGTGGTGAAACTTCATCATTCATTCAATTTGAAGATCTTATAAAAGCTTTTGATAGAGATGACCTTGATACACTATGGAGATTAGTTCAAGAAAGGTTTAATGCTCAAGATCTCAAAGATACAAAGGAGATGCAGTTATGGGTTAATCTTATAAGGCTCTATGAACCAGATGTTAATGATGATTTCTAGAAATTCTCATGCACATGTTCTGGTACTAAATAGTTTTACTATGATTCATGTGAAGTTCATCATGTCTCTACAGCAAATAGAGAAGATGCTTTTATGCTTGATGAGAAGGAATATCCACTCAGAGCTAGAGCTCTCACTGTGATGTTATGTACAACAATAAGAGTTCATGAAGACAATGAGAAGGTCAGAGCATTGTTACATAGGCTTCAAGATCAATGTTCAAGAGCTATTCAGAAGTTAAGAAAGAAGTAAAGTGTTTGGTTGAATTCCCAAATCCTTGAAGATAATGAAGACTGAAAAAACTTTTTGATTTGCAGAGAAATCATAAGTTTAGGGGAGGATTGTTGGGAATAATCCGTTACCACGGATAGTTGTGGTTTACATCGTCAGATTAACACTAGCGGTGGAAACGATTCCCACCGCCAAGACATTATTACCATCGCTATCGGTTTATGATTAGGATAACGCGTCTAGATAAGTATAGAATAGATCTTGTGTATATTCTATAATGTTAGCTTTATACTTATCTTGTAAAGGACTCCTTGTTGTATAAAAGGAGGTCCTAGGTCATTGTCTTAGGTACTTATCTAATTACCTACGACACTCACAAAGGCTTCAAGGTGTAACCCTAGTGATAAGCTAAGATCACTCGTATTATTTCATCAATAATATTGGAGCTTAAGTTTTGTGTTTAATCTGTGTTTACATACAATACATCATATAATCCATCTTCTAAGTATTACTAAGTAAATTCCGCGTGCTTAATAATATCATACAAAATATCATTGACACAAGGTGTGTGTCCAGATCCATCAGTATCTAAAATAGATACCTCGAAGAGTATCACACACAAACCCGATAACGTATACGTTCGATATAAGGCTAGTCGAGAACGTAATATAAAACCCAATCAACCTTTTGACCACTTGAATGACTCGTACAAGAAAATCCCAAGTCCCCGTCTTATTTTCTGTCCGAGAACTAAAAAAACAACCAAGATTCTATTTTCCCTTTTGTTACCCGATATCGGACATAATGGTCCGATAACTTCCTGCTTTGTTATCCGAGATATAACCCATGAATAGGAACTACACAACCTCTTCTTTGCTACTGTTCGATGACAAGGAACTAGCAAGAAAACCTCCAACTGATCCACTCCTAAAACTCTTGAATCACAGCAAGTTAGGAACTAGAAAACCAAACACATCTTGATCGACATTGAAGCAAGTCGATTAGGAATTAGTGGCAGTAACATACGATCATTTGGGATAGGTTTTAGGGATTAGAATATATCATGTATCTAGTCTCTCCATGATCTGTAGGGTGCGTTTGATTTTATAGTTAAAACAAACGACCCACTGCCTTGGGTTAAAACTTGGTCGACTAGCCACTAAGCCCAAACAATCCATTCCCTCACTTGCCCGATCAGATGAGTACTCAAGGCAATGGCAACTCAGCTAATCCAAACGACCCACTTTGATACTTAAACAAGCACATGGATCGTCAAAGTAATCGAATCAAGTAATATGCATACCGGGTAACATTATTTAAGTTATATTTTCGTTCGACACGTATACTCGTGTTTAGCATGTGTGCCCCCATCGGCTCACAAACTCTTAGTCGTTTTGTCATGTTTATAACTCCCACAAACCAACAGGTGATTTTGTAATTGAGCGATTGAATGTGATTGTGGGGTTGGTCGTGGTGGTTTTCGGAGGCGGGCTAGGGGCGGCGCTTGTGTGCAAAATATGAGTAAATTTTGCTAGAGTTTGAGAGTATAGGATGATAATTTTGATGAAGGCAATATATGGTGGTTCTATTCTATTTTGTCCACCAGAGATGTCCTTCTCAGCTAGGCATGAGATAATTCGAAAAGTTACGTTTGAACCCATGGGCGGAGCTAGTAAAAAATTCGAGAGGGGAAATTTTTTTTACAGCATATCAAAAATAGAGTTGGGAAGAAGAAAAGGTTGGTAAATGGCAAACGTAATTGTGTCTGCTTCAAACTATTAATTTGTCCATATAAATATTGTAAAAAAAGAAAAACTAAAAAAAACTTGTACAAAAATAAGCTAAAAATAAAATAGAGAAATGAGGTGTACTTGTCAACCCAAGTGATTACATTGCACTTAGAAAAAAATCTTTTATATGCTTTCTTTTTCTTCCATAGCTTTTTTCTTCTTTCTTCTTCAATTTAAATACGACGAATGATTTTTTGGGCGCCAAATTATCAAAATATCTTAAATACTCAAAAAATTTACACTAACACTTGTTTGGATGGGGGCACTTGCCCATCGTGCCCCCCTTTAACTCCACCTTTGAGCGTGTCAAAATGTTGTGTTATAGTGTTTGACGCGTTGATAGGTGCCAACAAGAAAACAGACGTCTGGATGATGGTCTATGTCTAAATTACCCATGTGAATGTTAGTAATTTCTCAAGCTACCCTAGTACTTTACGGTAGTATATATCAGACATAAAAGTAATTAATATAAATCACTACAAAAAATTGGTTCAATTTACACACTTTTTTTCTCCACATTTCTAAAAGTGTTAAATTTTATTAATTTATTAACACTTAGTAATGTGTAAAAGCTGGTTACATTAATAAATGTGGAAAAAAATTGAAAACAATAAATCTACCATTTTAGTTGTGTCAAAAAAAAGTTCACAATTTTAAATGTGGAGAAATCTAAGAAATGTCCACACTTATTGGTGTGGACCCAAATTCTTCACACTTTCTTAAAGTGTGGGGATCCAAAGATTCTCCACACTTTCTCAAAGTGTGAAGAATTTGGGTGTTACAAATAACCCCCATACTTTTTTTTATGCAAAAGGGTGAATGATATATATTAACAAAAACTTCAACTTACAAAAGAATACCAAACTATACTATCTGGTGTGGACAGACCCACCCAGAGAAAACACAAAAGATAACAACTGAACTAACCGATATCTGCCACCATTACAAAAAAGTATATCGGATAATACTATCAACACTACACTTATCAGAATCGGTAACAAATGTAGATTAGCTACCAACACAGAACAAATCTTTGCTTCATCAAACTGCAACCATAGAAACCAAATTCACCCTTAAATGCACCAAGACCATAACCTCTCAATTACAATCCATAACCATTGTCCAATCTTTGACCATTCAACCATCATCCACAATAGCCAAGAGGATCCAATGGAGAGGCATCATTGAGTGGGTTATAGCCACCCAAACCATTCCAGTCAAGGGCTCTTCCAAGTCCTCTACATTTCCCTCTTTACAAAAGGCTTCAAAGACTTGGAAACACTCACCTTGAGGGAGAATCACCAAACCTCATGTGGTAATACATTGCAAGGACCAAGTAGGATCATCTTTCATTTCTCACTATTCCAAGCAACCATGTACTACCCTACATAGTTCATACTACCCTCCACACTAAGGGAACCCACCTTATGGACACACTAAGATCTGGGAACATAATGAGACACCTAATTAGATGATAGTTACCTCCACCAAGGCCTACAATCAGCTAATGAAGGCTCAAGGAGTCCCAAGAAATTAATGCACCAAGATACAGGGCCATCTTATATGATGAACTAAAGATATACAGAAGCTTCTATAGTCATAAGAAGCTCTGTATAAGGGTTAATAACCAATAAACTCACAATTATCTTGAAATTCAATTGCTGATCCAAACACCCCTTTTAATGATAGGTGCCAATTCCATAAGAATGAGAACTTAACTAAATCAAGACCAGATTACTTCCCATATTGAAATTCTATCTCCCATAAATCAGCAACCTTGCTAGTATTAGGAGATTTCCTCACCTTGAGGCTCATAAGCTGCATCCTAATCTAATCTTTCATATTTTGCAATACAGTCTCCACAGGCTTTAGATTTTGAGAGAACACCCTTTCATTCCTTTCTTTCCAAATGTAGTAGACAGTGCCAGCAATGATGAGTTTATCCAAGACACTCCATACATAATTGTTACACTTCATGTTCTCCATAGTTTGAATGATCTGAACCCAACTTTCAAAATTAAACACAGTCTTCATCAGCCTCTTTAGAACATTCCGCACTTTAAAAGAGAAGTTACACTGGAAGAATAAATGGTCATAGGAGTCATTCACTTCGTTACATAGAGGACATAGAAGCTGTTCAGAATTCCACGTCATAATTATGTCTTGAGTAAGTAGTCTCCTTTTAATAGATAACCACAATATGAAGGCATATCTTTGGTTTGAATGGGAAAATCACACAACATTCCACCATTTAGCTTTTCGTAAATCCACATGAAAATCTTTCCAAACCTCCTTAGTGGAGAAATTCACCTTAGCTCCTTTTCTAGACTTCCATCTTACACAGTCGGCCTTATTATTAGTCAGAATAGGAACCTCAACTTGTGACAATAAAGGGTATCTCCTATACCATATACTGGGCCAATTCCAGCTGGAATTATATATCATATCAGCCACAGTGCAATCACTCTTGATCCTTGCTTCATATGAAATGCTATCAGAGATAAATGAAGATAGAGGGCCAATGTTATGTCAATAGTCATGCCACATAAAATTGGTCTCACCATCACCAATTTCATGAGTGATCAATGGCCTGACTTTGTCTCTTAGGTCCAGGAGAGCCTTCCAGGTTCCACTGTCATTAGAATCAGCATCCACAGCCCAAAACAATTTACCTTTAAGCTTCACCTTATTGACCCATTTGACCCATAGGCTCTCCTTCCTAGAAACCAGCTTCCAAATATGCTTTACTAGTAAAACTGTAGGACCGAAAAAATATAAGATTTATGTAGTTCGGGAGGTCTAGGTTGATCAAAGAAGATGAAAGACATCATCTTTCTAGTGAGAGAAAGTAGAGAGAGGGTGGAGAACAAAGGATCATTTTATTGATGAAATGAAACAAGCACAAACCTAATGATTTCTCACACCCCTCATGGAGAGTCATGAGGGGTATTTATAGTCTCATCCAAATATTACTTTGCCCCATTTACCTAAGTAGTCCCTACGGGTGCAACTTACTACGAATCTAGTCCAATTCACGTATGTGACGTTATCTTTATAAAAGAGCGAAGCTAACAATCTCCCTCCAAGATATCGTCACACGTGAACGGTTACAATAAGACCTATAAATACATAAACAGATTAAATTACAATAATAATAAACTATGTTGACGTTGTTGAAGCGTAGAGTCTATGTAGTCTAGATACTAAGGCAAACTTAAAGTTCTCTCTTCCGAAGATCTCGGCATTTGATCTTTGGCGCTGACGGCACTAATCCTTGTAGCTTTGAACTTCAACTGTAACGGTCTAGTTAGGTTATTACTCCCTCCTAACTAGTGAGCCTTTTTTTCTTTTATATGCTCCCTCTTGAACCGATAACTCTCTTCCAACACGCAGCGGAGAAAGTAGACTCTTGATTGTAGCACAATGGTTGTCGTTCTGGGAACATCATATTAACATAACTCACTTAGTATTGCATCCAAGTTGGTAAAAAGCCCCGATGTACACACACTACTTCTCCTTCTTCGCTATTGAGCACAGTTCCCTTCGTCAATCCAATCACAAAAGATGAAACACCAACTTCTCCCTCCTGATGGTTATAAGCTATCGGAATCATCATAATGTTGCGTACATGCCATATATTACTTTTTTTCTTGATGCAATATTAAAGCCATAGTTTGAGCATAATTTTCGTGAGAATATGTCGCAAAAATACTCTCAATACTTCTCTCAAACCAACCTGTAATCGAACCTCCTTTTGATTCACTGGCTAATAGTAATGATCACATGTGGAGATAACTCGATACGACTAACTTGAAAAGGAAGTAAACATCCCAACTTTTTGACTTACTGCTTGTGCTATATTTTTGAACAATTCACAGCTTCGTGTGACACTGAGTACTACAACATAACTCCTTCAACTGATAGTTATACACTGTGAGCACTACAACGTAACTCCTTACATTAGTTATAACTAGATTGTCAATTCATAATTACTTATGAAAAATGCCCCAACAAGTTATCTTGAGACATGCAATCAACCAACCAACGTCTCAATGATAAAGAAGTACACCCGTGAAACGTTACTTCAATTCCGCGTAAGCAATACCGTACAGAAACTCCGTAGTAATTTTTCTTGATCAAATCTTAGCTCAAGCCGTGAATGTATCCTCCGTGAAATTTAATACCAAAATACCAACAACACTCAGTTCCCCAATATTTAAAACAAATTGTATCCAAAGTTTTTGTAACACACAAAAAACCGGATAACACAAGTCTATTCCTTATATGCGTTTCAACTTGTCACATTTCAGCCCAAATCCACTCGTTTTATATCATGACAGCCCAAATTCAAAATAATAAAACCTGATTCGTTTATATTACTGAAGCCCAAATCCCAATTGAGAAGCCAAACCCATGATCCATACAAAAACCTTATAACTTGTTAATTAGAATACTCGTTTTGCCCTAATAAATCACATACCCCAACCCTAATCACATTCATCACAAAATATCCGCCCCCTCCTAACCTTTTTCTCTCACCAAACCAAATCTGATCCATCTCAAATGTCACAATTCTCATTTTCCGGTCATTTCTCATACTTCATATTCATCATTTCATAACGGTTCGTGCATGGTTTTGCATTTTACATTAAACGTTATTTTATTATTAAATAAACGCTATCGCGTAATTAATTATTTTAGACATTTGATCCGTTACTTCCAAAAATCATCCCGATATATTTGTATACTCATATTGAGATTATAAAAATAATATTATTAGTTTAACCGTTGTTTTTAATTTATTTCGTATATAAATGGTTATGTTTATATAATTACGACGGTTTTCGAAAATTCAACCCAATAATTATTTAAACACACAATACTTGTACAAATTATATTTTTATAATTTTTATTACCTCATTACACTTTATTTTGTTCCACAAAATCTATTTATAGCTAACTTATTACCTAAATATAAATATATTGTATTTATAACATTTAAATTAGATACTTTTTACAAACTATGACAAGCAATAAATGAACCATGTCCTCTTTCTTTTCTTTTCTTCTTCCTTCACGCCAACTTTCTTCCAATTTTTCTTTGACTTGACATCTAATAAATGTTTGTGTCTTATAATTTAATAAAACATATTTAATCCTTTATATATGCAAGAAACTAGATCATTCCTTCATTTCACTAGCAAACATCACATATTTTTCTCTTGTTCACTTGTGGTTCGCCAAGATCAAAAGAAAGAAGAAAATCATCAAAAATTTTCAAGTCAAGCTTTTAACACTCTAGTATCACTCTTGATTAAGGTTGTGAAATAAAAACCTTGGGTGATTAGGAAAAATCCATTGTTCTCATAAACCTCATCAATTACTAGTAAGCATTTCATACATATCATTATTTTCCATATTCACTTTTATGTTCATTTTTATTATGCACAAGTAAATCATGCAAGTTATGTGATGTTCATACCACTTTTTAAGGTTTTTAAGTGTTATAAATATATATAATCCATCCTAAATTACTCCTTGTTATATACTAGTTTTGGTGATACCTAGGAACCCATGACACCCTAAGAAGGTGTATGGTAGGATTAGAATAGCTTCGGAGTTGTTTTGAATGGGTTAGAATAAGTTTGGCGCGAGAAAAACTCATTTCGACAAGTTTGCAAAAGGGTCTGTCCTTATTTTCAAAATCTGGAAAATCCGACAGTAGATAAAAATGTTTGGCCTAGATATTTAGAAAATATACCTTAAAACGAAACCGTGGCCGCTTGAACGGATTAAAACGGAACTATAACGAAGAAGATATGAATTTTTCAAGTTTGACGACGAAATATATAAATCCTGAAAATTTCAGCAAGCATGGTTTAATTTGTACGAGTCAAAAATGAAACTTGAGCGTTATAAATTGTGTTGTTTTATCAAAAATATATTAGTATACTTTGACACGAAGCTAAGGACCTTTAAAACGTAGAAAACGGATTAGTAACGATTAAATTATACACGTTTACAAAAGTTGCCGTAACTTTATTATATAAGAAAAGCTATTAAATTTCTAATAGGCAAGTTTTACGGCAAAACTAGAGACCAAGTTGAAGGTTGTTTTTAACATTGATTTAGAACTTTTTATAAAGTGATGTCTTCTAGTAAAAGCAAGTTCGCCAAGTATATTTACCAAAATGTCCAACCGTTTGTCAAGCAGAGTTGTAACGAATAAAATATAGTCACTCAAACTTGGCCGAAAACCACCCTTAAACTATATTTTTCTTTGTGATCGAGACCTCTAGGATGGAAACTTAAATACTAAAACTTTGAGATAATGATACAAGCTTTCCAAAACTGTTGGGTTCGTTTCCTAACACTCGATGTGCACCATTTAGCGACTATCATAGGAGGTTGTTTCAACGTAACTACTTGTAGAGTACTTTTAATACGACGGGATGTCATAAACATATATTTGACAATAAACATTATTTCCAAACGTGCAAGTGGTATGAATATCATATGAGTTTGCATTCACGACAACATATCATAATTCAAGTCATAACATTCATTTTAGGTCGCGGATAGTTTCCGAGCCTCATTTTCGTGCACTTCATTTTGTTAGCATATCAATCATACCAGGTGAGTTCATACCCCGCTTTTACTCGTTTAAATTCCTATAAACTATTTGGGGCGAGATACATGCTTATTTATCAAAACATTTAAACTCTTTTGCCAAACAACATCACTTATACTTTAGACTTGGTGCGTGTAGTGACTAGACTTAAACAAACATCCCAATATTTATATGTTGGAAGGCCATTTATTTGGATACAATAACGTGAGTCGTTGGAGGAACATCCCAATATTTATATGTTGGAAGGCCATTTATATGGATACATTAACGTGAGTCGTTGAGGAACATCCCAACACGAGTTGTTGGAAGACCTTGTGGTGATATTTACACTTTAACTACCTTAATGCGCATATTCATGATTGTCATTCTATTTTAGGCAATGGGTTGTGAACACACAGTTGCAAGTTTTGTATGGGCGGAACTTGGAACCGAGTGGATTTACAATGCCTTTGTTGTGTGAACATTTCTCAAAGTATTTCGTATCATTTTATTACAAACTTATGAACTCACCAACCTTTGTGTTGACACTTTTAGCATGTTTATCTCAGTCATAAGGTGATAGTATTTCATGGAGCTTTTGGGTCGCATGGCATACATTGAGTCTTGTGCTTTTAACAATTACCATTCGACATGTTTTGTAAACTCTTTATGTATTATCAAACTTTGTGATTTCTTGTTGTGTAAACTTTAACATATGTAATCGATGGTAAACTTTTCAAAACGCCTCATTATAGAGGTCGTTTAGATCCATACTTTGTGCTATGACGCCATACCCCAATGACACTATCGCTCACGATATTTGGGGTGTGATGATTGGTATCGAGACTTGGTTATAGAGAACTAGGTTGCATTTTAGTTCACGGACTATTACCGCTTTCACGACGATCCTTTCTTTTCCTATCGCCTTACACACTTTTCGCATGCGCATATGTTTTCTCGAAAAATTTCGCCTAGACCCACCTCATTAGATAACATGGTTTCCTTGTACCGATAGGGAGTCCCAAAATCTAGTTGAGTCATCGGAGATATGGAGCTCAGAATAAACACTTATCTAACTTGATCTCGTGATGCTCTTGTTTGATGAGACACGAGATCGAGCTAAATAAGTGTTACTATATAGTCAGTAAGATTTGATGACTTTGCCCGAGGATGGGAGTTCTCTTGAGGATACTTTGGGAACTGGCTGGCGACTAAACCTCATCGCGACTTTAGCACCTAAAGGAATTTCCTATACACTAAGTGCGACTCTCCATAGATACCTACCCTAAATTCCTCCTCCACCGCTTAGAATCGGATGATAGAATGGCTACCTATTCCAAAGAACATCAATCGCCGAGACATGTATGTTATGGTGGTGTGTACACGTGAAATGAGGCAATTATAATTATGGTGGCCAACATAATTATAAATGCGCCACAACCCACGTGGACATATGCGACCACGCATACGTAGATCGGTGGGGCACACCTTAGGAACCAATTTGTGGCGTGGTATTATGTTTGAGGACGTTAAGTATAGACATTGGGAATTCAACGGTTCTTTCCCTGCGAGATCATGGCACCAAAGAGGGTAACACGCAGACCGCCGAGGTGGTGCGGCGCCAAGGGTGGAAGGACGGTGGGCGTGGAGGTAGAGAAGGCGGTAGCGACACGGTAACAATGACAACAACGCGGCGGAAACCCGATTTTGCCGCCATCATCGCCAACAACTTCAAATCTTGCTTCCCACTATTGTCACACAAGTTGGAAATCATATGAATAACTCGAAACCACGGAACGGCATCTGGCGACACCAACAATATAGTTGGCAAGAATAACAACAACACCAACAACAACAACAACAATGTATTGGATGCACATATATGAATTTTCGCATGCAAACCCTGGAGTTTGATGGTATAGGAGGTGCTGGCGTATACTCGATGGGTAGAGAAGACAAGTCGTTGATCGACATCGACAATTGTGCCACACATCCGAGGGTGAAGTATGCTCGCTTGCTTGCTATCGTGAAAGGCATTGACATGGTGGAACACACAACTACTGTGCTAGGGGCAGGAAGCGCCATGTATGACATGGGACTAATTTAAGGCGTTATTGAAAGAAGAGTACCGCCGGACAATGAAATGCGAAACGGAGGATGAATTTTATCACCACTCCATGATAGGGGCCGGTCACGCACCTACATGCACCGATTTCATGAGTTAGCCGACTAGTTCCTCATCTAGTTACCCCCGAGTCCAAGAGAATCTCGAGGTACATATATGGTCTTGTCCCCAAACCGTGGAACCGTGAAAACAATGAGCGCCTACAATACAAAGTGCAATCGAGGCGGGAACCCCGATGACGAGATGGTTAGAAATGGTACTTTGAAGAGCAAAGATAAGAGGAAGGAAGCAAGTGGGTCGAATAAGCGAGATAGACGTGGTAGCAGACAACAAAAGGGCAAGAGTTTTTGGCAACTGCACCGAACAAAGAGAGTATGCGGTACACATCCCAATGTGCTAAATGTGCTTATCATCACCAAGTCCAAGCCCCGCCATTTATGTACAATATGCAATCGGTCGAGTCATTTTCAAGCCGAGTAGAGCGTGCAAGACCAATAACAACGGTTAACACGGGCAACATGAGGAATAACCAAAGGACTTGCTACGAGTGCAACAACCCGAATCACTACCGAATAATTGTCCTCGTTGAATAAGCCACCGATGCAAGCTCCTCTAGTTGTGGCAATTGAAGGAAATAACCCAAACCACAGACTCAATATCACCCACCCGACCTCGAGCATTTTATTTAGAACCGAGGCACCGCAATGCGAATCGGCACGCTTTTCCTAGACCATTAAGTGATCCACCGTATTATTCAGATTCAGTGAGTCTCATTAGATAAGAAACCTAGACGCGTAAGTTTTGGCATAAGCATTTTGACCATACATCCTGATTTCGCGAAACCTAAGGGTAGACCTTTAAGTATCATCGATTGAATCGCGAGGACGCGATTCCTCTAACAGGGGAAGAATGTCACAATTCTCATTTTCCGGTCATTTCTCATACTTCATATTCATCATTTCATAACGGTTCGTGCATGGTTTTGCATTTTACATTAAACGTTATTTTATTATTAAATAAACGCTATCGCGTAATTAATTATTTTAGACATTTGATCCGTTACTTCCAAAAATCATCCCGATATATTTGTATACTCATATTGAGATTATAAAAATAATATTATTAGTTTAACCGTTGTTTTTAATTTATTTCGTATATAAATGGTTATGTTTATATAATTACGACGGTTTTCGAAAATTCAACCCAATAATTATTTAAACACACAATACTTGTACAAATTATATTTTATAATTTTATTACCTCATTACACTTTATTTTGTTCCACAAAAATCTATTTATAGCTAACTTATTACCTAAATATAAATATATTGTATTTATAACATTTAAATTAGATATTTTTTTTACAAACTATGACAAGCAATAAATGAACCATGTCCTCTTTCTTTTCTTTTTCTTCTTCCTTCACGCCAACTTTCTTCCAATTTTTCTTTTGACTTGACATCTAATAAATGTTTGTGTCTTATAATTTAATAAAAACATATTTAATCCTTTATATATGCAAGAAACTAGATCATTCCTTCATTTCACTAGCAAAACATCACATATTTTTCTCTTGTTCACTTGTGGTTCGGCCAAGATCAAAAGAAAGAAGAAAATCATCAAACATTTTCAAGTCAAGCTTTTAACACTCTAGTATCACTCTAGATTAAGGTAGTGAAATAAAAACCTTGGGTGATTAGGAAAAATCCATTGTTCTCATAAACCTCATCAATTACTAGTAAGCATTTCATACATATCATTATTTTCCATATTCACTTTTATGTTCATTTTTATTATGCACAAGTAAATCATGCAAGTTATGTGATGTTCATACCACTTTTTAAGGTTTTAAGTGTTATAAATATATATAATCCATCCTATAATTACTCCTTGTTATATACTAGTTTTGGTGATGCCTAGAACCCATGACACCCTAAGAAGGTGTATGGTAGGATTAGAATAGCTTCGGAGTTGTTTTGAATGGGTTAGAATAAGTTTGGCGAGAAAACTCATTTCGACAAGTTTGCAAAGGGTCATCCTCATTTTCAAAATCTGGAAAATCCGACAGTAGATAAAAATGTTTGGCCTAGATATTCGTAAAATATACCTTAAAACGAAACCGTGGCGCTTGAACGGATTAAACGAACTATAACGAAGAAGATATGAATTTTTCAAGTTTGACGACTTAAATATATAAATCCGAAAATTTCAAAGTAGCATGGTTTAATTTGTACAGTCAAAATGAAACTTGAGCGTTGTAAATTGTGTTGTTTTATCAAAATATATTAGTATACTTTGACACGGCTAAGGACCTTTAAAACGTAGAAAACGGATTAGTAACGATTAAATTATACACGTTTACAAAAGTTGCCGTAACTTTATTATATAAGAAAAGCTATTAAATTTCTAATAGGCAAGTTTTACGGCAAAACTAGAGACCAAGTTGAAGGTTGTTTTTAACATTGATTTAGAACTTTTTATAAAGTGATGTCTTCTAGTAAAAGCAAGTTCGCCAAGTATATTTACCAAAATGTCCAACCGTTTGTCAAGCGGAGTTGTAACGAATAAAATATAGTCACTCAAACTTGGCCGAAAACCACCCTTAAACTATATTTTTCTTTGTGATCGAGACCTCTAGGATGGAAACTTAAATACTAAAACTTTGAGATAATGATACAAGCTTTCCAAAACTGTTGGGTTCGTTTCCTAACACTCGATGTGCACCATTTAGCGACTATCATAGGAGGTTGTTTCAACGTAACTACTTGTAGAGTACTTTTAATACGACGGGATGTCATAAACATATATTTTGACAATAAACATTATTTCCAAAACGCAAGTGGTATGAATATCATATGAGTTTGCATTCACGACAACATATCATAATTCAAGTCATAACATTCATTTTAGGTCATGGATAGTTTCCGAGCCTCATTTTCGCACTTCATTTTGTTAGCATATCAATCATACCAGGTGAGTTCATACCCGCTTTTACTCGCTTAAATTCCTAAAACTATTTGGGCGAGATACATGCTTATTTATCAAAACATTTAAACTTTTTGCCAAACAACATCACTTATACTTTAGACTTGGTGCGTGAGTGACTAGACTTAAACAAACATCCCAATATTTATATGTTGGAAGGCCATTTATTTGATACACCAACGTGAGTCGTTGGAGGAACATCCCAATATTTATATGTTGGAAGGCCATTTATATGGATACACCTCAACGTGAGTCGTTGAGGAACATCCCAACACGAGTTGTTGGAAGACCTTGTGGTGATATTTACACTTTTAACTACCTTAATGCGCATATTCATGATTGTCATTCTATTTTAGGCAATGGGTTGTGAACACACAAAGTTGCAAGTTTTGTATGGGCGGAACTTGAACCGAGTGGATTTACAATGCCTTTGGCTGTGTGAACATTCTCAAAGTATTTCGTATCATTTTATTACAAACTTATGAACTCACCAACCTTTGTGTTGACACTTTTAGCATGTTTATCTCAGTCATAAGGTGATAGTATTTCATGGAGCTTTTGGGTCGCATGGCATACATTGGAGTCTTGTGCTTTAACAATTACCATTCGACATGTTTTGTAAACTCTTTATGTATTATCAAACTTTGTGATTTCTTGTTGTGTAAACTTTAACATATGTAATCGAATGGTAAACTTTTCAAACGCCTCATTATATAGGTCGTCAGATCCATACTTTGTGCTATGACGCCATACCCCAATGACACTATCGTTCCGCTGCGATATTTTGGGGGTGTGACATCAAATCCATTTCAAATCTCATTAAGATCAATCTCATTCTTCATCAATTAATCAGCAAGTAACAAATACACAACATCCCATATTCGTTTCATTCTTTCACGATTCCTATCGACAAAGCTTCAAGGATTCGTCTTCAAGATCATGATATTGATCTCAGGCAGGTTGTAATGTTGTGTTTGCTTTTTGATTTTCATTTGAACGAAGCAAAGAGATGATGTAACATACTTGTTATATTCATTTTAATAATTTTGGATAGAATCACAGTAAGGTCGATGATGAAATACGTTCAACAAAAAAAATCTTTAAAAAGATTGAGAACAACGTTGAACGTTTCCGAGATCAACTAGACATATGTTTAAGTTTTGAATAGATGTAGGAGATGAAGGATGAGATTAATGTATTTGCAGTTGAAGTTGTGATGTGATAAAGGGATTGATATGGACGTTGTAGTAATAGTTGAGATTTTTATTTGGTTGGAGTTGAAGTTTTGAGTCGAGATAGTTGATACACGTTCATTTCAATTCAAGTCTGTGGAACTTGGACCAATGATGGTGAAACGTGAGGTCATGAGATTGTTGGTATAATGGTTTAGTGGTCAACAAAACGCAGTGTAGTCTTTTACCTTTCTTCAAATCGCAGCTAGTTTTGATAAAACGCAGTTTGAAATCTCAATATCAAATCGCACTTCCTCCAAAACGCAATGGAGACAAACCGCAACCCTTTTGAATATCAAACCGCATCCAAAAGAGTCAAATCTCAGTGCTTGTAGTCAAAACGAAGTTCTAGCAAACAACCTGTGAACCACACGTCGCGATCACAAGTCGCAATCTGATTCTGGTAAACTCAAAACGCAGTCAAGAATTTAAGCAAAATGCAATGAAGAATTTTCCGACCATTTTTTCGGCAACAGTTCAGATCACGTTTTAAGACCAGATTATGACCACTTTTCACGGAAATGGTACAAAAACAAGTCAAAATAGATGAGAGTTAACATAAAATCTGTTTGGACACCAAGTGACACAAAACAGATATATGAAACTAAATAAAGCATGAGACTTTTGAGTTTTTGACAATGTTGGATACATCAAATGTTTAAAACTATTATCATCAACAAGATAGGAAAAAAAATCCGAGCACAAAAAATAGGTAAAAACAGCTTAAACAAAATGATTCGAAGCACAAAAATCAATGAAATAAACAACCTGGCTCCTTATAGCAATTTTAGGACCAAAAAACTATAAGATTTATGTGGTTCGGGAGGTCTAGGTTGATCAAAGAAGATGAAATACATCATCTATCTAGTGAGAGAAAGTAGAGAGATGGTAGAGAACAAATGATACTTTTATTGATAAAATGAAACAAGCACAAACCTAATGATTTCCCACACCCCTCATTGAGAGTCATGAGGAGTATTTATAGGCTCATCCAACTATTACTTTGCCCCGTTTACATAAGTAGTCTCTACGGGTGCAACTTACTACGAATCTAGTCCAATTCACGTATATGACGTTATCTTTATAAAAGAGCGAGGCTAACAAAAACCTCATTCCATACAAGAAGGTTTTTGAGACCCAAACCACCCTCCATTTTAGGACCGCATACCACTGACCAAGCTACTTTTGCTCTACCCTTACAACTTTTCCCCTGACTCTACAAAAAACTCTTGAGTAGACTATTAATTTCTTTTATAGTAGCTTTAGGAATCTTTATGACAGAAGCCTAATAAGTTTGCATATGACAAAGACTTATTTTCCACTCATTTACTTTATTTTTCACCTTATCTACTAAAACTTTGCAATCATTAATCCCAATGTTATTGGCTAATAATGGAATGCCTAAATATCTTACAGGGAGCTTGCCAGCACTGAAAGGTAAGACATCAAGGATTCTTTGTCTCTACCCTAAATCTACACTTCCAAAAAATATAGTACTCTTGCCCATGTTTGGTTTATGACCAGCTGAAGCACTAAACTCATTTATAGCATCTCTTATGACAGTAACAGAATAGTGGTCCCCATGACATAAGATCAAGAGGTCATCAGCAAAGGACAGATGAGTCAATTGGATTTCTTTACACCTTTTGTGAAATTTGAATTTAGCAAACTGCTTTATTTTCCTGGCCATTATAAGAGAGAACACCTCCATGACTAATCTGAATAGGTAAGGGGATATGGGATCCCCTTGCCTTAATCCCCTACCACTTTTGAAATAGTAATGCCTATCACCATTAATGCAAATTGAAAAAGCAGCAGAATTGATGAACTTCATTATCCAACATACCATTTTCTCATGAAAACCAAACTGGATCAAGATGATTTCCAAAAAAACTCCAGTATGCGGTGTCATAAGCTTTAGCAATATCCACTTTTAAGGCACACCTCTTAGCTCCATTTTTACAATTGTATCCTTTAAGAAGCTCTTGAGTCAGAAGAAGATTATCTTGAATGATTCTTCCAGGCACAAATGCACTTTGGTTAGAGTTGACCAGCTTATTCAGGAAAGGCTTAAGTTTGTTAGTCAATATTTTGCTAATGCATTTGTAAATTACATTACAACATGCAATAGGCTTGTATTCAGAAATTCTTCTTGGATGAGAGATTTTAGGGACAAAAGAAATAAGGGTAGCATTGACCTTACCAAGAATTTTACCAGTCTGAAAGAATTCCTTAATTGCAGCACATACATCATCCCCAATAATGCTCCAAGCTTTTTTATAGAAGGTTGCTGAGAAACCATCAGGCCCTGGTGCTTTGTCATTACCAATGTCAAATAGAGCATCTTTGATCTCAATGTTGGTGACATCTGCAGTCATTGCCATCCTATCATAATCACTAATTTTATTGACAAACAGATTATCAGCATCAAAAATAGGAACCACAACATTCTTATTGCCTAAGAATTTCTCAAAGTGCTCCACAAACTTTCCAGCAATCATATTACCCTGAATAACATTCCCAGATTCATCATTGATACTTAGAATTCTATTTCTTTGCTTCCTACTTTTGATACTCTTATGGAAGAATTTACTGTTTTTGTCACCATTTTGCCACCAGTTAATCTTAGCTTGTTGGAATAGTAACTTTTCTTCATCAGACATAACTTCCATGTACTTCATTAAACAATCAGCTTCTTTTGCTTTTGTGATGGGACAGTGAGGGTTACCAACCATTATGTTAGGAATTAGAAATTCCAGGTATTAAAGAGTCGGTCACCTCAAGTATATGTAATCGTTAGAAAGCTCGTAGTCGTAGTTCTTTTATGTTAAGTAGTATTTAGTTAAGTAACACCGTGGAGGACGGACGGGTCTTTACCCACCGTATGCCCGATCTGACAAATTTGATGTGTGGCGATTTATGTAAGATTATAAATACTCTCACCTTCCAAGGTAGAGTTGGAGCTCATAATAATATCTTTCACTTTCTCTCTAAGTTCCCTAAACCTCTAACTTTCTCTCTCTAGAACCTCATTCATACGCCACTTTGTGTTATGGTTTGATGTGTATGTGAAAACTAATATCTTACACATTAGCACTTGAGTTTTCTTCAATTCTTCTCTAAGGGTACTAACTCTTTTAAACAGATTACCTTTACTCCAACTTAGCTTATTAAAGGTTTTTCAAACCTTTAAGCTTCTTCACAACTTTAAACATTTTGCACCCCATAACCTCTTCTTTCCATCCTTCTTTTACCATAAATAAGAATTCAGGTTTTTCAGCAATGTAGTTAGCAAATTTAAAAGCTCTAGACTTTTTAGGGATGCATTGAGGGATACAAAGAATGGCTGCACTATGATCAGAAGTGACAAAGGTGAAAAGTGACCATTAGCAGCTTTATAAGACTTCATGAATTCTTCATTAACCATCATCCTATCAAGTTTCTTCATTACACTAGTGTTGGCCTTTAATAGAGATTTGATCCAAGTGTAATGAAGACCAAACCTGCAAATATCTTCTACTTCAATATCATTGGTGTTGGGATCACTTGTAACTAGTATTTCAAGTGTCGGTCATTTATATGTATTAGGTTGTTTAAATAGGCTTATATGTATGTATTTAATGCTAGGCTTATGTAGTAAGCCCATGAGCCTATGCAAAGACCCATAAGACAAAAGGAAGGGACTAGAAGTGTTTTCCTAGCTCCCTTTCCTATAAATACAATGTAAACTCTCATTTGAGAGTGTTGGTTCCTTTCATAATATACATAATCGTTTACTACTCTTTGTGTGTGAAAGAATACATCCGTGTTTTCCTTTCTCTCATTCTAATTTACATCAAACATACTTGTGTTCATATTATGGTGACCTAACAGTGGTATCAATCGCCATTTAGTTTAGTGAAACGTTTTGTGTTGAAGTTTGTCACGTTACACCTACTTTTCTCTCGTTAAAAACCTGGGTTGGTTACACCTACAACCAAAATGGAAACCGAGTGTTTCTTGGTTCAAAAATGCAGAATCTCATCTTAATCATCATTTATCAAGACTGTTCGGCGTAAGTTCCTTGGCTTGGATAGGACATTTAGTCCATGTCGCTATTCCTGCATCCAGAGGGGAGTACGCTCGATGGAATAATTTCTTAGATGTATTACCACATCCCCAAGGGCTAGGCCCACTTTTATAGATCGATGGAATCTTTATGCTCAAAATCCCGATTCAATTAGTCATTTATTTGGTACCTCCCAAGGAGCAGGAACTGCCATTTTAACCCTTCTTGGGGAATTCCATCCACAAACCCAAAGTTTATGGCTGACTGATATGGATCATCATCATTTAGCTATTGCATTTATTTTTCTCATTGTTGGACATATGTATAGAACTAATTTTGGGATTGGGCCACGTGTAAACTTTGATTTTTTGCACTTCAATCTTGAAGCTTGGAAAGTTTTAAGGTTAATATAGTGTTTAGAATCCTAGTTTTAGCAAAAAGTTTGGAACTTTACGTGTTATTTTATGTTTTTCACTCGTTTTCCTTTCGTTCTTCATCTTTACGCTTAAGCTCAATATTCACTTTGGTTGTTAAAGTTCAAAACTTCCGTGTTATTTAAGTGTTATTGAAGCTGTTTCATCAAAAGGATTAAGTGTACAAAGCGTTTTGGTGCTTAAAAATTCGTTTTGGTCATTTATGTTGTTTTTACGAGTAAGCAAAACCCTCATTTTACGCGTAACTCAAAACCCCATTTTTACGCTTGACTTAAAGCCTAATCTTACGCGTAACTCTTACACCCAAGCCAGAGTTTATGCCTAAGCAGTTTTACGCATAAGGAATTTCTCTTCAGAATCTTCAAAGTTGTTTGTGACTCAGTGTTTTCCTTGCTTGGATAAGCCTGTGAAACATTTCGACTTGTGGATATCTTTCTAACTTGGACAAGTTTGAAATATTTTGGTTTATAAACTATTCTTACGAATAAGCTAAACCTTACGAGTAACACTTTATGCCTAAGATCTATCTTACGCATAAGGTTACTTCCTAATAAGTCTTTAGTTTACGACTAAGCTTATGTTTAACCATTAATTTTACGAGTAAGATATTCTTACGAGTAATGGAAGTTTACGCATAAGGAAGTTTACTAGTAAGCACATCAAGTTTACGCCTAGAGAAGTTTTACGCCTAAGCACATCTTCAAAAACAAACTCAAGTTTCATTCAACTACAAAGATCCATCATCAACACAAGTTTCAAAGATGTCTTAACCACCATACTCCAACTACTTTCCTCATGAATATCCTCAGCAGCAACAACAACAATATCCTCAACCACAATTTCAGCAACAACCACAACAAGTTGGAAATTATCTTCCTCATCAATATGCACAACCACCACAACAACAAATCCCTCAACAACTCACTCCACAACCACATCAATATGCTAACTACTTTCAATATCATTTCCCAGCAAAGTATGTTATGCATGCATCAACGCAAAAGGAACCTACTTGGTTTGCAAAAATGTGTGAAGCTATAAGTTGCCAACAATCCAATCATGAAGCTGGATCCCTTGATAAACCTCCAATGTTCACTCTCGGAAACTATGGGTTATTCAGTTCTTTAGATTTTGTGATCTTTAGAAACCTCATGGTAAGTTCTTGAAGAAGGTCATTGATAAGGTTTTAAAATGTACCTTTTTGAGGGGTCATTTAAGCCCTTATTTGATCACTTTTGTATCCGTTATTACTTAATATCGTTCCTTTTCACTTTTTAGGTATCTTGAAGGCAAAATGCTGGAATGACACTTATTTGGACGAAAATGCGTGAATATACGAAGAAAATGGCCAAAGTCAAGAATCGAGACACTCAGTCTCTTTGAACCAAGAGGATGGCATCAGCGTTATTTGCGATGCCGTCGCATCACTTTGTGACGGATCGAGAGTCAAATTGCTTATTTACAAGTGACGGTGTCGTTTTAAAAGAGTAGGTCGTCACAACTCGACGGCCTAGATTTGATCCGCACGACGCCGAGATCAAGGGACGGCCACAAGCATAAGGTGACGCTGTCGCAAGACTAACGTGGCCAAGACAAAACCCTATTGACGGCGACCCGACGGCATCACAAATCAAAGGGTGACTCCGTCGCATATGTAATATTATATATAGAATCTGAATTTTTTAGTTTTCAGTGTGTAATATTTTGGAGTAAAAACCTAAACCGAACCAAGGTTGTCTTGTACAGTATTTTAGGGTTCCAAACCCTATCTTACATCAAGATAAGTGTTTTACTTCATTAATTTAATTATGTCTTCAATTACTTGTGTGTATGCTTGCATGTTCCCCATGTCCGGCTAATTTACTTGTGTGTTTGCTTAGGGAATATGAAACTTAATTATTGAATATTGATTGGTTGTCTCTTATCTTAATTGTTAATGATCTAGTAATGCGATAGGTCATCCGTTGTATAGTTAATGTTTGATTAATCTTTGTGAACCTTAGTTTATAATACCTAGAGTTGTTGTAGGTTAAACCATCCGAAGAGTGCCTTAGAGTTAAAGTTTATAAATCCTAGAGATTTTGTAGGCGAGACCCTTTGGTAGTTTCAAAGAGTTAGGGATAAACGCATACCCTACGACCTTAGACACACAACGCGATTAAGAATAAGGACGTGACAATTCAACCATCAATAGGAGATAATTAAGGAGTAATAAAACCTAAGTAAACACATCTTTAAATCATCATACGAGCACACAATAATTAGACATAGACTACATACACCACTAGATTAGATAATTAGATAAGTAGAGTAATCGGTGAAATACCAACCCCAAATCAAAACCCCAAGATTCGTACCTTTCCATTTCCTAAAAACATAAAAGATAAAAAATAATCTTCCTCAACCCCAACCTTAGCGTAGTAACTTCTCACTAGCATTCCTATTCCCTTAGAGAACGATATCAATTCCCGTGGCTTACCTTAATACTACACTACAACGATTAGGTTCACTTCCTAGGGTGTTGAAAAACTTGCTCGACGAAAAGGAAGTTCCTTTGACCCCGAACGACGCGTGTAGCGTTATCAGTCATTCTTGAAGGTCCTTTTCAAATGTCAACTGTGACAATATTCGGAGATCCAACTGCTAATCCACTAAAGGATGACACTACTTCCATTCTCACAATGTATCAACTCACTGCTGAATAGCTACTTCACTTAGAAGCCGATGAAATCGCAATGGAATACATCCTTCTGGGATTACCCAATCCGATTCTTCGCAGTGTTGATGCTAGAAAACTGCAAAAGATATGTGGGATCACATTCATCTCGTAATGGAAGGCACAGAACTCAATCAAGAAGACATGGAATCAAAAATTAACCTATCCTATAAAAACTTCATGATTGATCAGGGGGAATCATTAGAGTCATATTATCATCGGTTTACAGACATCATCAATGACTTGGACAGACACAACATCATTTTGCCAAAAATTACAATCAACACAAAGTTCCTAAGTTGTCTCGGTCCTGATTGGGAAAAGTATGTTACATTCATCCATCAAGCTAAGAACCTTTACAATGCAAAGTACGGGATGTTGTATGACTACTTGAAGCACCATCAAAAGGAAGTGGACAAAGATACACCTCTTCGTGGAATTTATGCACCTTTACCTAATGCTAATTCACTTGCTTTGTTTGCTCAGTCATGTTACCCACAATTTCCACAGCTTGTAACAAGTATTTACTAACCCACCACAATCCACCCAGATTACATCATATGATCCATCATAGCAATCACATGATACTCAACTGGTTCCTTACAATAACAACTCCGATTCGGCACTCTACAGTGAAACAGAGAATGATGATGAAGAGGCTTTCAATAAGTTGAATCAAGGATTTGCATTAATTACTCGTACCTTCGGGAGATTTGCTAACAAATCCAACAACCGTATTTGTACCTCATCTAATACAAAGAATCAGGCTGTTGGTCAGAATGGAAGGGTTGAAGTTCAGAATAGAAACAATGGTCGTTAGATGGAAAGTGCTAACTACATGGGTAGTGGACAAGGTTTCAATGCTTCTGGAAGGAATAACATGGTTGCTCCTTACCAAAGAGTTCAGATTGTTGATCAGGGAAATGTTCAGAATGGGAATACGGGTCTTAGATGCTATAACTGCAATGAGAAGGTTCATCTGGACAATGCTTGTCCAAAACCGAGAAAAAGAGGAAGTGCTTATCACAAGGAAGCTTTACTCTTGGCTCTCAAAGATGAAGCTGGTGAAAATCTTACCAACAAAGAACAGAGCTTCCTGGCCAATGCAGATTCCGATAATGACATAGAGGACTTGCAAGCTAACGCAGCTGTAATGTTGATGGCCAATATGCAAGAACTTCACATGAGTGAAACAGGCCCAGTGTATGACATTGATGGCTTGCCTCAGGTACCATATCCAAAAATATGTCTTATACATGATCTGATATCTCCGTCTGCATCTGCATCCGACAAGAAACAGAGTGTTCAAAATGAGCAATCTACATCTCATTATGAAGATAATCAAATGGATCACGTAGTTACATTTGATGATCAAGATGACCTTTTGGTTACCTTTGATAATCAAGTTGACCTCGAGGTTACATTTGAGGATGTAAATGATGAATATGTTGATATTCAAGTTGAACAAGATGAACCTTCGTCTAATCCAGATCCAAAACTCATGACCTTACTTTTGACCACCCAATCTCAAGTGGAGAAATGCAATGAGATAAATGGAAATCTTCGTGAAAAAGTTGCACTATTGACTAAGGATCTTGAATGCTATAAGTTACAACTTAAAAATTTTGAAACAAAAGAGCAATGTGAACATAGTTTTGAAATCGCTTTTCAAAAGTCATACCAATAAGAACAAAACTTAGAAAGAAAGATACGTGATCTAGTAGTTTCCAAAAATGATTTGATTTCTCAAATAGAAAAAAAAATTGAACACAAACAACACGTTAACACTCTTGCTTCGAAAACTCAAAAAGCCAAGCTTGAGTTATCTTCGTGTCAAAAAGCATTTTCAGAATTTAAACAAATTTCAAGAAAGCAGGTTGATCAGTATCTTGATGAAATTGTTGATTTACAAAAAAAACTCAAAGAGTTTCAAAATGTGGTATATAAACATGGTGAGTCAATCACAACAATTCAAAAGTTCACATTTAAACAAAATCCTGGTGGATACGGGCCAAATTTTGCTGATAACAAACCACGTTTTTTTCCATCGAGCATTCAAGGCAAATCCAAAGTTGTATAGTGTAACACATATGCTTGATGAATCTATTGTGCGTGTTGTTAAATATAATCGTGAAGAGGAATGAGATGCAGAAGATGAGAGTAGATTGAAATTGGAAAATGTTGAATATAAGAAACCTTTTGATTACTCAAAAAGACCTCTCATAACTTTTCTTCCACAGCAAGAAAAAACAACCACACCTTGGGTTATCACACATATTAATGAGTCCTCTTTTGATGTTGGTCCCGTCAAACCAGTTGCACAAATTAATAGTCCTTTACCTTCTTTAAGTGAAATCACACCTTTACCCGAAAGATGTCAAATTCTCAAATATTTTGATACATTCATGTCTGACATTAAACTTTTGAAAAATGCAATTAAACGTAATTCTGAAATAAAAGCTGCAACTTTTCAATCAGTTTATGCCAGATATCAAAGAGAAATTTTTCAAAAACAGCTTTTACCACATGTTCGAAATTTGCGTATGTGTGCAACGTATTGGGAACGGGATCTTCAGAAAGAAATTGGACAAATGAGAACAATTTTCAATGAAACAGAGGCATGGATTTTGAAAATCAAAAAGAAAAATAAAACTTTTCGAAATCATGATGATCGACTCTTGGAAGATGTTATATGTGCTGATATTATATCAATTGTGTTGTATTATACTGCTTGCCTCTGCTCGTGATAATATTGTTGTTGATAATGTTGATAATGTTGATATTGTTGATAGTGTGTCTCAAATCGAAACTTTGAAAACTGAAAATGAACGTTTGTTAAATGAACTTTCAGAAGTAACACGTCGTCTTCAATGGTGTCAAAATGATTGTATTAATCGAGAACTTGCTTTGCAAAACAAACTCAACCAGTCGAGTGCAAAACCTTTTGAACCAAAACTCGAATGACTGGATGATGAGAACGCGTCTTTGAATTGTCAGATTTTTAATATGAACAAGAAATTGCAAAAGTCAAAACAGAATATGGTGCCATATTTAATTTACTGAAATAGACACGTGTAAAAGCGTCAAAAGATCTTGATGATCATCTTGTGTACACTCGTGAAGTATTAATTGTTAATGGAAACTTACTCTCTGAAAATCAAGATTTATTACACACTATCATAGAGTTGAAAGAGAAGTTGGTGAAATATGATAATGATAAGTCTAGTAACACAAATGTCCTTGCACACAGAATGTTTAAAATTGACACTAGGAAGACCACTGACAAACCACAAGATACTAATGTAATTCCTTCCACTTCTACATGAGTAGTTTCCTCTAATCCTAGCATTAGCACTTCACAACTTAAGAGCAATGACAAGAAGAATAGGAAGTTGCAACGTAAGAGAAGACCACTAAAAGCCTCTAAAGTAGAAGATCATGTTAAGAATTTGAATAAAACACATGTTGCACCTACTTTAGATATTGCGTTAGATGAATGTAATAGCAAAAGTGATGTAACGAATGTTGAAACTTCGAGTACTTTGAATGTTATGTTTGAAGCATCTTGTAATGTTTGTCGTAAAAGTATGTTTTCTGGTTTTCATGATAATTGTGTTGCTAAATCTATCTTATCTCGTAAACGGAAACATAGTAATGGCATTCCCTCTAGGCCCACTACTGCTTTTAAGTCTGTGCTAGGTAAACCGCCTTCTATAGTTTCTGAGAATATCATTGATGTACCCATAGCTCCATCATCACCTCCTAGGAAGAAAATATTCCCTAGTGCATTCACTAAGACCAAAGCACAAACTAGTTGGACTTGGCAGAGATGGTTACAAAGTACACCCGGTTTTAAATGGTTACTGATAACATCAAATTAGCCTGATCTTTTATATATCAAATTTCCGTGTTTATGGCCTCATTTGCATTAACATGGTACTTAATTCTTTCATATTCGTTCATATTTGCATTTCAGGATAAATGAGGCGTTGAAGCGGAAAAGATGTGATATATGGCCAAAGATATGTTCTGAAGATTGATTTACGAGGGCCTTTGGATTTTATATGAAGATTACGCCAGTAACTAGCTAATAAGGTTACGCGTAAATATGAGTTTGAAGGATACTGGCGTAACCAATTCTTATGGTTACGCGTAATTATTATCTTGAAGGTTACGGCGTAACATGGCAATTTAGTTACGTCGTAGAGATTATTTCAGAGGGATAAGTATGAGATGAAGAAGGATTACGGCATAACTCGGATAATTAGTTACGCCGTAATTAATTACTTGGGCGCAAAGTTTCGAGGTCCAGGGATTAGAAGCGGCAAGTTAATATTTATTTTATTCACTTCGAGGACCAAGTATAAATATATCAAGAACGATGAGGGGCTGAAATCGTAAGTATTATTAAGGCTTTTGGACTTAATTTTAATCAACACGCTACTTCAGGGACTAAAAGTGTCAACCATATGCAATATAGTTTCAAGAAATTCTAATGATTAGAAAACTACGAAGTTACTATATTCTTATATAGTTACGGCGTAACTCTATAAATAGTTACGGCGTAACTTTAGTTACGACGTAACTAATTTATTTAATTACGCCAGAACTATGTCGGGCCTATAAATACACCCCTAATCTGCATTTTCCAAGATCTCTTCACCCTTCTCTTAGGGGTCGATTAGGCACCACTCTGTGGTATTTTCCAAAGCGAAGCCGCTTTGAAGGAAGAATTCACTCGCAATCATCATCACTATTAGCTCTACATCAAGTAATTTGTATCAAACATTATGTTCAATTCAATTTATGATTTATTCATTTATGTTGGTATGATTTATTATATGTTTGGCTAAGCACCCTGGTGCTGGCCTAGTTATGATTCTTTAATTGTTTTGTTTGCATTTACTTTACTTCCGTACAATTATTTCTAAGTGTATACATGCATAGTTTATTGGTAGCCACCCTTGGTTCGGTAATTTTGAATGGCGGTAGAGGCCAATTGCCTAGGAGATATGACCAACCACCCTAGGTGAGCGGATCGAGACGGAAGGGTAAGATATGACCAACCGACGACCCTTTCTACTTGTGCGATTTGACCAACCGATCACCTATCGCTTGGATGTACTTAAGAATTAGGGGTGAGTGTCTAAGTTCCTAATGGTCGGCACTCATTATTATAAATCTAGCATGTAGCGTACTTAATGACTCGGCTTAGGGACCAGGAACAACAGGACTTATGACGGTGTGCCTGATTTCTCCTGTGGTGGCATCTTTGCTGATAGGTTAGGGCGAATTGACCAAATGTTGTCCTCTCGACTTTGACCCCACCTGAAGTAATTGGAAGTAAGTGGACGTAAACATTACTAGCTAGGAGGAATAACTAGGTTAGCACCACTCTCCTTCATTGATCTCATCTCTTGCCTTTATCTGCTTTCTTGTCTTATTAGTTAATTTATTATTTCAATCTTAAACGCAATTAAAATCGTGACATGGACTTAAGTTAATTTCCGATCCACGAAGCTCTTGGGACGGCCTCGGCTTTACCATTTACTACACTACACACGACCGGGTACACTGCCCGTTAGTGCATTAGGGTAGACCATAGGTATAGCGAGACACTATAAATATTAAGACCTGGTTAGTAAAACCTACATTAGTTACCCAATATTATTAACATGTGTGCTTCATCTGTAACTGTAATGGAACCCTCTAACTCTTCGGGTTCCACCTCTACCTCTATTCCACATGTGTCGTCTGTGTGTATTGCAGGTGATACAAATCATCCTTTGGATTGTTGATAACGGCTGTTCCCGGCACATGACACGCAACCTCAAACTTTTATCAAACTTTGTTTCAAAGTTCATTGGCACTGTCAGGTTCGGGAATGATCACTTCGCAGCTATCATGGGCTACGGAGATTACATCAATGGGAACATTGAAATTAGCAGAGTTTACTATGTGAAAGATCTTGGAAACAATCTTTTCTCAGTCGGTCAATTTTGTGATGGTGATTTAGAAGTTTCTTTTAGGGAGAAAACTTGTTTCATCAGTGATCTACAAGGAAACGATCTCATGTTAGGATTCCGCACATCAAGCCTTTACACAATTTCAATGCAAGACATGGTCGCTTCATCTCCCATCTGTCTACTCTCTAAAGCAACATTTACAAAATCATGGCTATGGCATAAAATACTTTCACATTTGAACTTCAAAACCATAACTGATCTTGCATGACACAAACTAGTTGAAGGTCTTCCAAGGTTTCGGTATTCAAAAGACCAACTTATGCTCATCTTGTGACCAAGGAAAAAAGCACTCGTGCTCATTTTCCTTCGAAGGTTGAAAACACCACTCAACATGTTCTTCATCTTTTCACATGGATTTGTGTGGCCCCATGCGTGTGCAGACGATTAATGGTAAACGATACATTCTTGTAATCGTTGATGACTACTCTAGATGGACTTGGGTTTATTTTCTACGAAGTAAAGATCAAGCTACACCAATGATCATCACCTTTCTCACAAAAATTCAAGTTCAGCTCCGTAACACGGTTAGACAAGTCAGAATAGACAGAGGAACTGAATTTTTAAATCAAACTCTTCAGGAATATTATGAGAAAGTGGGAATTGAGCATCAGACATCAATTGCAAGAACACCCGAACAAAATGGAGTTGTCGAAAGACGAAACCGTACGTTATTGGAAGTTGCAAGAACGATGTTGATAAATGCAAAAACATCCAGATTACTTATGGGCAGAAGCTGTGTCAACTGCATGCTATACTCAGAACCGTTCAATGATCACTAAACGCCACAACAAAACACCTTTTGAGTTTATCCATAACAAAAAACTGAACCTAAAACACTTTCATGTATTTGGTGCTCTCTATTATCCAAATAATGATCGTGATAACTGTGGAAAGCTCAAGGCTAAAGCTGATATTGGAGTCTTCATTGGATACAGTGAAAACTCGAAAGGATACCGGATCTGGAATCGTTGTACAAAGGAAATTATGGAAACTATTCATTCTAATTTTGATGAGCTCATGCAAATGGCTTCTGAGCAAAATAGCTTAGAACCCGGAGATAACCGTCTTAACTTCCCTCAATCATCAGCTATCAAACCTTTCAACTCACTCATCGTCAGATGGAAACGTTGTTTGCTCCTCTGTTGAATGAAGATTTTGATCAACGTGCTCCAGATGTATCAACTGTTTCCGCTGCTCAACCTAATAATATTCCAATACCTGATACACCTGAAACAACAACAACTGTTACTGATGCACCCCCGGTTGAATCTCCAACAACAGCTGAACAAACCGTTTCTAATGACACTAACCCAGCTAATGATCCTCTAAATCACAATGTACCTGCACCTGCGGATTATGATGGAAATGCGTTTTTCAACCCTTTCTCATCAAAATGGCAAATCCATATGTTGCAGAATCTTCTACCAGCCATCTGAATCCACCTGATCTGCACAATGTATACCAACACCAACCTTCCACACACCGATGGACCAAAGATCATCCTCTTGTTAACATTACTGGAAACCCAAACCAACCAGTCGTAACTAGACAACGCCTTCAGACTGATGGAGAACACTGCATTTATGCGCTCACTGTCAGTCAAACCAAACCAAAAAACATTAAGGATGCGATGACTCATGAAAACTGGATTGAATCCATGCAATAAGAGTTGAACCAGTTCAAATGTCTAGAAGTATGGGAATTGGTTGAAAGACCGACAGGGGTCTATGTCACTGGTCTAAAATGGATTTGGAAGAATAAATTAGATTCGAAACAAGTCACGTCTGGTGGCTAAGGTTTACAAACAAGAAGAGGGTATCGACTTTGAAGAATCATTCGCACCGGTTGCTAGACTTGAGGCTGTACGGATTTTTCTAGAATTCGCGGCTCACATGAACATCACCGTCTACCAAATGGATGTCAAAACTGCATTTCTGAATGGTCAACTTAAGGAGACAATGTATGTTAGCCAGCCGGAAGGATTCATTGATCCATAGTTCCCTAATCATGTCTATAAACTGAACAAGGCTCTCTACGGTCTCAAACAAGCCCCTCAGGCGTGGTATGATAAGTTGTCATCCTTCTTGCTTGCCCATAATTTTATCAAAGGATCGGTCGACCCAACACTGTTTATTCAATATCACGGGAAACACATTTTAATTGTTCAGATTTATGTGGATGATATCATCTTTGGATCTACCCACATAAAGTACTACTTTTTTCAAAACAAATTAAAACAAATTTTGAAATGTCAATGAAGGGTAAACTTACGCTCTTCCTAGGACTACAAGTTCATCAATCACCCCGTGGTATTTTCCTCAGTCAGTTCAAATATGCTCTTGAAATTATAAATAAACATGGAATGCAAAATTGTGACACCTATATTACACCAATGGCACATACCAACAAACTGATGCTGATTTACATGGGAAATTGGTTGACCCTACCAAATACCGTAGTATTATTGGGTCTCTCATGTATCTAACAGCCAGTAGACCCGATATAGTATTTGTTGTATATCTATGCTCCAGTTATCAGTCAAGACCAACTGAAAAACACCTCTGAGAGGCTAAAAGAATCCTTTGATACGTCAAGGGAACCATTAACTTGGGGATCTGGTATCCGAAGGATTCTGGTTTTGAACTAATTTCATTTTTAGATGCTGACCATGCAGGATTCTTAGATACATGTAACAGTACTTATGATGGTTCACAATTCCTTGGTGATAAATTGGTGTCATGGCAATCGAAGAAACAAGATTGTACATCGTTGTTGTCAACAGAAGCAGAATATGTAGCCATGTCTGCGTGTTGTTCTCAAGTCATCTGGATGAGAACATAACTCAAAGATTATGGTTATGTATTCGACAAGATTCTGGTGCATTGCGACAACAGAAGTGCCATTGCGATCTCATGCAACACAGTTCAACACTCAAAGTCAAAGCACATCGATCTTCGATACCATTTCATAAAAGATCATGTGGAAAAGGGAACGGTGGAATTATACTTTGTAGGTACAGAACATCAATTGGCGGACCTTTTCACCAAAGCCTTGACTCCTGCAAGATTTGCTGATTTGGTTCACTGAATTGATATGAGGTGTTTGACTCCAGAAGAACTGGATAAATTTTTAAAACTCACTTGGAAAGTCAAATACCAAAACTTCTTTTGTAAATATATTTTAAAAACAAAATACAAAAATATAAAATCTTATAAAATCCAAAAATATTTTTTATCTCAATTTTACATGAAAAACAAACATCGCAAGTACAAAACTTCCATCAACACAATGTTCTATCAAACATTTCACTATTTTTCCTAAACAAGTGTTGAGGGGGAGAAAGTAAATATTTTTCCATTTCATAAAACCTTGTACTTGCATGTTAACAAAAATATGTTGTTTCTCAAAAGTGTTACTTATTTATCATGGATAAATACCCTCCTCGGAATCAAAAGTTTATAAAATTCAATATTTCATAATTCGAGGAGGAGTATCGTCAAGTTTCTTGCCAAAATGATTTTTTGTTTAACCAAAATGTGAGTTAAAGGATCTTGGTTGAAATATTTTGAGGTTAGGGGACTAAAAGTGTAAAAGTTGAAAACAAAATTTAACAAAAACAAAAATTTTGCACATTCAATGTACCTTCTTGTGCATTTACTCTTCCTCAACTACCTTCATCCACGACCAAGATTCAATCTTCAAATCAGTTCATGATTTTCAAATTCTGTAAGTGGCAAAACGTTCTGATCATGTTTTTAAACAATGGTTTTAAAAATCACAAAGATCCAACGATTAACTTTTCCTAAAATGAATTTTGAAAACTCGTTCATAAGAATGAATTTGGGGGTTTACGATTAAGGGTGTTTGAAATGAAATGTGTTGTTCTAAAACGTTTATTAGTGAATTTGAGACATGTATTCATCTTCAAAACCCACCCAGAAACATCAATTGTTGAATTTTTGATTTTAGGGTTCATGCGAACCAAATCGGGTTTTTCATTTCTGTGGTATTTGATGCATGTTTGTGAATGTAAAAGTGTTATAAGATGATAATAAACATGTTTCTAACATCCTATTAACCTAGAAACAACAAATGAATCATAATCAAAGTGTTAGGGTTTAGGTGCTTGCTCATGATGAATCTTTTGATTCTGTGGATGATAAATGTTAAAACTTGTTGTAATCCACCCCTATGCACCTTAAGATATCCGAGAAACAACATTTATTTAGATTGCTTGGACAAATATATTATTCATAAAAAGAGGGTTTAGGGTTTAAGGATTCTTACGCCTAAGCCTATTTTGTGAATAAGTGATATGTTCTTGTGCCTGTTTTGTGATCTATATGATGTTTGGAATGAATTATAATCAAATTTATCATGTTTGTGTAAACAGGTGGATTAATCGTAAAGATAGAAAAGGTGTTCTAAGTTTACGAATAAAACTAAAATTTTACGCATAAGAAAGTCTTTATGCGTAACTATTACGCATAAGACCTCTACAGTGGACTACGAGTTTCTTGGAAAGAAATTCGTAAACATGGGATTTTACGCATAAGTCTTTATTCTTACGAATAATGTATATTCTTACGCGTAAGTTATTCTTACGAATAAGAAGCGACGTTACGAATAAGCTTTATTTTTATGAATAAGCCTTACGCGTAAACCTTAGCCTATTCTTACGAATAAGCTTAAAAGCCTTCGAAAGATTTGTCAATTATGTTATGGCCGAAGTCCAGCTCATGACGACCTAGTCTTACGCATAATCATAGTCTTACGCTTTAGCCTTATTCTTACGCATAAGCTCCCATCTTTACGAATAAGGACACTAGTTTACTCATAAGCTACTGTTCACCAATATTAACCTGTTAAGCATAAGTCACAAATCTAAAGTTATGCATAAGCAAACAAATGTGAAAATGTTGTGTTCTAAGTGATAAATGAACTTGAAAACTTCAAAATTAACACGTTCACGTAACTTATCACCACAACTTCATGTAATTGGACATATGTGACTTAGGACTTGTAAAAAACATAAATGTGATATCATCAAACAAGGCATTAGATAATAAATCAGACTTAAACTAACACAATGTGTTTCTATATGTCTGTCTCTTTGTCTAATGACTTTCAGATCACAAAATGGTTGCAAATCAAGCAAATGTCAATGCCCCAGCTGAACTCACAATGGCAAACACATTCCCTGTTGGCTATAACAAAATAATTGGCAAAACAATCTTCGTGTCGATTTCAACAACTTCACCTGCTCGGAATCATCATGCAAAATTGTTGTGGACCTCCTTCTACAACATCCATTCAAACTCATGCTCACCAAGTCTGCTTCCATACCTGATTTCTACATCCATCAGTTCTGGCACACCATGGAGAGGACTGATGGTGATCATGTGGTTAAAGTCACGCAAAAGAAGTCATGGTCACTGTTGCAGATCTTTGTGCTATTCTTTCAATTCCAGACATCAATTCTCCTGCTGACTACGTCAAAATCCCAAATGAAAAGGAGATTCTGGACTTCTTGGTCAATATTGGGTACGATGAATCTTCTGACATCAGATCTACTCACTCTAGAGTTGATGTCAAGAACATTCCACAACCATGGAGAACACTTTATCTGATGATCGCCAAGTTAGTCTCGGGAAGAGATAGCGGTCATGAACACCCAAAGCTGATGCACTTACAAACTTTTTGGGGAATGGTCCATGTACATCACATAGACTATGCAAGCCTCATCTGGGAGGACATGATGCAGCATCTTAGGAAACTTGGTTCCAAGATTCCTTTTGTCCATTTCACCAAACTGATAATTCACAGAAGAACAACAGGATTGGGATATGAAAGTTTCAGTCAAGATATGAAAGTGTCATCAAGATTGATAAAAGTACTATGTCGTCGCAGCATCGAAAAAAAGAGTCAAAGAGCTAAAGACAAAGTCAAAGTACTGCACTATGAAGTCAAAGTACTGCAAGAACAAAAGAACTGTTATATTTGTTTATGGAAAGTATTGTAACTCTAGAATATTCTATGTTTAGATTACTTGTCGTACAAGGATACAAATTGTAAACCGACTAGGATATCCTTGAGCCTATAAAAGGACTCCTAGATTGGCATTAGAGGTACGAGTTTATGAGTTTTAGAGTTTACGAATTCACAAGTTATTTAGTGTTTTAGAGAGAAGTTCGATAATCTTAGAGTTGTTTAGAGTATCCGCATAATAAGCGATTTAGAGTTTATAATAAAAGTTATTCTTCTTAGCTTTGTTAAGTAAATTCGCAGACTTGATAAAGATTGCTCGGTGTTTCTTTGTTAATAACTTAGGATTTATCCGAGGTTGTTAAACCTTAACAAGCTAGTTAAAGTTAGTTTGATTAAAGTATATCGATCCAACAAGTGGTATCGAGCTTGTGTGGAAACTCGACTAGGAAGAAACCCTACTTCAACAATATTCAAGATGTCGATCAAGCTATTCCACCACCCTCAATCACCTCACTCGTAATTCCAATAATCAAGAAGGAGAATATGATCTCGGTGCATGAAGATGAGGCAAGATATTGCCATTACGCACCATGCTCTATGGAATGTAATTGTGAATGGGAATGAAGTAGTTCCAACCCATTGATATTCCCCGACAACCCAAAGCACCAAGGCGCCTTACCAAAGAAGAACCCTAAGGAATCAAGAAAAGGCACTAAACATTCTCTTATCTCGCCATTCCGTATGGTCATCTTCTCAAATTTCATGATGCTAAAGATGCTAAGCACTGGGTTGCTCTCAAGACCAGATTGGAGGAATGAAGCCTCTAAGAAGATGCACATAAATTTGTCAAGCAACAGCTTGAAACTTTCACAGCTGGTGAAAGAGAGTCTTGATGTCGATATGACAAGTTTCAAAATCTCCTCAACATGTTGGAATTATACAAGGCGTAAGTATCATTGAGGATGCTAATTTGAAGTTTCTATGAGTTTGCCATCTACATGGCATGTGATTGCTACTATGATCGAGGACAACAAGGTTTGGATGTCATGGACTTTGATGATCTCTACCATCAACTCAAGGTGTATGAGCATGAGATGAGTGGTCAAACAAATTCCAAGTCTCACAAGATTGCTTTTCTATCATCTCGAAAGAAGAGCAGATTTCAATCAAAAGTACCGCTTCTCCTCAAAGTACTATTTCTCAGCATCACTGCTTATACCCCCTTCATATGCTCAAGCAGTCCCACCAACTACCACAATGCACTCGATGAAGTTGTGTGCTCATTCTTTGCACAGCAAGCTAGTTTACCTATCACTTATGAAGAAGATCTAGCACGATTGAAGAAGATGCACTTGAAGAAATTGATATCGTGGCAAGTTGCTATGATCACCGCAAGGATCAAAAAGTATATGAAGAAGACAGCAAAAGCATTGATTTCAAACCAAAACAAGGAATAACTTTTGACAAATCCAAAATTGAATGCTTCAATTGTCAAAAGATCGGTCACTTTGCAAGGGAGTGCGATTTGCTAAGTATCAAGCAAATGTAACATCCGAGAAGCCAAAACTTGAGCTCAAAGAAATTCCACCATCAAACAAAGGCTTTGGTTGCTCAAGAGAAGTTATCGAAGTTGACCGGAGTGAAGAGTTTGATGATGAACCAAAGACTTCATCAGATGGTAGCAAAGGAAGATGTAGTTGAAGAAACAAGGGAAGCATTGACCGAGCACCGCTTTTGATGAAGAACCCGAACATGCCGCTTTGGAATCGATGATGGCTTTGGAGGATTTGATTGGAGCAAAGAAAGTGAAGATGATCCTGTTCTTCTTGCAATGGTGGCTACTTCACCAACTCGCCTCCTATCTCTCGAGGTATGCTCAAACTGTTATGATTTTTATCAAAAATTACTTAACAGCTTATGTAATTGAAAGAGATAATTGTGTTAGGGCTAGGTCCGAGGTAGTCGGTTATCAAATAACCTTAGAATCTATGGAAGCCAAAATTCTAGCACATGAAACTAATGAAGTAGCTCAATGAAAAATATGAACAACAGATTACCAGCTAAAACTTAGTGAATGGAAATTAAACTCAGAAATTGTCAAATTGAGAAATTAACTAAGGAAAGAGATGATTTGTTAGCTAAGTTTGATGCCCGAAAGAATCGGTTTGTCACATGTTTCTTATGTTCAAAAACAAGAAAGAGCCTACCTTAAAACCGGATTAGGTTTTGGAATGGATTTTAGTAAACTAGAAGAAAACCAACCTAGTGATCGTGATGAAGGTGATTTTGAGGACATAACCACTAGTGATGATGAACTCATTAACTATGTAGATACATCTAGTAATGAGGGCTCAATAAGTGAACCACCTCCCGAGTATAAGAAAGATAATGGTTATCATGTTGTTCCTCATCCCATCGGCATTCATCAACCCTCTAGGCCCGATGTTTCTCGCTTTGGAGTAGATAGTCTAGAGTTTAGGAAAAGCTTGTAGCTCAATCTAGGTCCGAAAACCCAAAGAAGTCGTTGAAAATAATGTTCAAAATCAAGCAAGACCTTTAAATCAAAGTATCGCCCACAAGCAAGACTTCTCGCAAAACCTTTTCAAAACAAGATCGCTAAACCTTTTGGGATAACTTTGGTCAAAACAGTTTCATCATTCACCAAGAAGGCAAAATAATTTTGGGCATAGACATAGAAGAAATCACTTTGGACATATGGGTCAAAAACTATGTTTTGTGTGTTTTAGTCCTACTCATTTAATCAAGGATTGTGAACATCACTCGTAATACCTTAGCAAATTTCCAAAGAACAGATCCGCCAACCACAAACCTAGAGAGCACAAACCGCTTTGGAATAATTCAAATAGGTTAATCACGTAAACTTCACACCGATCATAGATACCCACATCGTAGAAGACCTTTTCAAAACCTTCAAGATCTCACAAGATTTTCCAAAGCATCGCCACCAAAACAAGGTACCGATCACACTATTTGGAATAGGAATCCTAGGAGATCTCACTATCAACCTAGAAGGTATTACAATTCACATAGGGATCTAGATCACAGAACCACGTGTTAAACCGTAATGGGTTAAGAGGAAGGTATCACTGAGGACAAACAAGACTTTCAACAAAAAGTGAATCGATGCTTTTGTGATACAAGAAAAGCTAATAATCTTGTAAAAGAGATTTATGTTGAAAAATCGAAAGTTTTGAAAATCCACATGCTAAAGATCAAAAGATAATTCGGATCATCATTTGAAAGATAGTGGGAATTACATACTCAAAGAATTTGAGTTTGTAACTCCACAAGGGAACACAAGTCAAGAATGGCTTGGGTTCCTAAAAATCACTAACTCTTTTCTTTGTGTGCGGGCAACCCGTAAGAGGAACTTAAAGATCATCTAATTGTGGATAGTGGTTGCTCGAAGTATGACAGAGACAAAGAGATCCCGTCTCGATTTTAGAAATATTAGTGGAGGAAGAGTTGCATTTGGGAATGATCCCAATGGAGGAATGATTATCGGCAAAGGAACTATCAAAGCAGGCTTATAGACTTTGAGAATGTTAGATATGTGAAGGAGCTTAAGTTCAACTTGTTATCGCCTCTCAAATTTGTGATAAAAAGCATCCTGTGTTATTCACCGACACGTAATGTCTCATCCTTTCCTCCGATTTTAAGCCCGTTGATGATGAATTAGTAGTCCTTAGAGTACCAAGGACAAATGATGTGTATAGTTTAGACATGAAGAGTCTACATTCTTATGGAAGAGCCACATGTTTGGTGGCTAAAGCAACATCCAAGAGGCACATCAATGGCATAGAAGATTGGGCCATGTTAATTTCAAGAATATCAACAAACCGGTCAAAGGCAATCTAGTTAGAGGTTTACCTTCAAAGACTTACAAGAATGATCAATCATGCTTGGCATGCAAGAAGGGTAACAACACAAAGCTTCCTGCAAGAAGCTTGAGGAGAGGACTATTAGAGAACCATTGAGTCATTACATATGGATTTGTTTGGACCGTCTCTCGTGGCAAGTTTAAACAAGAAAAATACTGTTTGGTTGTTACGTATGATTGCAGAGATTCATTGGGTTTTCTTTTGGGTTTTAAAGATGATACTTTTGATACTATTCGATAATCGATTATAGCACTTGAAAACCAATTGAGACTCAAGGTTAGAGGTATTAGATGTGATAATGGGACCGAATTCAAGAACAAGCTTATGGATGAATTTTGTGCAAACAAAGGCATAAAAGGGAGTTTAGTATTGCAAGAACACCACAAAGAAAATGGTGTTGCAGAGAGGAAGAATAGGACTTTGATTGAAGCAAAGAAGAACAATGCTAGCGATTCCCATCTACCTATTCAATTCAAGGGCGTGTCGTAAGCATCAATGCTATGTACTTAATAGAGTCTCACCACCAAACCACGATGAAGACACCCTATGAATTGTCGATGGGCAATAAACCCAACATTCGCTTTATGAAGCCTTTGGATGCCCTCTCACTATTTTAAACACCATTGATAACTGGGAAGTTTGATGGCAAGTCCAAGAAGGATACTTATTGGGATATTGCACTAACAAGAAAGGCTTTAGAGTATACAATGTAGTTTCTAAGAAGATTCAAGATTGTCTTCATGTTGAGTTTTTAGAAGATAAAGACAATGAGAAAGGTAAAGGTCCCGATTGGATGTTTGATCTTGAGGTTTTAACTCCTTCAATGAATTATGTACCGTTAGAGAAGAAAATCAACCTGTGCACAATGGAGAAGATTTACAATATGTTGTTCATGGAGTTCATATTAGACCGGATGTTGTTCTCGATGAAGATCCTTTTAGTCCAAAACAAAGTATCGATGTTCCCAAGCAAAGTAGTGATACTCCAAAACAAAGTATCATTGCACCACAATCCTCATTATCTCACGAGGATCAATCTATTCAAGAGGAACTTAATCGATGCTTCTTCAAGATGTATTAGCACATTCTTACACCGATGAACAAAGGAGAGCTTATGAAGAGGCAAAGAAGAAGAACAAGATCGCAGAGTACTCTCACAAGATTTTTTGACAAGATTTTCACCAAAGTACCGCCGCACTGCTGACATGATTTTAGATGATTTGGATGATCCTACCATGCCCGGATTAGAGGAAACCGATGATGAGTTTGCAGATGAAGGTATTTTCTCGATTCCAATAATGATGCCGATTATACTAACTTGATGATGCATATGGAGTTCCACAGTCTCCAATCTTAAGGATTCATAAGAATCATCCTACTGATCAAATCATTGGTCCTTCTACTTCTGGAGTGATGACAAGACACAAAGCTAAGAGTTTTACTAAACCTCATAATGCTTTACTTAGCTTTGTCTACAAACAGAATAGACTGAATCATAAGGACCATCACACCTGCTTATTTACTTGTTTTATCTCTCAAGAAGAACCCAAGAATATTGCTCAAGCCTTAACTAAAGAAAGCTGGGTTGAAGCTATGCAGGAAGAACTTCTTCAATTTAAACTTCAAGAAGTTTGGGTTTTATGTGATCTTCCAGATGGGAAGAGAGTTATTGGAACCGATGGGTTTTCGAGTCAAAAGAGATGAAAGAGGTAATGTTATTAAGAATAAGGCAAGGTTAGTAGCACAAGGCTACATGCATAAGAAGAAGGAGTAGATTATGATGAAGTGTTTGCTCTGTAGCAAGAATAGAAGCTATTAGGATATTTCTTGCTTTTGCTTCTTATATGGGATTTCAAGTTTACCGATGGATGTCAAGAGTGCCTTTTATATGGCAAGATTACGAGGAAGTATATGTCAAACAACCTCCGGTTTTGAAGATCCTAAACACCCAAACAAAGTCTACAAGGTGGTTAAGGCTCTTTATGGCCTTCATCAGCACCTAGAGCTTGGTATGAGAGGCTCTCTACATTCTTATTGCAACATGGATACGTGAGGGAGCTATTGACAAGACTTTGTTTATCAAGAGAGACAAGAAGGATATCATGTTAGTTCAAGTCTATGTTGATGATATCATCTTTGGGGCTACCAAACAGTCCATGGTTAAGGAGTTTGAGCAAATGATGCGTAAGGAATTTCAAATGAGTTCAATGGGAGAGTTAACATTCTTTTGGGACTTCAAGTTAAACAACAAAGGAAGGTATTTTCATAAGTCAAGACAAGTATGTTACATATATACTTAAGAAGTTCAATTTTGATGATATGAAGATCACATTACACCTATTAAATCTATCAATTCATTGGGCAAAGATGAAGATGGACAACCAAATGAAGTCAAGTTATACAGATCAATGATTGGCTCTCTTATGTATCTTATCGCATCAAGACCTAATATCATGTTTGCGCTTGTTTATGTGCAAGATATCAAGTCTCACCAAAGATTTCTCACATGAATGCAAAGAAAGAGAATCTTCGTTATTTAAAACAACAACCAAAGTTGGGGTTGTGGTATCCAAAAGAGTCACCTTTTCACTTAGAAGCTTTTTCGATAGTGATTATGCAGTGATAATTATGATAGAAGATCCACCACCGGAGGATGCCAATATCTTGGAAGAAGATTAGTCTCCGGCAATGTAAGAAACAAACAATTGCAAAACATCCTCATCAAGTCGAATATGTAGTCACGCAAGTCGTTGTGGACAAGTTTTGTGGATGCGTAATCAACTCTTGGACTATGGGTTCAATTTCAAAATACTCCTATCAATATTGATAATGAGAGTACCATTTGTATTGTGAAGAATCACGTGTATCATTCCAAGACCAAGCACATACAGATTAGGCATCACTTTATCGAGATTGCTATGAGCACGTGCTCATTAATGTGGTTAAGGTTCACACAGATGATAATGTAGTGATTTACTCACCAAAGGCTTTGATGTTTCAAGATTCACTCACTGGTGGTGAGCATTGGCATGATTAACTACATCGAGCTACATTTAAGGGAGGACTACTTATTATTAGTTTAGTCCTGTGTATTGTTTGAGGAGGATATTTGTGTATACTTAGTTTATACGTAAGAATTTGGAAAAGTAATGCTTTTCCCGAAAGTACCGCTTGGAAAGTACCGCTGGGAAAGTATCGCATACGTGGAAAGTAATCGTTTGTCTTATTAAAGTACTGCTCCAACGGTTATATTGAGGGTAATTAATGCTAACGGTAATTTTATTTTGGGCGTGATTTTCAAATCTCACCTATAAATAACTACTTTCCGATTTTCCTCTTATATTAATACCTTAGCATCTTTTCCATATTTCTCTCATTCTTATTCGATTCCAATTTTATTGTGCTTACATAATCACCAATGGCGAATCGACCTACTATTTCAAAGCACAATATGGTGGCCAATTTAGACAAGATCAAGATAATGAGGCGTTTCATGATATTATTGATTATCTCACCGGGTCGCCAATCGCTTATGCTCTTTAGTGGAGCCGGATATCATTGAACCTTGATTCAAGAATTTTGGGCTACCGTAAGGGATAATATGGAGAATGATGAATTTTATATTAGAGCTACAGCTTGTTGGAAGAACTGTGAAGATTATCAAGCTCCATTAGAGAAGACTTGTTGTTTAATGATGACGATGGGGCTATTCGCTTTACTAAGGAGTTGATTTGGGAAACTTTTGGACATCTTGGTTATGAAGGGTCTTTAATGTAACAAACTTTTCGAAACAACTATTTTGTCCTCAATGGAAGTTTTTAATACATGTGTTGTTACATTGTATTAGTGCTAAAAGTACTTCTTGGGAGCAATTATCAAATATAGCATCCGCTATGGTGGGATTGGCTACAGATCGTGTTTTTAATTTTTCAAGGTCGATTCTCGATGGCATGCTTTCTCACATCAATCATGGATCCAAATGGTTAATGTATCCTGTGTTTATACAAGTTTTCTTGAACAAACAACTTGTCGATGTACCAAGCCTCACCGATTTACTTCCTGTTATTGTACAACAAGCAAAGATTTTTACTTTTATGGCAAGAAGAAGTGATCTATTCAGAGGTCCGATACGCCATTAACTACTTCTATGATGGAAGTTGTTCAAGTCGTTAGAGCCGATGTTGAAGATGTCAGCAGAAGTGAAGGTATTGCACCGCAGCACCGTGATCCGCAAGCACCGCTTCTCAAGAAGGTACCGTGATCTCCACAGGGTATTGCTTCCCAAGCATCAAGTTCAAGAAGATGTTGCGTTTCACCTTCTCCATCTCCACAACAACTGCTCCTCGCTTCTCAATCGAGGAACATTCATCAATTAAAGGAGATGATTCACATACTATACCCCCAAGAAATGACATTGGACAATTATGTTTTAACAAAGGAGTTGGTTGTTGCAAAGACTACTAAGGCTCAAGCCAAGCAGATAAAGAAATTGAAGCTAAAATTTAGAAGGCTAAAACTTTTGTCCGCCTTTGGTTAAAGAATTTCAGATCCGGGTCAAATCAAAGAAGAAAGCACAAAGGCGCCTAAGACAAGTAAACACCAAAAGGTTCATAAACCATCTTCTGTCAACTTGGGAGGAATTTAGAAGAATGTAACTTGAAAGAAGATATGGTTAAAGAGAATGAACCTAAAAGTTCTAAAAGTCAAGAAAAGATCATTCAAGATATCGAGGAGCAAGTTCAAGTTCAAAGTATCACGATGATCAAGGTATCGAACAACAAAGTATCTTTCAAAGTACCTTTAGACAAGAGGTAATAACTCCAAGAGTGTTAGATTTTGAAGAGGAAGCTGGTCCTTCTACAACAGTTATACAAGAAGAGGAGGCTATTCTCAAACCTATTCATTCTGCAAGTGATGATGAGTTCATTGCTACAATTTTAGGAGATTTATCACAACCAAGAGGTGGAGTTACTATTCGAGAAGTACAAGAAGAAGAACAACAAAGAACTTCTCAACCTACAATTGATCCTAAGGATAAAGGAAAGGGTGTTCGTTGAAACTAAGAAGAAAAAGCTAACTTTGGCGTAACTTAGAGAAATTGAAGTTGCTAGGAATGAAGTCAGCTAGAAAGCTTCAAGAAGAGTTAGATGCTAAAGATAGAAAAGCTCGTGAAGCTCAAGAAGCTCGTAGTAGAGAAGCAACTAAGAAGTTACAAGATGAATTAGATGTCAAGTCGATGAACCATTACAATCACCTACTCCTCGTTAGATATATGTCAAGAAGACCTAATTTAGCTAAAGAAAGGAATGCAATGATGGCGATTTGAAAAGCAGAGGATATAAAGGATTGCGTGTTTAACTATGTTGATATGAAAAGACTATATGATGTCAAACAGAGGCTTATAAGAAGGATGTTGCAGCATCAAAGACTTTAGAGAAGAAGCTACTTGGACCAAGCAGAGAAAGAAAAGTTTGAAAAGAAAAGGAAAACCGAAGTTACGATGTTCGCTTTTCAAAGAAAGAAAAGTTGAATTAAGATCCGAGACTAAGGATGAACTAAGGAATTATCTCGAGTGGTAGATTTTGAATATTCAAAAGAAGATGTCGACATGAAGATGAATGATCACGATTAGTGCTTTTGAAGTTGTGAAATCTAAAGATGGAGATTATATGATTTTTCATAAAGAAGATGAAAGCTTCAAAGTTTTCAATAGGCTATGGGACTTATTGCACATTATAGATAGAGTAGATTTATTCTATTTATATCATGTGGTGAAAGCTTACTTTGAACATAATCCATTAGAAGGGATTGGTTTAGTTTTACATGGTGATCTCATAACCGCATGGGAAACCAAGAAGAGAGCACTCGATGATATTTGGAAGAATCAAGAAAATTGGGAAATTGTTTGTCGGAGATTCTTTGAAGAGTCCGAGTTCATGTTTTAGAGTCGGAAAATGGAACAATGATACACATGTTTGCAGACAAAGATACCCTCTCACAAGAGCTCATGAGAAGAATGCTAGAGCATGGAATGGAAGTAGAAGAGGATAATGAAACCGCTTGCATGGTTATCAACTTGTTTATCAACCGGACTACCATTGTCAAGATGATGAATAAATTGGTATGAGACTTAATTGAATAAATTATTTTTGATAAATCAAGACTTTATTCAAAGTATCACGATCAAACAAGATTTTAATCAAAGTATCGCTTGCGCTTTTAACTAGTTAAGTGATTTTGAAGAAAACTTTTGTTAAGTAACAAATATTTTTAAACAAAGGTTGAATAAATGATTTTTGAGATGATAACATCAATAGGTTATCAATCCACCATGGTTTCAAAAGGATTGACTAATCCATGAGCAAACGGCTCGATAAAGATATATCAAACCGCTTTTAGTTGACAACTTGCTAATAAGTTGGATGGTAATCAACTCACCATATCGAATGTGAAGAGTTGGCTAGCCCACAAGAAAATGGCTTGTGGTAAAGGTAGTGGAAAACCATTATTGGTAATTAGTTCACCATTTGATAAAAGAACTAACTAGTCCGTAATGGTACAACTTTTGGTAAAGACAACTCGAATCATTGATAGTCGATGATTTGCTAAAAATCATATGGTTATCAATGTACCATGGTCTTACACACCAAAACATTTGGCTACTCCGAGTTAATGGCTTTGGTAAAGAGATCTAAATCCATTAAGTTTTCAATGGTTCACCTCTCACAGAGTTAACACACCGAAGTGATGAGAATAGTATGCAACTTAAACTGAATTAATGTACATAATTGTCATATGTTGCTTTGTTCTTTCGAAAAGATGGAGCTTATCGGATGATGCTATAAAGATTATTTCTACAGATACTTTGACAAGCACGTACACTACAGAGATACAATCCAAAGACTAAGAAACAATTTGTCCTTAAAGATGAAGTTGTTAAAGATAATTTACAAGGAACTTGAAGTCAAGCAAGTAGAATTCAAGTTAGGGAGGATTGTTGGGATATGAAAGTGTCAAGATATGAAGATTGATAAAAGTCAAGATTGAAAAGTCAAAGAGTCAAAAGTAAAGTCAAAGTCGCACTATGAAGTCAAAGTACTTGCAAGAACAAAAGAAAAGTTTATGGAAAGATTGTAACTCTAGAATATTCTATGTTTAGATTAAAGACAAATTCAAAACCGACTAGGATATCCTTGAGCCTATAAAAGGACTCCTAGATTGGCATTAGAGTCAGTTTATGAGTTTTAGAGTTTACGAATTCAAAGTTATTTAGTGTTTTAAAAGTTCGATAATCTTAGAGTTGTTTAGAGTATCCTTAATGGAAAGTTTATTGTTACTTCTTAGCTTTGTTAAGTAAATTCTATGTTTAGATTACTTGTTTCGTTAATAAGGATTTATCCAAATTGTTAAACCGAACTAGCTAGTTATATCCTTTGAGCCTATAAAAGGACTCCTAGATTGGCATTAATGAGGTACGAGTCTATGAGTTTTAGAGTTTACGAATTCATAAGTTATTTAGTGTTTTAGAGAAGTTCGATAATCTTAGAGTTGTTTAGAACCATCCGATCATTAATCAACGATTTAGAGTTTATAATAAAAGTTATTCTTCTTAGCTTTGTTAAGTAAATACCCTCGGGAAGAACAACCAATGATAAAGATGAGGATGAGGTGATGTTAGACACTGGAGATGACGACCATGACAAGGATGAAAGAGTTACAGATGATGATGTTTTGGCGGCTGCAGAGGAAATGAAAAGAAAGAGGGCCGAAGAAGAAGCGGCTAAGGCTGAAGAGGAACGCCTAAACAGGGAAACCGATGACTACATTGTCGATAATCCCTCACACAAACCCAATCAATCTTTTGACGCATCTCAAGATACTGCCACCATACCAGAATCATCCTCTCAATCATCACCTCCATCAACAAAAGAAACAACAAAGTCGACATCAAAATTGGTCAAGAAGAAGGCTGATACATGGATGTCTCGTGTCAAAGCTAAGATTTAGAAAGTTGTGCACCATTCACGAACCCAAAAATAAAACCGTCTTCAATCGCAAGTGAATATACTGGCCGATGTGGTCACAAATCTTTCGACACAAATGGACACGTTTCAAAACCAAAGAGAACATATTCAAGCGTTCTTCTCTCGGGACGTTCAAGGTCAAATAGATGAGAAAATCAAGAACTACACCCACTCATTTCTCCTTGACACGGTTCCAGGAGTCACATGTGAAATGTTCAAGAAGCAGTTACAACCAATGGTGAAACAAATGGTTAAGCAGGTGATCACAATGACACCAGTGGTCATGGAAAACAAACATGTCAAACCCCTAGTTGACTCCGAGGAAGACTTGATTACTAAGCTAGTAACAAAAATGGCCGCTAGAGCTCCATCATTCACCAAGGATGACGACGAACTCTATGATCTTCTTGTTGCACATCAACTTAAAACATCTTGCAAGGAAGATGCGCGGAAAGACAAGAGGCCAAGGGATGATGACGACAAGGATGAAGATCCAAATGCTAAAAGAAAAGAAGGCCGGTGGGTCTTCATCAACCATGCCACCACCACCTGCTAAGACAACCACCACCTCAACACAACAAGCTACCCAACAACTAACATCTAAGCAACCAATGGATACAGCATCCACACCACCTCTGGAAAAAACCAGTGATCACTTCACATACACTGGTGGTGAGGATCATGACATACCTGAGCCCCAACATGAACTACAACCGAATCATCAACCTGCACCTCAACAATCACCAAGACCAGAACCATCCTTCAGACAAAAGGGAAAGAAACCTTCAGTCATTTCCTGGTTAGATGACGATACTTCAGAGGAGTACAAATGGTTCAACAACATGGTAGAGGCGCAACCACCCCTAGAAAAAGGTCAGGAGCCGGTGGATGGTCAAACTCTGGAACAAGTTCAAATCCTTAAGAATGAATTCAAGATAAAGAAGATGACTAAAAGAGAACTCCGCATGATCAAGAATGATGCGTTCAACTTACTCAAATTAAGATCCGGCAATGCAATTGATCTAGAATATCATTTGGACAACATTGCCCATGCAATGTCCAACAACATAGAATGGCTCAACCGGAGTCCAACATCGACTACTCGACAAAGGACAATGAACTCTACTACACAGATTGGACCAAACCACTACCGGCGATCGGAAAACCATAACAACCAAAGATCCCATTTTGTTTCTTCTTCAACAACGACTTGGAATTTCTACAACACGGAAGCAATATCAGTATAAAGTATTCTACATCTCTCACATTCAACATACCAGCTGCATCGTTCTCCAACAACAAAGCCATTGAAGAAGAAGCCACAAACTTGTTCGTCGACAAAGTTGTGGAGTGCGACATCGATGCATTGTTTGGAATACATCATTGGCCAAAAAGGCGAAGGATTTTCTACATGAGCAACAGAGTTGGTAAGTCAAACAAGGTTATGAAGCATGATCAGAGGATAGTTGTTGTGATGTCAGTCAAAATGTTTACCAAGTGGGATTACTCCTTCTTGACGAAGATAGTCGTTAAAAGACAAAATGAAAAAGAGCATGATTTCTCCGAAGTTGACTTTCCGGATTTGTCTCTCAACGACATCGAAGACATGTATCTTCTCAAGGTACAAGGAAGGATGCGTCAGTTTTCTACATAGATTCAGATCAAGTACATCACCGCACTCCTTGTTTTCATCCATAGTAAAATTATCCAAGAGCGTGTTGAAGATTTACAACTCGGGGTCGAAAGTTACCAGAAACAACTCAATCTCACCGCACCACTTCTACACTTTAACGAACTCAATCAAGAATCTCAGTACAAAATCTTACATAAACCAAAGTTTGGGATTGTCTACCGAAGTGAAAATCATCATACGTGCTTCATGGAGTTCGATGAAATTCACTAATTCTATGATGCCACCCTGAAGATGGTTCGAGATGGATTGGCATATCGATTGAAGGACATTGAGTTGGGTATAATTCAGTCGAAGAGATGAAATTTAAAGGATCGCAAGGATGTTCATCGATTTATAACTAGTATTGATGAAAGGTTGATTCTTTAGGACCAGATGCGAAGGCTGGAGAGCTATGTGGGAGGAAGACCAGGCTTCTCGATTCTGAAATTCCAACGCTCGTTTGTAATCATTTGGTACTTTTAACATTCTTGACTGTGATTTTGATTGTTTGATTTATTAATTTATATTCATAATGGTGTTGATCCCAGTTGAGAAAACGATCTAATATAGAAGCTGACTTAATAAACACAATATATTAAACACTATGCGGAATCTAGTGTTTAATCTTAAGAAGAATAATAATCAAACAGCAATTATCACAAAACACCTCAATATTATATTAATACGAATACTCTGAATAGTATTAGGGTTTTACAACCTTGAAGTGTATCGACTTTAGATATATCTAACACGTATATCTAACTCTAACCTAGGACCTCCTTTTATAGACTAAGGAGTCCTTTACAATATACAATACGTATCCTACAAGATAAATATCTTTTCCATATTTATCTAATACAAAACATTAAACTGACATATCTAACTAGCAGTGCTTTGATTACATTAGCAGTGGTTCCAAGTAACTACTAGCCATGGTTTAACATAGCAGTGGATCCATTCTTTCTATCCGTGGTTTCCTTTGTGCTGGCAGTGGTTCCATACTTAGAAAAATTCCTTTCATTGGAACCTAAAACCCAACAATCCTCCCCTAAACTTGATATTTACAACCAAAATCATCAAGTTTCTTCTTAAGCACAGAATCTCTTACTTGGAGGATGCTTCCAAACACTTATCAGGATTAAATATCTTCTCAAACCTCTTCAGCAACCTGTAAGCTTGATCATCAAAGGGTTTCTGCAACTTTAAACTACCAGGCTGTATCATCTGAGTAATAAATCCTGGATGATTATTCAGTTTAGGATAATCACTTTCTACAAACATATGAATAATCTTCCTAGAAATTGTTAACACATGAACTCCACAAGACTGATATAGAAACCATCTTGTAGCCTTGCCATTGAAGAGTCCTTGCCATTCTGGTTCATCACGAGTAGGCTCAAACAAAATCTTCAAATTATAATACACAATCCTCTCATGATAATCATCTGGACACACATCTCCAAATTTGTCTTTGTACAACTTCCAGATATTCATCAAATCATCTCTATCCAAGTAGTAAAGCATTTGTGAAAATTTAACAAATTTATAAATCTCACCATTTGTTCTCTTAAACTTCCAACACCCTTCACTTCCATCATGAACTTCAAATGTATAAGAGACAATTTGATGATGAACTGCAAGAGGTACTGCATTACCAACCTCTGGCTCCTTCTCTTTAGATAATTTAGTAAGAACCAGCAGTCTTTTCTTGTTAGCATCCCTGTCCTCTTCAGTCTCTGACTCATAAGTATAATCCACAGCTTTTGATTTGTCAGCCTTCCTTTTCAATCTTCCTTGAGGCTTGGATTTTATTGCTAAAGGACCTTTTATATCAGCAATCTTCTCAATCTTCAAGAACAACTGATCTATCATAGGATTTGTAGGCTTTATCCCCTGTGGATCAAGTTTGGCTTCCAACATCTTTCTGGCTACATTCTTGGTTAGTGGATAGTCTTTATCAATAAACATGAAGAACTACTCCTGTTTAGTCTGTACAGCATGTACTCTGCAAGGCTGATATAGCATCCAATCAACCATCTCACAGTCTTCCCAAAATTTATCATCTAGATTGGGTTGACACAAGTTCTTTACAGCAGTCCACACAAACCTTGCTAAATCTCCAGTTGGCCCAAACTTCCCATATCTAAACTCCATTATCTTCCACAGTTATTCCAGATCAGCTTTATTCATAAAAAACAACAAACATCCAAAATTGAAGTATGTGATTTTTCATCCATCAGCTCTTGTAATTTCAATCATTTCTCTACCCTCGGCTGTGACTATGTGCCAATATTCAATATGATGAATGGATCTTACTGGTGTAGGATTGATAGGTTCTGTTGATCACACACCAGAAGATACTGATTCAGTCTTTCCTCCTTCTCCATCTCATCATCCAGCTTCTGTTTCTAAGAACTAGACTCCTCCTGATTAGCTGCTTTTCTCTTTTGTCTGTTCTTAATCCACTCTTCTTCTTTCTAAGAATTCATAGGAATGAAGTCATCACATCTTCTTTTACAAGTAGTATAAATCTCTTCAACTTCTTCATAAGAGCATTTTCTCAGATTAACAGAAACATTTATCTCCATATGCCTGATGAACTTCATCATTTGATTTCTCTTTCCACCCTTAGTTGGAGGTTTATTCTTTTTAGCTTCATATTCTTTAACTATCCTCTCCTGTTTCATCTTTCTCATCCTCTCAGCCAACACCTTAGACCTTGTATCAATGTCTAATTGTCCTCATTCAAGAGCAGTGTACTATGTTCTTATGCTTTCAACAGCTTGAAATAGAGGTTGTTCATTATTCCATTCTTCAAGAAATTTCATAGTAGCTTCCTCTTCCTCTTGTTTTTGCTTCTCTATAGCTGCCAATTCTTTAGCTTACAACCTCTTAGAAAGCTCTTCATCATGGGCAATTTGCTCTTGCTTATTCTTAAACTTCAAAACTAGCTCAGCAATACCTTTCCCCTTTCCAATATCTGGTTAAACCACTTTAGACTTTACAGGCTCACCAATTTTCAAACTTCCCAAGGGTTTAGGTCCAGTTGGTTTCAGAATAATGGGAACAGGTGCAATAATAGGTTCAGAGTTTGATGAGGTTTTACTTAAGTTTAACAGTGTACTAGCAACCTCCTTCTCAACTTCCTTAGACTTGGGTAGTGGTGTGACAGTGGTTGTGATTATAGTAGCAGTGGTTGTAATAGCAATAGGTGTATCTAAAGTAATAGTGGATAGAATTACCTCAAAGGTTGCAGCAATGGTTTCATTTGTACTAGCAGGGGATTCAGCAACAATAGCAGTGGTTATTGCCTGCACCACTTCTTTCTCTCTATCTTCAACTACAACCTTCAAAGTTTCAAGCACTGCTTCTTTTCCTTCCTTATCAGTCACCACATAATCATCACCATGATCTCCACTATCTAAATCCAGATCAACATCCAAGTTTAAATCCTCCCCTGAATCCTTACTTTTACTCCTCCCCTGTTTGGATGCATCCTCTAAACCTTGATCCTTTGAGGAGCTAGCCTGCTTATGCACCTTCTTGACTCTTCTATAAGTAGCAATTCCTGGTCTCCTGATTCTTTCCAAGACAGTTACCCTGTGATGCAGTCTTCTGATAGTTCTAGCTTGAAAGACTGCAAGTTCCTGAAGACCAGTGATTGTATTTTCCATTGTGGTACATTTAGCTATCAATTCATGTAATTTTTCAATAATATCCTCACCACTTTGACCTGTGTAACCTGGTCTGAGAGGTGGATCCTTGGAAAAGTCATCATGTACATTATCAGTACCCGTCAATTCATTATTATGTCCCAAACTACCCTCATCACTTCGAGTTGTGTAACCTGCTCCGAGAGGTGAATCATGGGGTGTAAAAACATGGCACCAGACCTAGCCTGATCATCCATGCACCCTAAGTTAGCCAGTTGGCTAGGGATTCCTCCACCTGTGTTGAGCTCAAGAGAACTCTCGAGATTAGGAGTTGCCAGTGGTTGGGTCTTACAGATGTTTTCAATAACCTGTTCAGCACCTAGGCCTGAATCAGTAGTGAAAGCCCTTTCACTCATGTCACCTTCACCTCCTGTGACAGCCTCATTAACAACACCACTAACACCAGCCTGAGGTAGCTTGGTGAAATCAATCATGTCCTATGTGACAAGAATCTCATTCTGATCAACAACAGTCCTAAAAACCTCTGCACCATCTCTTTCTTGAATTTCAGCATACCACCAAAATTGATGAATGTAGGATTTAACAATGATTGGTTCTACAGTTAAAGCATAGTGAATAGGAGTATGTTTGATGAAATCAATCATCTCATGGAATTCTTCTGGATGGTTGTTCTTAACAAGATATGCGACAAGGTTGTGGGTTGTAGAATATTCAGTCGGCATTGTGTAAAAGATGTGGGATGTGTGAAATTATCAGTTAGGAGTAGTTAGGGTTTGTGTAGAGCGCCAATTGGAAGTGTTTAAAGATCAATTAAATGATCCGGCAGTGATTTGGGGATTAAATACGGTATCACCAAGATGTTACAAAACAGCCCCTTAAGTTTCCATTTTCATCAAAACTACTCTAGCAGTGGGTTGCCCACAACTAGCAGTGGTTAGAAATAAACTAGCAGTGGAAACTTCACCAACACTCTAGCCTTTGACTAAGATTTCTGCAACAAAATCTAAGCCAAAAATAGTGAAATCATGCATTAATTTGAAGGATTACAAAAGATACACATTTTTTTATAGCTCAAAAAGCTCCATCATGTACAACAGCTCCTTCAAACCTGCATGTCACAAACACAAACCAAACACTATAATTTTGTTAAGGTTAGCAGAGATTAGAAATAACTAGAAGTGGTTACATTATTTATATTGGCAGTGCTTAAACAAAATGCTAAACACTCAGTCAAATGGTCAACTCCAAGTCATTACTCGTCCACCTTAAGTCAAAGACTTCATTTACTCCACAACAACTCACACCTTCCACACATTTAACTCACTAGTTTCTCTTTAACTCTATTTAAGAACATATCACCCATAAACCACAAATATCACTCACATTCCCAAAAAAAACATTTCTCTCCCAAAAACAAAAGATCATCAAAATGAGTAACTCAAGCAATCCCATTGAGATCTCATCTGATTCTTCAAAGAGTTCATCTTCAAATAATGCTTGGGAAAACTACCTTCCTCCAAGAAAAACATCCCTCACCTTTAGGAGGACAAACCCTGCTTCTGTTAGACCTTCTTCCATCCAACCAGTGCCCCAACAAGCTATCATGACTGGTACAAGTTCAGAACTAAGCTCAATGCCCAGCTATGTGTCACCATATGAGGACACAGATGATGAAGCCTCCTTAAGAGTGTTGATAGTTCCTCCCCAAGCTGAGATACCACCACCAGAACCACTCACAGCTCCACCTCTTCAAGTACTTGTAGCTCCACCACAACCAGCTGGTCCATCTTCATCAGAACCCCCCAAAAGAGAGAGAGTGAGGGGACTCGCTTGTCCAAAAGTGTGGGATGTTATTGGGGGACAAGGAGTTCAGAAGAAGATGCCAGCATGGGCCATAGCAAAGAGGCCATAGTTGGTTTAGGTGGTTATGTTGATGTAGTAGTCTTTTGGTAGTAGTCCTTAGTGGTTGACTGTTGATGTACTCATGTGATGGTTGTATGCATGGAAATGGTTGTACCACTGCATCCTTGGATGCGGTTTTATAAGTTAATGAATAATTTCCATGTTTTTAAGTCCATTGCTACTTACTGAATGTGATTTTACTTCTTTATCTGCAAAATTGTTAGTAGGAACAAAAATAACAAGCAGTGGATAAGACTAAACATAGCAATACTAAGATCTACCAATAACAGTACATACATTTTACAAACTTTTACAAAACAAATTTGAGATTTAGAGATTTATCATACCAATGCTAACTACAAGGTACTGAAACCTCCCCACATCAAAAGCTTTAGTGAGAAGATCAGCAACATTGAAGTTAGTATGGATTTTAACCATTTGTATTAACCTTTTCTCATTACAATCTCTAATAAAATGATGCCTTATCTCAATATGTTTAGTTCTAGAATGCAAAACTGGATTTTTAATAATGCATATGGTACTGTTATTGTCAATGTAAATCTTAGTATGCATAAAATTGTACCCAAAGTCCAACAATTGATTCCGAATCCAAAGCACTTGACCACAGCAACTAGCAACAGCCACGTACTCAGCTTCAGTGGTGGAATTGGCCACAATTATCTGCTTCTTACACTGCCATGAGATAAGCCTGCTTCCCAAAAACTAACACCCTCCAGTAGTAGACTTTCTATCCAAACTAGCTCCAGCATAATCACTGTCTGTATAGGCCACTAAATCAAAAGTTGAATCCTTAGAATACCAAAGGCCCAATTTAGGATGACCCTTAAGGTATCTAAAGACCCTCTTCACAGCATTCATGTGTGATGTATTTGGCGTGACTTGGAATCTTGCACACACATACTGAGAACATAATATCTGGCCTAGAAGTAGTGAGATACATCAAAGATCCAATCATGGATCTATACAGCTTCAAATCAACTTTGGGACTTCCATCATCTGGTAGTTGTGGTTTTGTGTTTCCATGGGTGTACTAACACTGTTGACATCCTGAAATCTAAACTTCTTCAAAACATCTGCTAAATACTTGTCTTGATTAATGAAGATACCATCATTCCTCTGTTGTACCTGTAGCCCCAAAAAGAAAGTGAGTTCACCCATAGAACTCATCTGAAACTTATCATGCATAGGTTTCTCAAAATCTTTGCACAACTCCTTATTTGTTGAGCCAAAGATGATGTCATCAACATAAACCTGAACCAGCAATATCTCATCCTTGTGCTTCCTTATGAACAATGTCTTGTCTATCAGTCCTCTCTTAAATCCATTGTCCAGCAAATAAGTAGAAAGGCAATCATACCATGCTCTTGGAGCTTGATGCAATCCATACATAGCCTTCTTCACCTTGTAGACCTTATCAGGATGATCAGGATCTTCAAAACCAGGAGGTTGACAAACATAAACCTCCTCTTCAATAGTACCATACAGAAAGGCACTCTTAACATCCATTTGATACACCACAAAATTTTTGAATGAAGCATATGCCAAAAACAGTCTTATAGCTTCAATTCTGGCAACTGGTGCAAACACTTCATCATAATCCAAGCCTTCAGTTTGTGTGTATCCTTGAGCAACCAACCTTGATTTATTCCTCACCACAATACCCCTTTCATCCCTTTTGTTTCTGAATACCCATTTAGTTCCAATAGCCCTCTTGCCATTAGGTAGATCAACCAATGTCCACACCTCTTGAAGTTTGAATTGTAACAGCTCCTCTTGCATTGATTCAATCCAACCTTCTTCTCCTAATGCTTCTTCAACTCTTTTGGGCTCCTTCTGTGACAAAAAGCAGGCAAACAAACAATTTTGTAAGTCTTGATGATTGTTCCTTTTGTGAAGTGATCTTGCAAAGAAACCTTGTTCAGGAAAGGTTTTAGTGTTTTAAGTCTTGCTTCTTGTTTGAACTGGAGTATCCAAATTTCCAAGTATTTGTTCCTTGGGATGATTTTTATGAACTCAGGTGGTAGGCCTACCGGACTTTCTATGATGACTGTTTCCAAATTAGTAAAATCAGTATCTTTGAAATAGTCATCCAAGTTCTCATCATCTGTGGGAGTATCCCTTTCTTCTAAATCAGGCATGTCAAGGTCACTTGGATACTCCTCTGAATCAATTAGTGGTCTAGCAGTGTTTCCAAAGAAAGGACTGCCATCTGAACTTGCAGCAGTGGTAGAATTTGGCTTAGCAGTGCTTTCAGCAATTTTCTTCTGTTTCTCAATTTCTTCTACCGACATTGAGTTATCATGAGACTACTCTTTTTTATCTTGATGATGATCACCTTTACTTCCTGAAACCAGAACATCATCATCTATAGGACTCTGCTTTTCAATGACGGGTTTGACAGGACCAGCTTTCCACTTCTCAACCAAATAGAATTCCTTTGGAGTTTCAGCTTCCTTAGAAGTTGTTTCTGCATCAGAATCCTTTTGTGTACCTGCATCAACATTATTGGATGTACCTGCATTGATTGGCTCATAATGCATAGACTTGGTTAGCATATCAATATTAAACAGCCACTTTGGTCCTTTTGTCTCAACACTAGGAGTTTCTTCATTGAACCTAACATGTAGATTCTCTTCAACTATCCTTGTCCTCCTATTGTATACCCTAAAGGCTTTACTACTGAAAGAATAGCCAATAAAGTATCTCTCATCAGCCTTTTCCTCAAACTTGCCTAGGTGGTCTATGGTATTCAAGATAGTAACAGAACACCCAAAAGGTTATAGGAAATCTATCATAGGCTTCCTACCATGTAACAGCTCATAGGGGGTCTTGTTATGAGGCTTTACTACCTTACTTCTATTCTGCACATAACATGCAGCTCCTACACTTCATCCCAAAAGGTAGTTGGTAACTTAGATTCGAGATAACATTGTTCTTGCAAATTTCAATTAGTGTTCTATTTTTCCTTTCACTACACCATTTTGTTGAGGTGTCCTAGCAACACTAAACTGCCTTTCAATACCCTTATCCACACGTAACTTATTCATGACATCATTTTTAAACTCAGTTCCATTATCACATCTGATTACTTTGACCTTATGGTTCCCTCTATTTTCTATCTTAGTGGTGAAATTCTTAAGAATCTTACTAGTTTCGCTCTTAAGTGCTAGAAAGTAAACCCAAGAAAATCTGCTATAATCATCAGTGATAACTAGGCAATACTGCTTATGATTCAAACTCTTAACAAATGTGGGACCAAATAAGTCCATGTGTAACATAAACAGTGGTTGAGTAATGGTGTTAACAGTCTTGGTCTTACAAGAGGCTCTATGTTTTTTACCTTTTTGACAAGCCACACAAAGATCTTTATATTCAAAAACCTTAATAGGTAGACCTCTAACTAAATTTCCCTTCACCAATTTATTGATTGTATTAAAGTTTAGGTGACCTAGCCTTCTATGCCATAATTTTGACTCATCAACAGATGCCTTAGCAAACAAATAGGTTAGGGATCTATTAGGAATGACATCTTTCATATCAAAACAATAAATGTTATCCTTCCTAGGAACCCTAAGCTGTACATACTTATCATTAGGCATTTTGAAGTTAGGAGATAACACCACACATTCAGTTTCCCCAAAAAGTACCCAGTTCTTATTATCACACATCTGAGAAACACTGAATAAATTGTACATCAGTCCCTATACCAGATAGACATTTTCAAAGTCCAGCTTCCCTGTTCTGATTGTTCCTCTGCCAAGTATCTTTCCTCCTTTTGGATCATTACCAAATGCAACATAGCCTCCATCAAAGGCTTCAAAATCCTCAAGGTTGCTCCCATCCCATGTCATGTGCCCAGAGCAACAACTGTCAAAAATTCTTTTGTCTTGTAGCTCATCTTGTAAATTGCCTTGCACATGAAATTAGAAAAGTTAGTTCTTTTGGGGACCCAAGTCAAGATCGACTTGGGTCCATTTGTGCATCAACATATTCAAAATTTTAAGTTCATTGATGCAATTTGTTGACATGTTCTAAGACATTGGTCTTTGGTTTCCATTGCCAACAAGTCGAGGCCTTTACAAGATAGAAATGGCTTCCAACCATCAGACGCTTATCACCTTTGGTACGCTTAAAATTTCTTTGTCTCAAGAAGGGTGATATTTTGCTTAGCAAAGGTTACATTTTGCTTAGCGATGGTTGGAACCCATTTAGGTGCAAAGATGATTATTGATTTAGTTGTGCCATTTTTCATTAACACCGCTGGGAACCATATTTTATTAGGATGAGGTATTGTTTTCTTTGAAAAGTTTTGATGATTTACCCTCCTCCAATGGTTCCAAACTTGTGGTTGGTTTTTATAACAGTTTCTTTGTAAATGTTCAAAACTACCACATTTATAACAAGCCTGTTTAACACATTGAAACTCACTTCCTAGTCTGTTTGAAATTATGACATTGAAGTTTCTTTGATTACTCTTGGGTATGTATATTTTCATCTGTTCCCTAGGTACCTCATTGAATTCAACAACCTTCTTAAAATCTGAGCTCCAAATCTAGGCATACCTAAGTTGGCTTGTTTTGAGTCAACATTTTTAATAGTTTCTAACTTATCAGACTGTGTTGACTCAGACTTATCTTCTTCAGAATCTGACTCCCAATCTTCAATAATTGGACCATCAGCCAACCTATCAGAAACAACCTTAGGTGACTCAGACTTACAATTCTCACCTACAGGTTTGTTAAAGGTAAACTCGCTACTAAAAGACAATTCAATACCAGGTGGTGCATGTTACATTAGCTTGGGTGGAGGCATGTCATTGTATCCAATGCCTGAACCCTTTTTCATTAATTGACAACCAATTGACTTATTTACTATGTCAGAAGCAAATTGTGCTTTAGCAACCCTAACTACGTGTTTCTCTTTTTCATCTAGGGCTTCCAGTTTTACAATTTCAGCTTCTTCTAGTTTCTGTTTAAGCACCTTAATCTTTCTATCTTTGATGTCAATCTCTCCACCTAGTATGTTTATCTTTTTCACATATTCAAACTCACATTTGATACAAAACTTAAGTTTCTCTTCTACATTCTGAAGACCAACTTTATAACCTAAGTTATCTAATGCAAGTTTGTATACTTCTTCTAGTTTCTGTTTAAGCACCTTAATCTCTCTATCTTTGACAAGATTTATAAGAACAAACAGAACTAGTTGAATTATTTGATACCTCAGTGTCAAATCCAGAAGATGATGAAGCATAAGCCATGAGTGCAAAGTTGTGCACTTTGGAAGCTTCACTAGCCAGGAAAGCAGCATTGGGTCTTTCCTCAATTTGGTCACTCAAATCATAATCTCCTAGTCCATCTTGAGCAACCAAAGTAGAAGAAGGTACTGGTTCTTTAGTTGCCTTCTTGAAGTTATCACCAATCCTTTTAGGAGCCCTACATTCCCTTGCAAAGTGCCCCTTCTTCTTTCAGTTAAAGCACTCCATATTGCTTTTATCAAACCCTGCCTTTCTTTGTCCATCATATTTGACCTGTCTGCCAGTCATCCTCAGAAATCTCCTAGCTTGCAATGTAAGCATTGCCATTTGCCATTGAAGATTAATTTCTTTAAGATCATCAGGATCAATTTGATCCAAGTCTTGGTTTAGCACAGTAACACTGGTTGTCAGATCAGCAAGAAAAGCACATATTGCTCCATCACTAATGTTATCACTGACAGTGGTATCATTAGCGATAGCAGTGGAAACTCCGTAAGCAGCAGTGGAAGCTTCCTTAGTACTCCTATGGTTTGTTGACACAAAAGCAATGTTCTGGGTAGATGATGAGGAGCCAGCAATGTTCTTTTCAGATTCATAAACCCTTAAGTTGTTGTAGAGATTGTATAAAGTCATCTTTTCAAAATCATCTTTATTTCTCCACACAACTGTATGCATAGCCCATTCAGGTGACAAACTTCTGATGAACTTGAGATTTACATCTTCCTAAGCAACCTTATAGTCCACCAATTTAAGTTGACTAATGAGCTTCTGTAGTCTGTTATAGGTACCATCAAGATTTTCTCCACTGAGAGCAGTAAAGTTTTCAAGTTGATGTTTGAGCATGTTCTTCCTAGATTTTCTGGTAGCATCATTACCAGCAAATCTTGTTTCAATAGCATCCATTAGCTCCTTAGCAGTTTCATACTCTTGAAAATCCAATGCATACTCATTAGGTATTCCCATACTGAGAATACTATGAGCCTTTATCTCCAACTTCCTTTGAGCCTTGTCAGGTTCGTTGACAATCCCAACAGGTTTTCCATCAGGACCCTTAGTGGGTAAAGTATCACCCTTCTCAATAACATCTCAGATGTTGTAGTCAATCATGCGAATGTATTGCCTCATTCGCATCTTCCAAACTTGATACTCTCCATGCTTCACCATGGGTACTTTGGAGGCAGTAACCATATGAGTTTCGTCAGACATCTTGAATTTAAGTAGATCTGAGTAAACTTGTTTTCTTCTTGATCACAACTTCTAGATCACAAGCTCTGATACCACTTGTTCAGTTGAGCAAACAATCTACTATAGAAGCTGACTTAATAAACATAATATATTAAACACTATGCGAAATCTAGTGTTTAATCTTAAGAAGAAGAATAATCAAACAGCAATTATCATAAAACACCTCAATATTATATTAATACGAATACTCTGAATAGTATTAGGGTTTTACAACCTTGAAGTGTATCGACTTTAGATATATCTAACAAGTATATCTGACTCTAACCTAGGACCTCCTTTTATAGACTAAGGAGTCCTTTACAATATACAATACGTATCCTACAAGATAAATATCTTTTCCATATTTATCTAATACAAAACATTAAACCGACATATCTAACTAGCAGTGCTTTGATTACATTAGCAGTGGTTCCAAGTAACTACTAGCCATGGTTTAAAATAGCAGTGGATCCATTCCTTCTAGCCGTGGTTTCCATTGTGCTGGCAGTGGTTCCATACTTAGAATAATTCCTTACATTGGAACCTAAAACCCAACATAATGGTTTGTGCATAAACAGCATTGCACAACCCGTTCTTGTAAAGAAAGGACCCTGTGGTACTCTTCAGTGCCAAAATCCTTATAAAAGGAGCGAAAGCTTCTTACTTTTGATTAAAATTAATCAAATCTTTCAATATTTTCATAATCTTGCTCAAAAGAACAAGTATTCCCTCTCGTGTTTTACAAAACCTCAAAAGTTAATATTACTTGTTGAGGGGGAGTATTTTCAAATGTAATTGTTCAAACAAAAGGTCTTTGTGGAAATCTTTCCGTAAAACTCAGAATGGTCATATATTAAACCAATATTCCATCAAAAATAACATCAATATGCCATTTTTTAGGGGGAGAAAAATATACGTGATTAAAATATGCTGGAAAGTAAATGAAATCTCAGTGAACTAAGACTTAACTCACAAATTGACGAGCTCAAAAATGTCACAATCGAAAAGTCTTGTCTTCAATACTTGTCTTAGTAGATCGTACCAATTCTAGAAACTCTTGATAGACATGAACTTTGATGGGTTTGACAACCTTTTTGTGGAAAACTAGAAGGGGGGGTTGAATAGTTTTGCCGATTTTAAGTTGATTTCAAAAACTTTAGATTCGTTAATATGTGAGATCTTATGGATGTTGAGAACGTATAGATCTAATGATATTGTAAGCAAATAAATAAAGTTAAGGGATAGAAATGACACAACTAATTTATAGTGGTTCGCCACAAGGACACCTTCCTTGCCTACTCCACTCCCCGAGTCACCTACTCGAGAGTTCAAGCACTATGTCAACAAACTCCTTCACTTGGCGAAGAAGCCTTCACAACGTTGCTTACACTTTTCCGGTACAAATCTAGATATCGAGTCCGTAACAAGGTGGACCAAACCAACACGACTATTACACAACAACTATGTGAAATATCAAATACAAGATCTTCGCTCTGTAAATCTTGCGGAGTGACAAATCAATCAAGGACCCCTTGCTTGGATGACTTGTAGAATGCTCGTGATCTCGCCTTAGAAGGACCTATATGAGGATCACAATAGAAAGAAAGAAGAACAACTCTAGATCAAGTGATCTATATGTTAGAAGAGAATGAGAGTGTTTGAGAGATTTAGTAAGAAGAGGGTGAGTTAGAATGAAGAAATGGCTCTCATTTATAGGCAAAATTCTTCATCGCTCCTCGGATCCCACGGATCCCTTCCACTGGGATCCGTCTAGTGTAAACCTAGGGAACGCTCCTCTTGCCCATGGGTTTTTGGTTATGGGTCATGGGTTATGGGTTGGTCCATGGGTTTTCTTTAGATTCAATGTATCTAAGTATACATTGTATCTAGTCTTCTTGGGTATGGGTTAAGATCCATGGGTTATGGTTTTTACCCATCCTAATAAACTATTACAAGAAATGCTTAATTACTACATTTTTGTATTTAAATGTCTATATGTAAATGCTTTACAAAAATAACATGTATCGTTATAATTATACTTAAGACAACATTATATTTGTTATCAACAAAATACAAAGAGATCACAAAATATTAACAAACGTTTTTACGGTTTATTTGTATTAACAATCTCCCCCTTTTTGTTGATGACAAAAAATAATGTTATGATGAGTAAAACTTTAAGAATAGATGTAATTTTTGATAGCCCCTAAGTTTTACTTCTTCTCCCCCTTTTTGTCGAAACAAAAAGTTAACCCTTGGAAGAAATAACGCTAACTCCCCTCGACCGTAGCTCCCCTTGTTTGGGCGCCAAGAGAAGAAAAATAAAATCCTACAAAAGAAAGGTTAGTAACATGCTTAAATAATCTTGTGATTGACGAGAATCAAGATTGGGAGCCAAGGTATGTAAACAAGACCTTGTAATAAAACAATAAATTGTAGTGGTTTTATGCCACGTACAAACATGTAACAATAAGAACAAGACTTGTTCTTGAAAATGACTTCAAAAGAAAAAAATACTAAAATTAGAAAATAGTAGTAGTGATTCCTTTCATGCTTGCATAAGGTTATGGATGGAGGTTTTGATGAGTGATGATATTGATGCGATCAAGGATGAGGTTGAGTATGAAACGCACTTCTTCCCTAACTTCTATTGCGATTTCTCTAGTGGATTGGCAATGTTCACAATGTAAATGATGTGGGTAATGAGTACGGAAGTTTTCCGGGTTGTTTTGATGTGAGTTATGCGGAAGATGTGGTGGAAAAATAGGAAAATATGGATCAACATCCGGAATGTTTGTAAATGGTGGTGGAAAAGAACCTAGATGTTCTTGTAATGTGATGGGAGCTAATGGTGGTGATGTTTCAAGATCTTGAAAAATAGTATTTGGAGATGTGATGGGTGTTGAAAAGACTATTTCTTTTTGTTTAGGTTGTGTGGATCTTGTTGGAGTCTTAAGGAGTTCCAAAAGAGTGACTTTAGGTGGTGATAAAGTTGGTGTACTTGTTGGTGATGAGGGAGGTGCTATAAAGGAAGCATCTTGTGGTGAGTTGTTGGTGGAGGAAGAAGCATTTGAGGTTGGTTTTGCTAAGCAACAAGATCGGATACTAATCCGTGCGGATATCCTAGAGTTTGATTGTGGTATTTTGGATGGTGGTAGTACAAAGGTTTGGGTATCATGAAGATGATTGTTTGTACTAGGTGATTTATCTAAAAGGTTTGTGGAGGACATGGTGTATTGTGTTTGTGAGGATGAGATGGATTATGCAAGCCTTTTGGGAGTTCTATATATAGAAAAACAAAGCATTGTAATGAATGCTTGACTCAAAATGTGGATTAAAATCTAATGATTAGATATGAATTTAAGGCATGTGATCATGAGAACACAAGCATTAAAGAACATACTCCAAAAAAATAAAACAAATGTGGATTTTTCATCCAAAGTGAGAAAAATAGAAGTTAAAAGCGACTTACATCTCACGGATCTCACGGATCCTTCCCATGAGGGATCCGTCCGGCATGAAGGCCGGGATCCATGGGTCCAGTGATTCAGCAAAGACAAAATTTTCCTTTTGGAAACATTTTTGCCTATTGTGTGCCTATATGCAAACTATTTGGAGTTGCGGTTATCTCGACCTCTAAAAGGAAAAAAAAATAAACTAGAAGTAGAAAAAGCATCCTATTGAGATAACCCGAAAACACATATTTAGTACACAAGTACGTAATTGAGTGTTATCAATGCTCCTAATTCATTGTTGCTTAAATGAATGTACCCGAAAACACATATTAGTTATGTGTCCCCTTTAGCATTCAAAAGACATGCGATGTAATGAAAATGGGTTTTTACTTTGTATTAATAATGAAAAAGCGATTTGTCCTAGACGTGAGAAATTGCTTTTGTGAAATTGATACGGGAAGGTATCATTCTTTTTAGAAAACATTTTGAAAAGAGTTTTTCTTTGAAAAATGTGTATGTGTTTGAGAAAAAAATAAGAAAACTATAAGTTGAAAAGCTTATCTTGGGTTTTGAAAATTCCCGTATTGTTTGTGAGTTGTGCATGAAATAGAGATCCTAGACTCAGAAAGAAGAAAGCTAGTGTTTACATACCTTGTAGAGTCAAATAATTTACGACGTTTGTTCCATTAGACCAAGACCAAGACGAAGTAGGTTGAATTGTTCCCGCTTCAACGGTTTGGTGAGGACGTCGGCTATGTTGTCTTCGGATGCTACCTTCTCAATAGAGATGTTCCCTTTTTGAACATTGTCTCTTAGGAAGTGATGTCGAATCTCTATATGCTTTGTGCGAGAATGCAATACCGGATTCTTGCTTAAGTCAATGGCACCTTTGTTGTCACATAGGATGGCTATGTCGCTTAGATGAATGTCGTAGTCGACTAACGCTTGTTTCATCCATAGTGCTTGTTGGCATGCTTTGCCAGTGGAGACGTACTCGACTTCGGTTGTTGATATAGCTAGTGCCGTTTGTTTCTCAGAAAACCAAGACGTTAAACAACATCCCATGAAAGTACTGTGGAGTTTGATAAGACTCCTTAGATCATTTTGAGCCTCTAGGGTTAACAATAACAATGACAATAAACTTGGTACGCAGCGGAATAAAACAAATCATAGTTATTGACACAAGGTTTATCTTTATAATCACTCCAAGCCTCAAATATTATTTGATCGGAATAATACGGTTACACTAAACTTGTAACAGGGATCAAAGATCCTTGAGGCTAAACTACACAAATCCTAGGCGTCCACTTAGAGGACTTGACGCCTAGACACACACACACACCTTTAATGACTACATTATAGAAGACTTAATTTATAAAACCTACATCCCATGTCCTCTTTATATACTAGAGGATTAGGGTTTACAAATCTCTACGAAGGACTAATAAGTAAATCTTCTTTTGCAAGCAAGTCCTTCCATCTTTTTGTAGGTTTCATCTCTTTCTCTTTAAGCCCTTGATGTTTCATTCATTTATTTATTTTGTCTCATCAAATCTAAGGAACCTAAAACCCAACAATCTTCCCCTATTTGATGATGACAAAACAAACAAAGTCGTGTACGAACTTCCCTAGACGAAGTAGCAGAAGTTGAGATAATTAAATCTCACCATGAATGAAACATTCTTGTCTTCCTTTGTCTTCCCCTTAATCCATGCTATGCCACTCCAATATATCTTCCCCTTTTTGTTATCAACAAATAGAGAAATTAAGCAGTAGAAACTTCCCCTTGAGTGGTGCACGAACATAAAAAGATTCTTCAAATCTGTAAGCTCCATGTAATGATCACTTGTGAAGAAAACCAAATATAACGAACTTGATGAAGAAGTAAAATCACCCAAACTTGCATCTTATGTCTTGTTTATCCACGTGACTCGACGATACTAACCAATGTATAAGGAGACCGCAATCTCTTGACAATAATCAATGAGCACAATAACGTCACTCCTTTAAGTGTTTGTCAATTCTTCGTCACAATCATTGAAGCACGAACAAGTTACTTTTAAACTATTCCGCCGTTTAAAAATATAATAAGAACGCGCATCCAAGTAATTCCACTTCATCTTCAAATAGGTGATAAATAATTGCCTTCGTAATCAATTATTCAATAGAAACCAAAAACGAGCTTTTTAAATCTTTTAAGAACAACTTCCAAAAACCATACTCCTTGTGTGTGTGAACCAATCTCCTGTGTGTGTATCATTCTCGACTTCCCCTCAAATCCAAAAATATACGATAACCAAAAATCCTTCGTTGTCCGATATCGAATAGTATAAGCAGTAGAAACATCTTATATCGGACAAAGCTAATAATACAAATAATTTCACCATAGCAGTACAAACTTAGCCATATGTACGAGCAGTAGATATCATAAACGAGTACTCACATGCATCAGATATAACGTTGCGCCATCATCAGTAGCCTTACTTCCATAAAACATATTCCAATATCATTAGACGTAACTACATTGAGTAGTACTGATGTCCATCGAGCAAAATTAAATACAAAAGCAGCATCCTCAATGACATCAGTCCTCGTATTTAATCATATATATGCGACAACTGATTTGCACAAAACTGAGCCAGTCCATCATACTAAAATAAATACATTAATGCACCAATCATATCACATCATGAATCCTCCATCCAATGTTATCAAAATAGCATGTCCATGTCCACTGCCTTCATAATTTATAATACCTTCATGCAATCTTAGAACCACAAATGTAATATAACCTGAAATAAAACACATAATAGTTCGAATACCTAGCAGTATTTAATCGTTCAATAGCCCAGATACGAAATTACGTTTAGCTTTAGAAACTTGAATCATGATCAGCTTTAACACAACGAGCAGTGCTCACATTGAAGACAGCAGCAGATACAAATACACGTAGCAGTAGAAACACACGTAACTAGCAGCACCGACAGGTTTCGAACATATGAGCAAACGTAGTATCTCGAAAGTAGTAGTAATGAGATCGCAGCAGTGGTAACGACTCGTGGAGCAGTGGTAACGAAACATGTTAGCCGTGAAATCCGAACATTAGCAGTGGTATCAAGTTAACAATCAGTGGAACCATGTATAACTAGCAGTGGTTAGACGTCGAATATGCTAGCAGTGGTACGAGAATAACTATGAGTGGTTTCGAGAAAACTAGCAGCACTAAAAAACATGTCGAGCAACAGTAGAAACTCATTGCTAGTAGAAGTACATAAAACCCAACAGATTGCGTAGCAGCAGATTGCATCTTAACAGAATTATCTCAACCAATCACGTTAAATGTGACTGTAGGTCCTCTTGTGTTGATTAAATATAGTTGAAATCACATGCACTCTTTGACATACCAATGTAATATATATGCATGAATTCTAATCAGTAGCCATGTGCAATCAAAAGAACACTAGCATCAATTCGTATAATATACCATGACTTCTTCAAACGTTGAGATAAGAACACTAGCATCAATTTGTATAATATATATGCTCTGATACCAATTGTGGAGTTTGATAAGACTCCTTAGATCGTTTTGAGCCTCTAGGGTTAACAATAACAATGACAATAAACTTGGTACGCAGCGGAATAAAACAAATCATAGTTATTGACACAAGGTTTATCTTTATAATCACTCCAAGCCTCAAATATTATTTGATCGGAATAATACGGTTACACTAAACTTGTAACAGGGATCAAAGATCTTTGAGGCTAAACTACACAAATCCTAGGCGTCCACTTAGAGGACTTGACGCCTAGACACACACACACGCCTTTAATGACTATATTATAGAAGACTTAATTTATAAAACCTACATCCCATGTCCTCTTTATATACTAGAGGATTAGGGTTTACAAATCTCTACAAAGGACTAATAAGTAAATCTTCTTTTGCAAGCAAGTCCTTCCATCTTTTTGTAGGTTTCATCTCTTTCTCTTTAAGCCCTTGATGTTTCATTCTTTTATTTATTTTGTCTCATCAAATCTAAGGAACCTAAAACCCAACAAGTACACACCCCACTTGTACTTTTTCTATCAACGTAATCACCTGCATGGTCAGAATCTGCATATACAATTGTTTCTACTCCCGTGCCCTTAGGATACCATAGTCCTAATTGTGTTGTACCCTTAATGTATCTAAATATCCTTTTTACGGCTTCTAGGTGTGATGTTTTAGGGTCTTCTTGAAATCTAGCACATAAGCAAACACTAAACATGATATCCGGCCTACTTGTCATGAGGTAGAGAAGACTACCTATCATGCCATGATATTTAGTATTATCTACGGATTTGCCATCTTCATCTTTTGTGAGTTTGGTGTCGGATGACATTGGTGTCCTAATTGGTTTCGACTCTTCTAAACCGAATTTCTTTAACATCTCCTTTATGTATTTAGATTGATTAAAGAAGATACCATCTTCAACTTGTTTAATTTGTAGACCAAGAAAGAAACTAAGTTCTCCCATCATACTCATCTCGAACTCGTCATGCATGATTTTAGAGAAATCATCACACATGTCTTGACAAGTGGATCCAAATATAATATCATCTACATATATTTGCACTATGATTATATGTGACTCTATTTTCTTAGTAAAAAGTGTGTTGTCAACTAACCCCATGGTATAGTTGTGTTTAATTAAAAATGACTTGAGTCTATCATACCAAGCTTTTGGAGCTTGTTTAAGACCGTAAAGGGCTTTCTTTAATCTATATACATGTTTGGGTTTTTCAAAATCGATGAAGCCCGGAGGTTGAGCTACATATACTTCTTCATTAATGAGACCATTTAGAAAAGCGCTTTTGACATCCATTTGATAAAGCTTTAGATCATTAGCACAAGCATACGCAAGAAGTATTCTTATAGACCCTAATCTAGCCACGGGGGCATAGGTCTCATCAAAGTCTATTCCTTCTTGTTGGTTATACCCTTGGGCAACGAGTCTAGCCTTGTTCCTAGACACTACTCCGTTTGCATCTAATTTGTTCTTATAAACCCATTTTGTTCCTATTATGGTTTGATTACTAGGTGGAGGGACAAGTGTCCAAACGTCATTTGAAACGAATTGATTAAGTTCTTCTTGCATAGCCATTACCCAACTTTCATCTTTTATGGCTTCTTGTGTGTTCCTAGGTTCTATGGTTGAAACAAAACAAAACAAGCTACTTTGATTTTGAACTTGAGACCTTAATGTTCGTTCGTTTAGCTTTCCTATGACTTTATCTACAGGGTGATCTTTGGACTCTTTAATGTTTATGATTTCATTATTTAAAGGTTCTCCTTCTTCATTTATCTTTTTCTTTATGACTATAGCATCACTTTCTATGATCTCGTCATCGACAAAAGGTGGAGAGGGTTTGGGTGTACTTTCATCAAATTTTATATTTAATGACTCTTTTACCTTCATTGTTTCTTTGTTTAATATGACGTAAGTTTTGCTATTTGGCGAATAACCTAGAAAGATACCTTCGGTTGATTTAGGATCAAATTTTGTAAGGTAATCTTTAGTGTTAAGAATAAAACATTTGCTTCCAAAGACTCTAAAGTGATTTAACGTAGGCTTTTTGCCTCGGAGTAACTCATATGGAGTTTTTCCTAAGATTGGTCTAATTAAGACTCGATTGAGTATATACGTTGAAGTATCCACGGCATTACACCAAAACTTTTGAGGTATGGATTGTTCATTAAGCATGGTTCGACTCATTTCTTGAAGGGTTCTATTCTTTCTTTCTACTACCCTATTCGATTGTGGAGTGCGTGGAGCCGAGAAGTTGTGAGTAATACCATTAGCGTCACAAAAGGCTCTAAATTGCACTTCATTATCGAATTCCCTACCATGATCCGTCCTAATGGACACTATAGGACTTCCTAGTTGTCTTTGGATCTTTTTGCTTAATATTTCAAAATAATTAAAGGTTTCTGTTTTGTTCTTTAAAAATTTTGTCCATGTATACCTAGAGTAGTCATCCACTATGACCAAAGTGTAGTAGTTGCCTCCATAACTTTGGATAGCGGATGGACCAAATAAATCCATATGCAGTATTTCTAGACACCTAGTTGTTGACACCATGTTTTTAGCTTTATGACTAGAATGAGCTTGTTTTCCTACATTACAAGCATCACAAAAGTGATGTTCATATTTAACTTAGGTAGATCTCTTACTAGATCTTTGGATGATAGCGATTGAAGAAGTCGCATATTGGCATGACCCAATCTTGATGCCATAAGGTCAAGTATCATCCATAGAGGTAAGACAAAGTTCATTACCAATTTTAATGACATAGACTCCATGTTTCCAAATTCCTCTTCCTATGGTTATGCCATTTTTAGTATCTTACTATCGGTTTCGGTAAAAGTACATTGCACTTTTATCACATATTTTCCTATACTTAAGAGATTAAAGTTTAGGTTTTCTATGACACACATCGTTAATGGTTAGAGATTTGTTAGAAATCGTACCTTTACCGATGATTCTACTTTGCTATTTCCAAACACCACATTACCTCCATTTACGGATTCATATGTGGAGAATAGATCCCTATTGCCAGTCATGTGCCTCGTGCACCCGCTATCCTTGACCCATTCATCGGGGTCTAGATCGACCTTTAAGCACACCTAAAACAATAATAAACTCAAAATTTTTGTCCCCATTTGTTCATGGGTCCATTAGTGTTAAACATTCCATTCATGTTAGACATGTATGGATAAGATGAATATGCATTCCATGGAGCAAAGTTTTGAAAAGGGAAACCGTTTTGCATATTTGGGTTCCATCCCATTTGATGGTTACTTCTTGGATAAAGGTTATTAGGTCTCCTAAATGAATTAGGTTTTGAAAAAGATGGAGCTTTGTTTCTTGCAAAAGTAGGATTATATTTTGGAGGTGGTTGTCTAGTGGTGACGTGAGTTGGTTTCTTCCTATTAATGATAAAAAATCGGTTCTAGATGAAGACGCTACGTTATTGCTCTTGTTTGCTGACAGAGATCCACGGATCCTGGTTGTACACTAGCGGTTCCCTTATCAAGGGATCCGTGGGATCCGCCACAACATGGTGGTTTTTCTAGTGCTTTAACAAATTTTGTTTCTTTATTTTCACTAGTTGATGGATCAAGTTGTTGAATCCCTAAACCTTTTCGGTTTTTACCGGTTTTAACATTATCTAATATCGTATCTAAAGTGTTTGTACTCATTCTAGCAATTTTAGAATCTAGATGATCAACATCAAATAGCCCTGACAGCAGGTCACTTCGGTAACTCCTTGTGGGTTATGCTTAGCGTGTCTCAAACGGTCTACAGTCGTGAGGTGATGCTTCGGTGTACCTCAGCGACTCACCTGAACTGTAGATATACTTTGGTGTATCGTGTTAGCCTACTTGAGGGCCTCCAGTTCAGGAACAGCTCTTGTAAGAATTAGAGATGTGTTTTCACACTATGTTGTTAACACCCTCGACATTCGAACTTGTAAGTGCTGGAAATCCCGCTAAGGAGATTCCTTTCAAGAATCGAGTTCTAAAGATATGGGTACTTGAACATTCAATGTAATGCCAACTGTCCCTCAATGGGATTAGGACGGCTGATTCGTTCGACCAAGGTAAATGGAATCAAGACATTCATCAGTAGAACAATCGTAGTGGTCAATTCTTCAATAAAAGTCCACAATGATCGATTGGTAATTTTCACTAACATATTCATGCAGGTACTGATGATTGATCTTTGGAGGAAAGACCATACCATTCTCCACATGCTCATACCAACAACATCATACATGAAGTTCTCTCGTACTCAAAGGCAACACAAAAGTCAAAATAATTCTTCCTCAAAGTCAAAGAATCTTCAAAGTTTATAGACTCGAGAACTACATCACATTGGAAATCAAAGTCAAAATAAGTATGAGCATGGTGGACAAAGACGTGGAGACATCGAACCAAAGAAGTTGACGAATGGCAGACAACAACATATGATCACAACATCCATAAAGAACGATGAACAAAGAAAACAACGACGTCAAGCTGATAAAGTTTAAGACTTCAAAGCATTTCTACTCACAAGAAAGAAGAATGCTAGAAAGACGTCAAGCAACCTTATGACCAACACTTAGGGGGAGATTGTTGGGATCACTTGTAACTAGTATCTCAAGTGTCGGTCATTTATATGTATTAGGTTTCTTAAATAGGCTTATATGTATGTATTTAATGATAGGCTTGTAGTAAGCCCATGAGCCTATGCAAAGGCCCATGAGGAAAAGGAAAAGGACTAGAAGTGTTGCCCTAGCTCCCTTGCCTATAAATAAAATGTAAACTCTCATTTGAGAGTGTTGGTTCCTTTCATAATATACATAATCGTTTACTACTCTTTGTATGCGAAAGAATCCATCCGTCTTTTCCTTTATCTCATTCTAATCTACATCAAACATACTTGTGTTCATATTATGGTGACCTAACAATTGGCACAATCAATAAGATCATGCATATCATTATCCACATATGAGCTTCCATCTGAATGTTCATCAACTTTCATAGTAGCATTGAAATCTCCCATTAAGCACCAAGGGTTGTCATCAACTATGTTTTTTGTAGCCCTTAATTCCTCCCAAAGTTGTTTCCTTTCGGTGTTACTGTTAGAAGCATAGATAAAGCTGCAAAAACATTTAACAATAGAGTTAGTTCCTTCTAAAAGACACAGCATAGTTTGTCTTGAGATACTTAACACCATCATATTCATAACATCATTATCCCATCCAAGGAAAATTCTGCATCTATTCTGACTAATACTAGCATTAGAGCACCAGTTCTAGCCCCCAAAAACTTTATTAGCCATTGTTTCAATCTTATTATGTTTCACATGAGTCTTCAAAACTTCACACACTTTGATATTCTCATCCCTAATCATCTGTTTAATCTCATTCTATTTCTTGGGTGGATTCATGCTCCTAATATTCCAGGCTGCAATCTTAAAATCCATGATAATAGAAAGCATATAACTATAGCTATTCAGAATTGCTAGCATACAATTCTCAATAACTTCCTATGTATTGTCTAATTGAGCTTCCTTTTCTTTATTCATGTCCTCTACCTAATTTTTGTTAAAATAATTGTTCATATCAATAGACCAACTTTTCCTTATTTGCACAGTTGGTTTCATCTTCATATTCAAATATTGAGCCACAATTATTCTATCCTTCATCATATTAAATTCAGCATTATCTTCGTTATCCAAAGCTCCCAACACAACAAATTTATTGGCAGTATTTCTCATAGCTGCCACTTCTTTATCCTTAAGAGTCCATGTTCTTTGATTATTCTGATGCCCACGGTTAGCCTTCTTATCAGTTGTCTTGTTTTGTGCTTCATTGCTTACATTTTTCTTTCTCCAATGAACTCTATTTCCTCCAAAGCCAGCATTATTTCCATCTGTATTCCTTATTTCTCCCATTTGTTTCTTTTAATTTCCTTTCCTATTATGATTGACTTCAACAAATTCAGCTTCATTCTTCTTCTCCTCCATAGAACTCCTTATTTCTTCCATTTCTTCATCAGTTTTTGGTCTTTTCTCACATGCTTTAGTATTATGTCCAAACACATTGCAATGAGTGCAGATCTCAAGCTTCCATGCATACTCTACTTTCACAGTTTTAGATCCTTTAACTACATTATCCTTATTCCTATACTGAATGAAAACCTTGTCTTTAAATCCTTTGCTCACATCAAACTCCACGAATACTCTAGCATAATCCAGTTTACCAATCCCACTCTTACACATCTGAGTAGTCATGCTATCCATAATCAAAGGTTTCCCCAAGCTGCTAGCAATAGCACGAATCCCTTCTTTACTCCATGATTCTAATGGCACATTGATTAGTTTAGCCCAAAGAGGAATTTTAGACTGCTCAGTTATTTCCATTCCCAAGATAGGATCCCTTTTTGAACAATTAGAGGTCTGTTATTCACAATCCAAGGCCCTAGTTTCAATACCTCATTCATCCCTTCCTCTTTCTTAAAGCATTCCCCATTAGTACTCAATTTCACATCAGTTAGGCCAAACTTACCCCACATTCGTCTTAACTGATAACTAAGTTCATAACTGTTCATTTTACAACCCATAAAATACCCACAGATAGTAAGATTCCACTTAAGACTTCCTTTATGTACCATTTCCTCATCGAATATCACCAAATCAGTTCCATCTTCATTAATTACACTTAGCTTAAAATTCAGTTTATTATCATTTTGATCCTCATTATTATTTACTACACTAGCATATGACACATTAGTAGTTTCCACAGCACTAGTATCATTCATTTGACCAGCGTTCCCCTCAATGTCAACTTGATTATTATTTTCCATACTTACAGTGGGAGTACCAGAGTTAGGAGCAGAGTTATCCTTATTCCCAACCAGACTCTCATCCACATTATCCTCCTTGTTAGGCTCCTCCATACTATCGTTTATTCACATTTTGACCTGAATTATTACAATCAGCATTCTCACATCCAAGATCAATTAAATTCCCTTTCTCCAGCACCTTCTCCATACTGATCTCATTCTTTTCCCCACACTCAGCATCACTAATACTCTTTGATGCCTTCTCATTAAAACCATAACTTCTGACTTGGCTAATACTACCTACAACATGATCACTAAATCTAGCTGGAATTGTGGTTTGTCTTTTTTGAGTTTTCTTCTTATACTTATAAGTGTGGAGAATCTTATAATTCTTCACACTTAAAAGTGTGAACTTTTATTTGATACAACTATAAGTATGGAATTTATATTTTTTTCACACTTATTAATGTAAACAATTTTTACACATAATTAAGTGTTAATAAACCAATAAAATTTTACACACTTTTAAAAAGTGTAAAAATTTATTGTGGAGAATGAATCAATTTTTTGTAGTGAATTGTTGTAAGTTTTTTACGACCCAAATTCCAACTGTTAAAAAGGTTATAAAAAATTGTATTTGTTTTGTTAGATTAAGTCTTCCTTAACATAAATTGGTGTAAGTTTGCTTTAGAGTATAAAAAAAATTTGGTTTAGTTCTTGTTGGTAATGCTCATTTTTATCGTTTACTTGAGTATCAGTGATTGTGTTCTATCCTAACTATTTGCATGTAGACTTGGCTTTATATCCTTTCATTGGGTTAAATGATATATAACGTCAGGAACCGACCTAGGGTGTTTTCGGAGATTCACCGAAACTCGATAGATGTTTGCCGTTTAATATCGTTTTTTATTAAAAATCCTAATTCCTCCTAAATGTACATGGTCTTAGAATTTTGTGTCACGTTAATACATGTTTTGTTTAGTTAGTACATTAATTTGTCAAAAAAAAACATTTCTTCTTAGTTATGTTAATAGTTTCAATGAAATCGTACCTTTTAGTTTATTTTTATTTATTTATATTCGTAAAAAAGAAATTGTGCACCTGATCGGCGTCTGTGTAATGTTATCGTTTTGTTAGAAGGCATAACTATGGTTTGAAGGCTGAGGTTCTGGAATAAATATTGCCATTCTTAGTTAGAAAAGTGTAAAGTCGTATAGCCCCACAATAAAATATCAATAACATTTTTACAAAATTTTCCATGAGAAAATGTCAATTCTCTTGCTCTCAGTTTCATTTTTTTGCAACTTTCAGATCCAACACTTTCATCACCTTCTCATGCAACACAAATTAAAACATCAAACATGCAAAATTATGAATATTTTGCATCGATATTAAGAACGTTTTTTGATAGAGAGTATTTTGTGATAATGATGAATATTATTGTTGTTAACAGTATTGTATTGTGATAAGTTATAAGCTGTCAATTAGTGTATATCCTCAATACAATTAGTTGTACATTAATAGGTGATTAGCATGATTTATGGGGTTTACCCAAAATAGCTTATGTAATCTCCCTATATGTAGCCCATGGTTTGGCAGTAATCTTCAAGCAATAATATTCATCATTATCACAAAATACTCTCTATCATGGTATCAAAGCACCAGGTTTAACGGTCCTCTAAACCCTAAACCTAAACTGTTCAGCCGCCGCCTCCGGCCGCCGGCTACACGCCGGAGGTTCGGAGGGCTCCCTTTAAACCTTAAGCAAAACCCTAATTTTTTTTCCTCTTCCATTGCCAGTAGCCAAACCTAAATATTCCTCCGTTTATTGCTTGAAGATTACTGCCAAACCATGGGCTACATATAGGGAGATTACATAAGCTATTTTGGTTAAACCCCATAAATCATGCTAATCACCTATTAATGTACAACTAATTGTATTGAGGATATACACTAATTGACAGCTTATAACTTATCACAATACAATACTGTTAACACTCCCCCGCAGTCGAAGCGGTAGGACACCGGACACTTAGACTGGAGCGAAATTCTTCAAACAGTGCAGATGGTAATCCTTTCGTGAAGATGTCGGCATATTGGTAGCGTGATGGGACATGAAGAACCCGAACCTGACCAGTTGCAACCAAGTCTCGAACAAAGTGAATGCCAGTCTCAATGTGCTTCGTACGCTGATGTTGTACTGGATTACAAGACAGATAGACAGCACTAACATTATCGCAATAGAAAAGTGTAGCAGAGGATAATGAGGTGTTAAGTTCACGAAGTAGATTCTGTAACCAGCAGGTCTCGGCAACAGCATTGGCAACCCCACGATATTCTGCTTCAGCACCGGATGGTGAGAGAGTCGGTTGACGCTTGGAGGACCAAGATAGAAGGTTGTTGCCAAGAAAAACACAGTAACCGGAAGTCGATCTTCTAGTAGTGGGGCACCCAGCCCAATCCGCATCAGAATAGGAAATTAATGATGAAGTGGAAGAAGCAAACAACTGTAATCCATAGTCTAAAGTACCTCGAACATATCGTAAAATCCGTTTGAGGGCCGAGAAATGGGGCTCTCGAGGGTCATGCATGTGAAGGCAAACCTGCTGAACGGCATAAGATATATCTGGGCGAGTGAAGGTGAGATACTGAAGAGATCCTGCAAGATTCCTATATAAAGTAGGATCAGATATCGGATCACCATCATCCCCCAGTTTAGACTCAATGTCAACAAGAGTTCGACTGGGATTACAATTAACCATATGTGCTCTCTCCAAAACCTCAATGGCATATTTCTTCTGAGATAAAAACAACCCAGAAGAATCATGTGTAACAGAGATGCCCAGAAAATAATTAAGAGAACCCAGATCTGTCATAGCAAACTCCTGATGTAAGGATCCAATAATCCGTTGTAGTAAGCTCTCAGAGGAAGTCGTGAGAACAATATCATCAACATACAATAACAGGTAAGCAGTATCCGTCCCCTCATATAAATAAAGATAAGTCACAGCGACTATGAGAAAAACCAACCCGAGTGATGTAGGATGCAAACCGTTGAAACCAAGCTCTAGGGGCCTGTTTAAGCCCATACAGATACCGCTGCAATAAACATACATAATCGGGATATATAGAGTCCCGAAATCCCGGAGGCTGATGCATATAAACTGTTTCAGACAAATCACCATGTAAGAAAGCATTCTTGACATCGAGCTGATGAATCGGCCAATGACGAGAAGTAGCTAAACTCATAACAGTCCGAATGTTACCCGGTTTAACCACCGGACTAAAAGTCTCATCTACATCAACCCCTTCTACTTGATTACTACCATTTGCCACAAGACGATCCTTGTAGCGGCTAAGAGTGCCATCAGCCAAATACTTGTGATGAAAAAGCCACATACAGCGAATAATGTTGGTGTCTGTGGGGCGAGGCACCAAAGTACAAGTTCTGTTCTTAATAAGTGCATTGTATTCATCACGCATAGCATTTTGCCAATTTGGATCATTAAGCGCTTCACGATAGGATTTTGGTAAAGGAGAAACCGAAGACACAAGCATATTGGGATGAACAGTCGGACGATTAGTCCCGACACGGTACCGTGTGACCATGGGATGAGTTGAGACAGGGTTTGGATTGACTGATGCGTGGTGTGAATTATTGGTGGTGATAAAGTAGGTGTGGGTGGTGGTGTTTCATAATGTTGAGTTGTGTTATGTTGTTCGTTTGTGTTGGTGGTTCATGTTGGATAGATGTCTGTTGAGAGGGAATATAGGTATTGACTAGAGGGTTTATATCTGGAGAATCGTCCAAGAAGTTGTAGGTGGGTGATGTTTTTGGTTGAGATGAGTCGTATGGAAAGATAGTTTCATCAAAGGTTACATGTCGGGAAAGAATTATTTTATTGGTGTGTAAGGTGAGGCAACGATATCCACGGTGATTGGATGCTTGGCCCAAATAAATGGAGGATGTGGCGCGCGGTTCAAGCTTGTTATCAGGGTATAGGTGAGGGTAACATAAACACCCGAACGTGCGTAAAAGACTGTAATCTGGGTTCTGTCCAAATAAACGGGTATGGGGTACTTCATTGGCGATGGCGGTTGAGGGTAGGATATTGGTTAAATGGACATCCATATTTAGAGCTTTAACCCAAAAGGTTGGTGGGAGGTTGGCTTGAAAGAGCAAGGTCCGAATTTGATTGTTGATGGTGCGAACCATCCGTTCAGACTTGTCGTTTTGTTGGGATGTTTTGGAGCATGAAAAGCGAAACTGAATGCCATTGTCGGCAAAGAGTTTATGCAGTTTGCGGTTATCAAATTCACCGCCATGATCACACTGGAACGACCTGATTTCACACTTAAATTGAGTGTGGATATATTTACGAAACAAAATAAATTTAGACAACACATCAGATTTGTTAATTAAAGGATACACCCAAACAAAATGCGAATAATGATCCAAGAATAAAACATAATATTTGAAACCCGAAATACTTGGAATTGGTGAAGTCCATACATCTGAGTGAATAATGTCAAAGCAAGCATTAACGACAGTGTCGGAACTAGAAAATGGAAGTCTAACGTGTTTGCCAAGCTGGCAAGCATGGCAAAGCACAGGAGATTTCTCCTTATTACATGAAATAAAATTATTTGAAACAAGACGACGTAACACTTCGCTTCTTGGATGTCCAAGTCGCTGATGCCACGTATACTGACTGACAAGAAGAGCTTGGGGAATGGGAGACGGGGCCGTGACAGGATAAAGGTCGCATGTGCTATCACATCAGAGAAGCACCCGACGCGTCATGAAATCCTTAACAGAAAAACCAAACGGATCAAATTCAACAGTACATTTATTATCGCGAACGAATTGATGAACAGAAATTAAATTTTTGACAATATTTGGGGTAATAAGTACGTTATTTAAGTGAAGCGGGCGAGAGGGAGTTGGCAAAATACTATGACCCGTATTGATGACAGGAATAGAATATCCGTCACCAACTGAGACAGACGGATACATGCACATGTTAAAAACATTACTTAGACTATTAACAGAAGCATTAAGATGTAAGCTCGCACCTGTGTCCATATTCCAGGCGCTAGTCGTGGGATCATGGAGTGTCATGGCTTGAGGTAAAATTTTCGTGTCCCGGTGGGTCCCACGAAAGCTTTTCATATCGAGGTAAAATTTAATATATTAAACAAATACGTTGTAAGTTAATTTTTCAAACATATCATATCAAATATATCTTTCTTCTTCAAAGTAACTTCGGAAAATAAATGTACATATATGGAGTAGCTAGCTCCCGAATTTTTTGTGAAGACGCGATTGCACACGACATCATTCACCGATAACATATCGGATAACAGATCGGATCTAGGATGCATCCATCGCCCCTTCCTACATATTCAAAATATGCTTCACCATCCGTAGACGGCGAGTAACATCACTCTCATCGCCCTAGAGTCATATCGAGGTGCATCATCGATACGGACATGGAACCCCATGACTAGTTAAATATTTGGTTATAGTCAACCAACTTAAGTCAAACAGATTTCGATATAGCATGATCATAGTCACACACAAGGTCACGTAATCATATCGATAGTTCATATCAAAAGGTGTATATTCGGATAGTCGAAATCATAAGTTCATATCATAGAGGCATATCATATATTCATAAATGTAAGTTCATAACCGAGGTTCATAATCATAAGTTCATAACCCAAATGTAGCGGTGGTTCAACAAATGTATATAACAAAGTCTTCCTAACATAAGTTCACATCGATATTGCATAGTTCACTAGAACATAAATTCGAGATAAGCATGTATCAAACATTCGAGAGAGGTTCATAGCAATGGTATTGGAAATCCTAATAAACATAAGAAATATGACGAAGAAGGAAAACATGAGGACCTTACTGAAAAGGTCGAATATCTGATGATAACACAAGTGTCTTAAAGTAAGACAGAATATCCGTACCTTAATGCAAATGAGAAGAAAAGCAACAAATGAACGAATACGAAGATGAAATGTCGCGTCTCCTCCAACGAATCTACACGGATTATGATTATTTAATACTTATTAGTATAACGGATTAATCTCATTAATACTTTTAGGGTTATCAGATTATTCCCATTTTTAGTGACAGACGGAATTCCAACATTTTAGGGTTTCAATTATTAATTAGCCAAACGTATGGGTTTAATATGATAATCATCTTATTTAAGAGCTTATATGATCATTATTCATAGCATAAGGTTTACAAATGTCAAAGACGGATTTTTAAGACTCTCTTCAAAGTAGTTTACATAATTTATAACTCATGAAATAACGAAATTACACAATTAACTTTTAACCTTTAATCAACTTCCCATTTAGTTCTAGGGTTTCCATACCTTCAATATTACTTATTACGCATTCAATTAACATGTTACTCCTTTAATGACTTCCACTTTAACCTAGAACGTATATGGAAACAAACCGAAGTTACATCAAAACTCATGCATGTCCTTACGTAATTCATTTACACATGTTTACCCATAGTTACCCAAAATTTCATGTTGCACCTTTAACATCTTTAATTATACGTACTAACCCTATATTATCAGATTTTACACTTCTAGCCCAAAGGTTTTAGAATTTACAAAACATACCCTTTAGTTAAATATAATTCAATAGCCTCTAAATATCCAAAATCACACGTTTAACCCCACACTTATTTTATACGCTTAGTACATGTCTTTTCTTGTTTTCAAAAATAACCTTTAAGTTTCAATATTTATAAAATCAACCCAAACCTTTTTATTTAGAACCGATTAGGGCATAATTCAAGAGCAAGCCCTAAACCTAGGTTACACCAATCATTAGCTCATCATTAACACTTCATTAATTACCTTCCATGATTATAAGGAAACCCTAGTTCATGAAAAACCCTAATCGCCCCTTTTAAAAACCTTTCCTTTTTATGCGTTTCGAATCAAGAAAAACCCAAGACAATTCACACAAGCTTTGAATTCATGATTATGCATTTTATTCAGGTCTTATAACATGTAATAGCTTCTGGAAAAATAGATTCATGATCTCTAAAAATATTATAAGCTCGTTCGTTAATTATATACGCTTTTTAGGGTTTTAGGTTTCAAATAATTTCATACGACATATAAATCATGCATGGCTAATTTTTATGTGATATATACGACTTATAGGACTGAATTCATCATTAGAAACATACCCTTGATGAGCTTGGATCGTTAAAACAAAAGAAGCACCAAACACCACTCTCGCCGAAACCCTAATCCACTCAAAAACACACCACGACTAAAACAGCAACTCTGGAACTCGATCACTATTTTTCCCACCTTCTATACCTTGAATCTCGTCCAAGAAAAATGGTCTCAAGCTCTGGAAACTAGAATTCGATTTGTGAGGGGTTTTTAGGTCGGTTTTAGGGTTATCGGCAATAAGGGATTATAGGGACCGAATATTTGTATATATACTTGAGCTTTTATTTTTCTTGTGGGCTTTAGAATGCATTGGACTTAGATTAAATGGTCTTTTAATAATATAAATTATATTGGGCTTTAATTTAGTTTTATTTCTTTTATTAACTATTTTAAATATTTTCGGCTAATGTGTAAAATACAAAACTAATTTTTATAAAATCATAAACTATAAAAATTACCTTTACAAAGTGTTTAATATTTATTTAGGTCATGTGGGATATTTCTTAAAATTCTCTGAATTTACATAGCTTACTTGGTATTCTTTTGAATTTAATTATTCATACTTTTGATTGTAGGGGTATTTTGGTCTTTTTGTGAATTTTAGAAATTCAGGTATTACAATTCTTCCCCTCTAAAAGAAAATTTCGTCCTCGAAATTGGACAAGGCGGAACAGAACAGAAAACGAATCAGATTTCAGAATTTCTAGGAATATATCGAACGTTAATCTTATCTTGGAATAAATGGATTTCTTATCAGAATATTCAATCTCATACTTATTCAGAAATCAAGTAAATAGTCAAATACTTATAATAGATAATTATATACTCTTTAGAATAATGGCGGAGAACAGATGAGACGCAGAAAATCAAACGACAAATTCTAACTTATTCAGATATCTAATGATGAGGACATCATATGCATAGACGAAATAAATCCTATCGGCCTCAATAGTCGCAGAAATATGGGGAGACATATAAGGTTAAGATAGTCATAGCAATTTAGAGGTTCGTGCAGATCATAACAACTTCGGATTCCAAACGTACAAAACTTATACATAACAAATATCGACGAAATCTCACAAATAGGTACGGAATTCAAACGAACATGAGAAGCACCAAATAACAAATACAAATCAAAGTCTAAACACACATCAATCACAGGCATTTCCCAGACTTCGTATACCTTCAATAAGTTCAGATTATACGATCTCAAGATATTACGTTGATCGAGCGTCATAATACTTGCATCACATAACAAGTTCTTATTGTCATTATATTCGGTCTCGGTCATGACAAAACACATAGCTAATATCATAACAAAACATATCACATACAGATAACACACAGATAGCACGTAACATATAATAACAACCCAGATCCACATGAGTATACCATCATGATGGCCATACTTCATTCAAGCGGTAAATTAAACAACATCACTAAGAAAATAAAAATGGCGGACAAAACTTATGAGGACTAACGGAAACTTAACGAATCTAATAAGAAAGAAACAACATCAGACAGAAATTATACTTCAAAATTTTGTTTTATTTCCATTAATCAAACAAAATTCGCAGAATCGTCTTACGATGATCTTCCAAAACAAAACTTAAAAATCCCAGATTCAAACGTCAAATGAAAAACAAAAGGCCTAGCTCAAAATCAAACGTCAGAAAATTCTCGTAAAGAGAGTAACAAATCAGAAACGAAACTCCTATTCTTGTGTCGGATTGAACCTACTAGTGGCCGTAGACTCCGTTTCCGACTCCACCTCGTACTCTTCCTTAGGTTCCTCTTCTTCCTCCTCCTCGCTATCCATCCGTTCTTGTTTCCTTCAGCGTGGTAGGAAGCGACTAGCAAAGCCACCTTTACGCTTCCTCTCCTCCTCCCGCACACGATCCACAAAGGCATACTGATCGCGACTCTCGGCCGTCCTACTCCTTCATCCTCAACGAACTTGGGACACCTCCCAGATATCTAGTAGTGAAACCTTCGTTGTCAACAACCTTGGTTTCATATTCTTCCACCACCTCTCCGTCAATGGTCCTCGTGGTCGCCTTCTCCTCGATAGTGCATGGCCACATATAGGCCGGAACTTTTATCCTCTTATTCGTCCGCTTCACTTTACCATACCTCAGCCCTTAGCAATGATAAAGGCCCACTTGCCTTCTCCTTATGTTGCCTAGCCGGTCCTCGATTACTCCTATCGATGAACTAGCGACGGGAATAACCATCTAAAAGAAATTCCAACTATCAAGAAAACTTAACTACGATAGGTACGCAAAGAAGCACGCAGAAAAGAAAATCCTAAATCTACCCACTTCACAGTCATAGCCTAAGCTCTATGGTCCTAAACCTAGAGCTCGATACCATAAATTGTAACACCCCGACCCGACAAGGGTAAAGATATCACAATACGGTTTCATATCAGAACTTTAATAACTATACAATAGCGGAAGCCTTTACAAAAACTTACAAAAGATAATATAAATAACTTATATTCAAAATAAATCTAAGATCTCTATGGTCAAATCTTGCTCTCAGCTCTACTCTCAACCCAAATCAGCTATCCCATAAGCTTATCTTGAACGCTTAATACCTGCCGCAGGAAAAGAAAAGTGCGGCTGAGCTTACAAAGCCCAGTGAACGGATATAACGAAACAAAAGCAAAACAAATATACAAATAACAAAATAAAATGAAATAATGACGAAGGATCTTTTAGGATTCTGCGGAAGCACAAATATACAGAAATCCAAACAACCACATAACAGTTTAGACATCATATAGCACATTAATGACACAAACACGAACACATCAAAACGACCAAACACATTTCATATCAAGAATAACAGATTTCGTATAAGCCAAACGGAAAGTCTCAAAACTAACGAAAACAGTTCTAGAAATTAAACATGGCATTCATACAAATCAATGAAGAAACATTTATAGCACTTAATTCCATAATATAGCAGCGGAAACAGCAGACAGGTCATGGCAGACATAATAGCTAAACCAGTTCTCAGATCCAATCCTAACCTTAGCAGAGTTTAAACATGGCAGGTCACTTACGCAGACAGATAATTAACCTTCAAAACACTCAATCATATACTAGCACATTCATCTTGCAGATCAACGCATTCACGTAATGATAACAAATCATAATATCAGATATACGAATCATATTTAAACGTAGTAGTCTTATCCTAACAGGAAACTAATAATCACTTAAACAAATACGTTGTAAGCACATTTTCAAACATATCATATCAAATATATCTTTCTTCTTCAAAGTAACTTCAGAAAATAAATGTACATATATGGAGTAGCTAGCTCCCAGAATTTTTGTGAAGACGCCAGTATTACCCACATCATTCACCGATAACATATCGGATAACGATCGATCTAGGATGCATCCATACGCCCTTCCTACATATTCAAAATATGCTTCACCATCCGAGACGCGTAACATCACTCTCATCGCCCTAGAGTCATATCGAGGTGCATCATCGATACTGGACATGGAACCCCATGACTAGTTAAATATTTGGTTATAGTCAACCAACTTAAGTCAAACAGATTTCAGATATAGCACAGATCATAGTCACACACAAGGTCACAGAATCATATCAGATAGTTCATATCAAAAGGTGTATATTCAGATAGTCAGAAATCATAAGTTCATATCATAGAGGCATATCATATATTCATAAACAGAAGTTCATAACCAGAGGTTCATAATCATAAGTTCATAACCCAAATGTAGCAGGGTTCAACAAATGTATATAACAAAGTCTTCCTAACATAAGTTCACATCAGATATTGCATAGTTCACTAGAACATAAATTCAGATAAGTAACAGATCAAACATTCAGAGAGGGTTCATAGCAATGGTATTGGAAATCCTAATAAACATAAGAAATATGACGAAGAAGGAAAACATGAGGGACCTTTACTGAAAAGGTCAGAATATCTGTATGATAACACAAGTGTCTTAAAGTAAGACAGAATATCCGTACCTTAATGCAAATGAGAAGAAAAGCAACAAATGAACGAATACGAAGATGAAATGTCGCGTCTCCTCCAACGAATCTACACGGATTATGATTATTTAATACTTATTAGTATAACGGATTAATCTCATTAATACTTTTAGGGTTATCAGATTATTCCCATTTTTGTTTATGATTTTAATTCCAACATTTTAGGGTTTCAATTATTAATTAGCCAAACGTATGGGTTTAATATGATAATCATCTTATTTAAGAGCTTATATGATCATTATTCATAGCATAAGGTTTACAAATGTCAAAGACGGATTTTTAAGACTCTCTTTCAAAGTAGTTTACATAATTTATAACTCACATGAAATAACGAAATTACACAATTAACTTTTAACCTTTAATCAACTTCCCATTTAGTTCTAGGGTTTCCATACCTTCAATATTACTTATTACGCATTCAATTAACATGTTACTCCTTTAATGACTTCCACTTTAACCTAGAACGTATATGGAAACAAACCGAAGTTACATCAAAACTCATGCATGTCCTTACGTAATTCATTTACACATGTTTACCCATAGTTACCCAAAATTTCATGTTGCACCTTTAACATCTTTAATTATAATGTACTAACCCTATATTATCGATTTTACACTTCTAGCCCAAAGGTTTTAGAATTTACAAAACATACCCTTTAGTTAAATATAATTCGAATAGCCTCTAAATATCCAAAATCACACGCTTAACCCCACACTTATTTTATACGTTTAGTACATGTCTTTTACTGTTTTTCAAAAATAACCTTTAAGTTTCAATATTTATAAAATCAACCCAAACCTTTTTATTTAGAACCGATTAGGGCATAATTCAAGAGCAAGCCCTAAACCTAGGTTACACCAATCATTAGCTCATCATTAACACTTCATTAATTACCTTCCATGATTATAAGGAAACCCTAGTTCATGAAAACCCTAATCGCCTTTTAAAACCTTTCCTTTTATGCTTTCAATCAAGAAAACCCAAGACAATTCACACAAGCTTTGAATTCATGATTATGCATTTTATTCAGGTCTTATAACATGTAATAGCTTCTGGAAAAATAGATTCATGATCTCTAAAAATATTATAAGCTCGTCGTTAATTATATACGCTTTTAGGGTTTTAGGTTTCAAATAATTTCATACGACATATAAATCATGCATGGCTAATTTTTATGTGATATATACGACTTATAGGACTGAATTCATCATTAGAAACATACCCTTGATGAGCTTGGATCGTTAAAACAAAAGAAGCACCAAACACCACTCTCACGAAACCCTAATCCACTCAAAACACACCACGACTAAAACAGCAACTCGAACTCGATCACTATTTTTCCCACCTTCTATACCTTGAATCTCGTCCAAGAAAATGGTCTCAAGCTCTGGAAACTAGAATTCATTTGTGAGGGTTTTAGGTCGGTTTTAGGTTATCGGCAATAAGGGATTATAGGACCGAATATTTGTATATATACTTGAGCTTTTATTTTCTTGTGGGCTTTAGAATGCATTGGACTTAGATTAAATGGTCTTTTAATAATATAAATTATATTGGGCTTTAATTTAGTTTTATTTCTTTTATTAACTATTTTAAATATTTTCTGCTAATGTGTAAAATACAAAACTAATTTTATAAAATCATAAACTATAAAATTACCTTTACAAAGTGTTTAATATTTATTTAGGTCATGTGGGATATTTCTTAAAATTCTCCGAATTTACATAGCTTACTCGTATTCTTTTGAATTTAATTATTCATACTTTTGATTGTAGGGTATTTTGGTCTTTTGTGAATTTTAGAAATTCGGTATTACACTAGGGGTGGAGCCATGGGCGGCTAGAGGTTGTTGGGTTTGAGGTGCAGGTTGCGGGTTGAGTTGTTGGACCGGGTAACTTTGATGGGCCATATGTGGACTAACAAAGTGTGTTGGAGCAGTGTACTGTAGCGGGGCAAGAAACTGGGTCGGATGTGGGACCTGGGTCGGTGCAGTTGCAAGGTATGTCGGGGCAGTAGCATGGAGTTGGGTCTGGTGATACCCGAACCCAGGTGGGGGTCCAAGATGAGCAATAGGTTGAGGCTACTGATTGGATTGGATCAAGTGACATGGGCCTACTGGGCTTGAGGTTGTCATGTACGCTGAGGGTCCAACAGGTAGGTTAGGAGATGTCCTTGTGGTAGTATTGTGGCTACTGTTTCCCATTAGTCCTAATTTCCCCAACAGTTTCAACACTATTTCCTCAATATTACTATTTTCCTTAGGCGCAATATTAGTGGTGTTATGTTTATTATCATGAACAAACTTACAACCGGCACCATAACGACAAGCACCCTTAGCAAAATTAATACACGGTCTCCATGATTTCACTTGAGGATTGGAGGGATTTCGATTCATACCTTTGTCGGCCATGAGAATCAATGGAGACGAAGACGAGGAGTCCACTGGAAGAGAGTGTGACTTGGATTTAAGATGCATCTCTTCTGTTGTTAACATTGACCTTGTTGTTTTGAGGTCGGGAAAGGTTTCCCGATGGTGCATGATCCCACAAACGTGATCGTACTTCTCCGGTAGGCCTTCAAGAGCAAAGGTAACGACGTCTTCATTGCTAACGGGAGATCCAAGACTCGTTAGGATGGTAGCCAAGGACTCAATCTTTTGAAAGTAGGTGTCGATGCTTAGATCCCCAAGCTTGAGAGATCGTAACTCCGCCTTCAAAGAAATGGTACAAGATCGTTTGTTGTCCGTAACAATCTCATTAAGGAGAGTCCATGCTTCTCAAGCGGATTTTGGACGTTCCACCACAAGCCGTGCTTGAAGGTCATCGGAGAGTGTGGTGAAGATCCAAGATAAAATGATGGTATCAACCTTGCGTTCTTCCTGAGCCAACGCAGGGGGATTACTTGGAGAAGTGTTATCCCCATGAATGTATTTAGTAACCTCGTAACAATGGCAAAGTTGTTAGAAAAAGTACACCCATGAGGCGTAGTTCCAGTTTTCGAGATCAAGTTTAACGGGGACACGAGTAACGAGATGATGATGTGTGACAAGTGATAGTTTTTCGGAAAGAGTTGTGACTGTGACATCAGATCCAGGCATGATGAAGATACGATGAGGGATAGTGGGTTTATTATGGGTATGGCAAAAACAAAGTTACACGTGAACAGTAAGAACAAGGTTAAAACTTGTGACCTTTGCACAAGTAACAGTACCAATATCGTGTGGATTGTGACCTAGCACAAATCACCAACACAATAACACATATAACTGAACATATAACTGAAGTATGATGATGTCTGGAAAAAGTTTAGGATTATTGACTGACTCGTGATACCATGATAGAGAGTATTTTGTGATAATGATGAATATTATTGCTTGAAGATTACTGCCAAACCATGGGCTACATATAGGGAGATTACATAAGCTATTTTGGGAAAACCCCATAAATCATGCTAATCACCTATTAATGTACAACTAATTGTATTGAGGATATACACTAATTGACAGCTTATAACTTATCACAATACAATGCTGTTAACATTTTTGTCGTCAAAAATCTTTTGCTCTTATGATTTATTTGAGTACGAAATTATACCAACCTATGCACAAATCATTGTAGCATCATCAATTGGTATGATCGTAATTGCGGCTACGCATTATTTGAAAATAATTTGTGTGTACGCAAAACGTATTGGATACTACCTTATTAATCCATGTAAGTCAAGATTAGTGTAGAATTTATGTATGTATATAAGTTAAAGGGTCTAGTGTGTCAAAAGTAAAGTCCACAACCAAAAAACAGTTACATTCGGTTATGGCAGTTATCATGAAACACTGTGTCGGTTAGTATGTGTCGGTTAGAAAAGTATAAGTACCCATGTAAATGAAGTTTGTAACTAACGATTGTTTTATCAAAGAAACTTATTATTATTAATCAATTGTTCATAGAAAGAAAACTAGACCAACAGTTGGCATCAGAGCCAAACAATTCAAACCAGTGAGAACGAAATAGATTGATTCAGGGAATCAATCAAGAGAAGAAGAGACCGTGGGCATACCGGTCAATCAAGAAGAAGAGGAAAATACCGATTGATTCAGGGAATCAATCAAGTGAGAAACACGATTCGATTAAAGACTATCGAATCATAGAATTAAAAAAGAGAAGAGAAATAAGACATACCGGTTGTGCGAAGAAGACAGACCGCCGCCGTATTGTTTGCCGGAGAAGAAACAACCGCCGCCGTGTGTGGTTGCCGGAAAAGAAAAAGAAACCGATTAACCACCATTACCGTTTGATTAGAACAAAACCAGAAGAGGACCAGCATCATTTACAGGGCTTTGCCCTAACTGTGTGTAGAAGAAGGAAGGAAGTAGAAGCAGAAGAGCGAATTGGGGATAAAAAAAAGAAAGCGCTTTTTATTTTGGAACAGAAAAGCGTACCACTTTCAAAAGCCCACAAGAATTAAAAGGTCCAAGAGAAATTACAGGTTTTAAACTTCTTAATACTTGTTTTTCTCTATTTAGTAGAATAGATTTCTCCCATTACAATTCGCCTTAGGAATACGTTAGAATCATTTGAGGATTATTGTGATTAGGCAGAAAATTTAAGTTTGACTATTATTAGAATTATATTGGTATTAGAAGAAAACCAAATCGTAAGATATGACGGGAGATAAAAACGAAAACAAGGTTGTTTTCACCACATCGTTACCATCATATCAATGCCCAGTTCTAAATAATACAAATTATACATTATGGCCATTAAGAATGAAGAAGATATTAACGGCAAATGGAGTATGGGATTTAGTAGAATGAGTAAGTACATCAAAAGAGATTGATGTAAAAAAGGATAGTTCGGCCGTCAGCATACCTATTTCAAGGGTTACCAGAGGATTTGCAAATGCAAGTTGTGGGATGTGAAACAGCGAAAGAAATTTGGGACTCTCTAAAGTCCAGATATATTGGGACAGAAGACGTCCAACAAGCACACTCGCAACAACTTAAATTAGAATTTGAGAGACTTGTGATGAAAGAAGATGAATCAATAGATTCATTTGCTGGGAGGTTGATGAGTATTATTACAAAGGCTGCTACATGTGGATTGACGTTTGATGAACAAACAAAAGTATGAAAATTATTGAATGCAATGCTGACAAGTTTGTACTGATGGTAGCAACCATTGAAATGGTTGTTGATTTTAAGAAAGCAAAATTAGAGGAGATTATTGGGAAACTTAAGACTTATGAAGAAAGGCTTAAGTTTAGAAAAGGAAGTGAGGAAGATAATAGTGAGAAGCTGTTGTTCACACGTCAAGGGAATAACAGAAATTATGAAGGCAACTATGGAAATGATAGACGAAGAGGTGGTAATCAGACACGAGGAAGAGGCCAAGGAAGATTCACAAGAGATAGTAAGAATGAAGATAGTTATGATAGAAACAAGAGAAACCATGGAGATCAAAACTACCATAGGAGAGACTTTAGAGAAATAGAGTGTTATAATTGTTATGAGTTTGGACACTATGCTGTAAATTGTCCAAAACCAAACCGTAGAGAAGAAAAAGCAAACCTTGTGTTCGAAGATGACGAACCAGTACTATTGATGGTTACTGGTAAAGATGAAAAGGAGATAACATCCTTAAAAGAAGAACCGAGAGGGAAAGGAATTATCATTGAGAAGGATGAAATTCCAAAAGAAAAGTTAGAAGATATGTGGTCAGAGATAGAAATTGATTTGAAGAGTAAATTATAGTTTTGGAAGTTTGAAATGCTTCAAGAGTTAGAGATTGAAAAACAAGAGTTTGAGAAGAAAATAAAAAATAGAGAAATGGCATTTGAGAAACAAATGCAGATAGAGTTAGAGAACATCAAGAAGTTGAGAGATTGCACAAGCAAAGAGATGAAAGAGTAAAAGACAATAAGAGAACTGTTTGAGAAAGAGAACCATGAAATTGTTTCAGATGAGAAACATTTAGAAGAAAAACCAAGTATTGACAAGGGGAATGCAAAAGGCATCAAGAGACGGCATCAAGATTTTAGAAGGAAAGCCAGATTGAGAAAGACATCAAGTCAAGAAACAAGAAAGATGAATCAGAAGATCGTAATACTAGAAATAGCATGTTGGAGATTCAAGAGTACGAAACAATACAAATGAAGAAAGTTGGTGACAAAGATGATCAAGTTGAAGAGCAAGACAAAGGAAGTGGAAGCAAGCCAAAGTTCAGAGATAAAGATAAAGGAGCTTGAAGATATCGAAGGCATGGATTAATAAATTAGGGAGGAGTATTGGATACTAACTTATTAATCCATGTAAGTCAAGATTAGTGTAGCATTTATGTATGTATATAAGTTAAAGGGTCTAGTGTGTCAAAAGTAAAGTCCACAACCGAAAAACATTTACATTCGGTTATGGCAGTTATTATGAAACATTGTGTCGGTTAGTATGTGTCGGTTAGAAAAGTATAAATACCCATGTAAATGAAGTTTGTAACTAACGATTGTTTTATCAAAGAAACTTATTATTATTACTCGATTGTTCATAGAAAGAAAACTAGACCAACAAAACGTGTGTTTATGGGTTCAAGGGAATATTCAGCATCACAACCACCAGCCCCTCCGCCACCTCCAACACGACCAGAAATTGTTCGGCTTGAACGTTTGAAACAGTATGGTGCTAGTAAAGAGGAACAGTATATCTGTCATTTGATTACGACAAACATTCTTCATCACCAGGAAATTGAGAAAATTACTAAGGGGGTGGCAACCATGACTCACCATACATACCTCACCATACATACCTCACCACCCACCAATAATATCATTCCACCTAATCTCATACCTCACCATAGTTTTTTAGTGGCAATGGTCATTCCATATCTCACTCATTTTTTATTTTTTTTAATTCATAATTATATTAAACAATTAAATAAAAACATAATATTTCATTAATAATAAAAAAAAATTACATAATACTTAAAAAAAATACATCACCGTTGAAATAAAAAAAAATTATACTAGTCATCGAGGTATGCTAAGTCTAGAGCCGCTACATGCTCCGTAAGATCATATCGTAGACGATTATAGATATCTTCGTCGATTAACTCTTGTAGTGCACTGTCATTGTAAACTGGCGCTACCGGCTGATCCATTATATGAACCGGTGATATTGCCATCTCGTCGTCTTTTAAAATCATATTGCATAGTATAATACACGCATAAACGAGTCGATTCTTTTCGACCGACATAGCCGTAGAGGACGAATCGAGAATCGTCCATTTTCCCTTAAGACGCCCAAAAGCTCGTTCGACATCCTTTCTTGCAGACTCTTGTAGCTTCTTGAATCTCTTTTCCTTCGGGTCAGTAGGAAACTTATATGCTTTAACCAACGTTGAATACGTAGGATAGATTCTATCGGTAAGATAATATCCACGTTTGTAAAGCCGCCCATTTACTGATAAATGAACTATTTGGCGCCGCTTCCATTTCGCTCGATGAAGATACAACGGAGATTGATTCAAAACATTGATGTCGTTATTTGCACCGGGAGGACCAAAAAACGAATGCCAAAACCACAAATCATTTGAAGCGACTGCTTCAAGCATAATAGTCGGATATTGGTGATCACATCTTTTATATTGGCCTCTCAAATGCCTAGGACAATTTCGCCAAACGAAATGTGTACAATCAATGCTACCAAGCATTCCAGGAATGTGATATTTTTCTTGATGTGCCTCGAATAACCGTGCAACGTCATGGGTTGTCGGCCTACGTAAGAACTCTCGACCATATAACGCAATTACCAACAATTCTTAAAAACAAGCTTTTACTCATTCGAAATCTTTCACGAAAAACACGGTCGGGAAACTTTGGTCGTTCGACGAAATAGTCATTCATTAAAGTTTGTAATGCTTTATCACGAAGCGGGTGAAAGAGCGCCCCGAGTATTGCTTGAGCTAGCGGTGTCTTGAATGAAATCGCAGCTTAAATAGGTTTCTAGGGTACTACCGGTGGAGAAAATTAGTTCGGAAGACTCTTCAAGAAAATTTAATTCGTCATCGGATGAAGAAGAGGATGATGAAGACATTTTTTTTTAGTGTTGTAGTTGATTTGTGTGTGTTAAAATGATGAGATTTGGAATAAATTGTGAGGAGAATAAAGTGTTATTTATTTTTTGGGAAATTTTTTTTTTTTTTTTTAATTGAATGCATGTAACGGTCGAAATTTCAAACCCACGCTCCTTCATCAAACCGTTGCGGCATATATGCCCGCTAGCCATACCGATCACCACCATACCGCATGGGTGGCAATGGTGTTGCCGTGCGGTATGGTGGCAAACCGCAGCCATACCGAACCGGTTGCCACTCCCCTAAGGAAATTGAGAAAATTACTAGAAGGATTGAACACAACAATGAAGTGATCGAGAAGTACAGACTCGATAAGAAAACTAAGTAGATGTATTTGATCGTTGTTTTCATCTTTTTTATGTATTTGAGCGTTGTTTTATTGTTTGCGGCAATCTGTCATAATGCTTCTTGTTGTTTGTTTCGAATGCATTATTGTATTATTTTCTATATGCTTAAATTCTATATGCATTATACATGGAACTTGAAGATATCATAACCTTCTTTAGTGAAAAACTCAAACTTAAAACCAAATGCTACCACCGCTCGTATATGCATCATGGAAGGCATCATCCGCTCGTAAGCAAAACCATCCAACCTCCAATAGGATTACAACCAAACCTGCCAACACTTCCTCCCTTGTTAAAGATAAACCCAAACAAGAATGTGTAGTTAACACCCATACCTCACACATCCTGATTCAGGCATCTAGAACAAGGCATTACCAGGTCTGACTAAATTTCCTCAACCAATATTCATACTCATAATCTAAGGCTGTAGCCCCGCTCACAGCAGTGGATACATGATTAATGTTAATTAAGGCATCATCGGAATGTAATACCCAATGGGGAATACAGAAACCAGAACTTCATATATACTAAGCTTCCTCAAAATACTCCTTGCTTTGCTCATCCAAACACCTTTTATACTATCCATATTGCTGGCTATCTTTTTCTGTGTAACATTCATTGATTATTTCTTCATTGTTTTCATCCATATTCATGTGTATCTGCTGATGTACTTACTAAAGGTCTTCCTAAAGTTCTTCATTACAATTGCACTAGCAAGTTTGGCATTTGTGATCCTTTCACGCTGCCAACTTGTGAGGGAGGAAAAGAATGTAAAGATGACAAAGGTAAAGAAAACATCAAGATCTCAACAGCAGAACAGTCCACAACTCATCAAATCAACAATATACAAAAGTCAAAGAAAAAGTCAAACATCCCAGCAAAGTTCCATTTACACTGTAGAGCTAAAGTGGATTGCAAGAAGATGTGATAGCAGTTAGTTAGAATTGTTTCTAGAAGGTTTTCATGTGTATAAATAGTCTAGATGTAGCTCATTTTCATTTCAAGAGTTGTAACCACCTTTTAAACATTTTGTAACCATTTTTCCCTCCAATAATGAAACTTCTACAATTACTTTAATTCTGTGAGTACCAAACAAGCTTACTCCAATTAATCTTCCATTCATTTGTCATCATATCTTTCCAAGCTTTATTGACAGATAACTTCACAGTATTACCTTCATTATGCATCCACATAGTTCTGTCTATAGAATTATCATCTAACTGTGGGACAGATAGTGTTTGGAGAATTTGATAAGAATCGGCCCATCCCTCAGGCCACTTTCATTCCCCATTCTCAATCATATCACATACTTTAGCATTTCTGCATAGCTAGTTGATCAATTCACTGAGAGGTCCTATACTGCACCACTTATCATGCCAAAAGAAACAATTCTTAGTTTATGAATAAAATGAGGTCTTACGGTTTAAGGAGATATCATAACTTATTGCATTTGGTGAAATAAGTAACTCTTTTCTAAAATAACTTGGAGATATCTATGTACAATTCCACCGTAAACCTAACCTTCTAAACTATTGTGTTGAGAGTCGAAAGCCCTTATAGAAGTAAACAAACAAAAACTGGGCTAAGAATTACAACTGTTAGTATCCTTGAACTCTTCTTGTAAACAAGAACAAAGATAATCCATTTGTTTCAAAATAAGCAGAGAAATATGGGCTTATGAAAAATAAGCTGAAATCAAATAAGTATATAATTAAACCAACATATAAGCCTTAACTTCTTCTAGCTTCTTGTAACGCTATATCCCCTTGTTTGTAACTTCTTCAAGCATCTTGCTAATTTGTTTATCTATATTCTCTTGTTGTTCAAAAAAAAACAAATAAGCCTTAACAAAGAGCCTCCGAGAGACTATTCTTGTCAATAAATAGAATTAACATGATATAATGTTCACATTTTTTCATGCTCATCCATCCCATGGTAATCTGGAATATTGTTTGCCAAAAACTTAGAGGAAAAGTGAAAGAAACGAGCATCCTGAAAGTGTCAAGCAAATCAAATCCTTCCTTTACTTGCTTGAATGCTTGATAAGTCTCCATTATGACCATACACGGCATGGCGTGATTAAGACATAAGTAGCGAGAAGAAGAGGTTTTCTTCTAACAACGTGTAGTGATGAAATACAATTAAGAGGCTCATTTTGTCTTGGTGAAATCCAAACAAGATCTTAGCGATTTCATGTATGTCATAGCAAAATGTTTCATGGAGTCTCATAGGAACGTAAGATGATTCAAAGAACCACAACTTTTGATACAAACGAAACGAAATTACTAGGGCTATGACAAGTTCAAAAAAGATATGGACAATTGCATGGATACGCTCTAAAACTTCAATATTTGCAAATTTTCTCAAAATATAAATTTTCGGTACATGTTTTGAGTAAATATGCAAATATGCAAGTGTTATTGGATATACATCTAATTGCCCAAATTGTAAAATAAAAAAGCATAGATTATCAAAATTGTCAATGTTCGACACGTAAAACTCTCTCCTGAAAAGTTCATATGATTAAATTTTAATAAGGTTAATGATCTCTAAGCCATTGTACTTAGAAAAATGTTTATTTTTGTAATTTTGTTGTTATGTTTATTGTTTTGTTTCTAATTATGGTTTTATAAACTTTTTTTTGAACGGAAAACGTATAGTACTTTTATAAACAATATTCAAAATATTAACTTTTTAAAATCTTGGCCTAACTCGTAATATTTGACAATTTACTCATAAGCTTAAATAGTTTAAGAAATTTGTGTAACAAAATGATTATATCTCATTTTAAGTATAATGACTTATGAGTATCCTTATTGTTAGAATGTGAAATTAAAGTATAAACTCATTTAACCACACAACAAATTTTAATAACAATTTCCATGTAACAATGTCAATCTCTCTGGCTCTCAATTTCATCTTTCTGCAACTTTCAGATCCAAAAATTTCCCCATCTCCATCACCTTCTCCTGCAACACATGTTGAAACATCAAACATGGACAAATTTGAAGACATTGCATCCGAAATAAAAGACTTTTTAACGTCAAAAATCTTTTCATCTTTTGACATTGACGACGATAATCTACCAACCTATGCACAAATCATTGTAGCATCTTCAATAGGTTTGATCATAATTTTCGCTATGCACATTTGGTTTAGGAGGGGAGGGTCCAACAAGATCATGCCATGGATTCGTGTCTCAAAATCAAGACAACCTTTGAAGCTTGAGAGATTCCATGATTATGTAGGTATAAAAATCACCTTGGCATTACTTCAAAAGAATTTATTTGTATGTAAAATATGTGTTTATGTGTTTGTATGTATGATAAATGCAGCTAGGCAGATGGGGTTTCATGATCAACAACAATGTCCGTATTTGTGCAAATTAGCTTCTGATTATATAAGAAAGGAAGAAGGGTGTGAGGAAGATATGTTTTCGTTCTTTGGAGATGATCCACAAGCGGACTCGTTGTTTATCAAATTGGTGGAGGAATTTGAGAGATGTATACTTAGTTACTTTGCTTTTCATTGGAGCCATGCTTCTTTCATGATCAGTCAGGTTGAAAAACGATTAGCATGCCCCGTTCTATTGCAAAATAACATATATATGTTGGGTGTTGGTAACTCGTTTGGAAGTACTTATTTGATTATTACAACTTGCAGTCAATTATAACGTAAATATCAGAACTTGCCAAGCATTCAACATTATGTAAATAAATATTACAACTTTAAACTACAAAAAGCCATTGCAAGTTCTATATCAAGATTATGATTATCTAATATTCGTCGTCCCATAATTCACAAAGACAAACGCGTCTGTTTTAGAAATGTACAAGTTATGCTGTTATCAGTCAGCAAAATCTAAGATGCACGATTCTTTTTTTCCTTTTTTTCATGCCATCACATTAAGACTTGCGATGAGTATGTTTGGAATAGATTGAAACTAGGTAAACTATACATTTCATATTTGAAAGTGGACCAAATTTTCAGACAGTAGAGTATATAATTAGCGTGACAAATGCACATCCAACCCGCCAAAATGTATCTCATGTTGCAATTTTCAGGTATTGGGTCCTGATGGACATGAGCCGAAAAAGAAGCTCAAGAACATAGTCATGCAAGCAACTAGGTAAACTGAGTTTGTGTTCTTATTGCAAACAAATACATTTTTCTAATAGCACGAATCATCAATATGATTACTGATGATATTCTGAATTTTAAATTGTTTAAAACAAAATAGGGAACAAAGATTTGAGAGGGTGACAAAGAACCTGAAAGTAGCACGAGTGTTCACAACATTATTAGAGGAAATGAAGGCGATAGGCCTTGTGACTGCGGATGATTCACAGTGTACTGATGTTATGGTTCCAATGGCGCACAAAGATCGTAGTCCACTTCTTCTTTTCATGGGCGGCGGCATGGGAGCTGGAAAGAGTACTGTTCTTAAAGACCTTCTTAAAGAGTAAGCAATCTCAAGATAATATAATCATTAGCAATGAACAAGTAGATACAGTTTTCATAGATAAGTCATGAAAAATCAAAAACACATACTCAAATTAGGAGGATATTATTTGCATGTGCATCTGCTGCTTGAAGCTGTAATAGTCACTTCTTTAGTGGTGTTTAGAAAGTTCTCATGATTTAAGCATATACTTTATAGATAAACGAAGGTAAAATAAGCGTATGAGACATATTGATACAAAATTTGATTATTTAACATCTAAGCAACAAGAAGTCACCCAGACACAAAATAGTAGAAACTGACAACAATGAAAGACTTTCTTGTAGAATTGGTATGCATACACTTGATTTTTACAGTTACACAAGCTACAAGAAACTAGTAGGTATATGAAGTTTGCTGATGTTGACTTTGAATGTGCAGACCATTTTGGGCCGGAGCATCAGCAAATGCTGTTGTAATAGAAGCAGATGCTTTCAAAGAATCTGATGTTATTTACCGAGCTCTTAGCTCCCGAGGGCATCATGATATGCTTCACACAGCTGAACTGGCATGTCCCTTTCCTAGTAACACTTACAAATATTAGAAAAAAGGGTAATTCGCACCTAAAAGGAACACACTTTTAAAACCAATGTTTAAGGACTAGTACTAAAAACTTAAAAGTGTTTAATCAAAGTTGGGTCATGTAAAGGTTTATATCCGGGTCCTAAATGTTATTAATCAATCAGAATCTTAGGCACAAGAATTTAATCAGTCAGATTCTTGTTAGTTTGAAAGAACATTCTTTTACATGCAACTTGCCTGATGAAGAAAAGAAGAGCAATTATTTTTTATATGATACAGATTTAGAAAATAATAAATTTTGCAGGTGCATCAATCGTCCACGGATGCAGCCTCATCACTCCTTGTAACAGCACTAAATGAAGGTCGAGATGTGATCATGGATGGAACCCTTTCGTGGGTTCCCTTTGTTGCGCAAACAATAACAATGGCAAGAAATGTCCACCGCAGACGTTACCGTATGGGACCTGGTTACAAGCTGAATAAAGATGGAAGTGTTATTGAGAATTATTGGGAACAACTTGAAGAAGAGAGTGAGTTAATAGATGGTAATCAGAAGAGAAGACCATACAGGATAGAGTTAGTTGGTGTTGTTTGTGATCCTTATTTAGCTGTCATAAGAGGCATACGGTAAACATCAATTCAGAACCCTTTAACAAGGTTGCAAAATGGATAGGTTGGCAAATAAGTTGAGATGGGACAAGGGTGAAATGGGTCAATTTTACTACAGTCTAAAACGGTCAGGGCCGGGTTAGGTCGACCTGCAGATACTTTCTGGTTTTTTTTATCAGATTTTATAAATAGTTATGAGTAATTTGTTGTACTTATTAAAACAGATGTACATTCAGATGTACATAAATTACAACCTAGGACTTTAGAGTGCAACCCGTTGGATTTTTTCTTCCTTTATTGGCTAGTGTTTTTTATAATTGATCCATTTCACATAACTTTTAAGTCGATCCTCTAATATGGTAACTGGCTAAAGTAATTGCCTTTTATCATGTTTTGTAATTAGCTATGTTTATGTTTGCAGGAGAGCTATTATGTGCCGAAGAGCTGTGAGGGTCAGATCACAATTGACATCACACAAGAGATTTGCAAACGCGTTTATGACATACTGTCAGCTTGTCGATAATGCAAGACTGTATCTAACCAACGCTTTAGAAGGACCACCCAAGGTATATATACATGTGTTGAATTGATGGTTTGTTCAACATAAAAATGAAGATTACATATAACATGTCATCTTTAGTCGATTTCCATTTTAGTCAATTTACTTCAGATGTTGTTGAAGGGTCTCTGTCGGTTTATAATCAAATAGGGGACGTGGTTACGGGTATAAGTTTGACATAGGCCCTAATACAGTGATTTGGAAGTATGTTTTCCTAATCAGAATTTGAAATAGCATGTGCCTTAAACTTTTATGTGTGCAATGTGCCAATGATATGACTAGTTGATATGCTAACGAAAAATATAATGTTTAAAGCTGATAGGGTGGAAAGACAAAGAAAAGACATTACTGGTTGACCCAGACGAAATAAAGGTATTGAAGACAATAGAAAGGTTAAATGAGGCAGCAGACTCTATATATGAACTTTATAAACAGCCCAACCCAGAAAATGATATTGGCGAGGTCTGGAAAGACATTGTTATGTCACCTGAAAGGGTATTTATCCAGAAAGAACTCAAGTATGCTATCCAGAAAGCCGAAGTCATGAAAGATTGATGCATTCTTGCATCACACAGATGTTGACATGATTTACTTTTGTTTATGCTAAGACAGTCATTTGTAGAAAACAGATATGTTTCATTATATTTTTTCAATTGGTAAATGCTATAGACCATTGTTATTGATCCGCCCATTCAAGTGTGTTTGAGAACTAAATCGAGTTCAAATACAATAACACATATCTGAAACATATCATGATTCAATCTCAAGGTTGCAATAACTCGACGCTTTCAGTTACACGTAAATCAGGACTAGCAAGATATGGGATTTTTTGAATTTATCGCTCTACAAGCTGCAATTAGACTTCCTTAAACAACTATGGGCACATGCTCAGATAAAGAACAGGGCAATTAGGCAAAGAAATCTGAGACAAATAAAAAAGGACAAAAAAACTAGTCCTATTCCAGGCCAAGTATCGGTTCAAGAGCCAGCCACCCGGTTCAAAGCTCAACCTATAGCCATCTCAGTCTTTCCTGGTCCTATAACCACTTACCTGACGCACTCATCTCAACACTCACCACTTACCCAAAACAAGAATTTAAAGTACCACCAGTAAGTTAACCTCATCAACAGTAAGGACCATGATCAAGCGATAGTTCATCCCAATCTCAACTTTCTTCTGAATCAACTATCAAAATTCACAATAAAGGTGAAGTTATATCAGGATAATTCAAGTTCAATGGAATAGAGAAACCTTTAGCTTCAAAACAAGAGAGAACCTACCAATAAAACAAAGCAATGAGAAGACAACAATAAGTAAAACCGGTTGAAGATACAATCAAATTTCTTATGAACAAAGACATTCATACTCTTGTGTTTGTGACAAGAAATGTTGATGATGCTAGTTAAAAGTTTCTTCAGCGATGTACATACATGTAACATTAAACAGTTCAGAAAGACATTGTTATGTCACATGAAAGCATTCTTGTTATCCAGAAAGCATTATTGCATCATTATTGTTTATGCAAAGCTAAGACAGTCACTCGTAGAAAGCAGAAATGTTTCATTATTTTTCTTCAATCAGTAAACACTATAGACCATTTGTTACAAAACCACATACCGAAACATTCAACAAGCTCACAAGCTTTGAAGGACTCTCAACTAGCTAACATACACAATTAGGGTTGTCAAGAAATCAGGTTTTCGCAAATTGTATCCATTCTGCAAAGTCTAGCCCTATGGATGCCTAACAAATATCTCACATTAACTAATAAAAAGCAAACTCATGTCTGATAACTCAATAGCAAAACACAAAATAAAATGATAACATAGATCACTAAAACATACTCTGATATTAAAATTGATCAAGGAGATCAATACAGCTTTGTAACAATTCTTTTCCCATAAAAGAATCAAACTAAACCAACCATACCACCATGATTACAAAACCAAACTTTACAATAACAAACCCTAGAAACAAACAACCAAACAAACTCTCAAACCTAAATCCCTCTACTCTAAAACCAAACACTCTCGAAACTCACTTCTTCCCCTTCTTAGCAGCCGCAGCCTTCTTAACCGGCGTCTTCTTCACAGCAGCTTTCTTCACTGCAGCCTTCTTAGGCGCAGCCGCCTTTGCCTTTGACGGTGTTGATCTAGCCAATGTCCTGGCAGACTTAGCAGCTGGCTTCGCAGCAGGTTTTGCTTTAGGCTTCACAGCAGCTTTCGCCTTGGGCTTCACAGCAGCTTTGGCTTTCGGCTTCGCTGCAGCTTTAGGCTTCACCTCAGCTTTAGGTTTAGCAGCTGCTTTCGGCTTTGCAGCTGCTTTTGGCTTCGCAGCAGCTTTCTTCACTGCCGGCTTCTTCTCACCTGCAGCTGGCTTAACTTTCGGCGCAAGCTTGAATGAATTTTTGACCTTGACAAGCTTTCCATCAGCTACATTTTTCTTCAATTGAGTCGACAAGAGCTTCTTGTGCGTTGCTGGTAAGTCCTTGTACTTCTCATCGATAAATTTCGCAATCGCTAGCGAACTCGACCCAGTTCGATCCTTCAATGAACTTATCGCATCTGTTATCATCTACACAAACAAAAAAACATTTATTAACCTCAAATCTTACCTTAAAAAACACAAATTTTATAAAATATCACAAATTACCTTAAAAAAACATAATATTATATAATATCAAAATTTATAAAAATTAACGAAATGGGCAAAATAATTAACCTCAATGTAAGGGGGGTGAGAAGGAGGAGCTTTCTTAACAGTCGCAGTTGACTTCTTAGCTTTGGTAGCTCCGGCGGGCTTAGCAGAAGGTGCAGTTTTAGCAGCCATTGAATTAGGGTTAGGGTTTCAAAAGAGTGAAATGCTATTGGCGGTTATAAGATAGTTTGAATTGATGTGAGGTGAAGAGTGTGTTTGGGGGGATTAAATAGTATGAGATACTGAAATGTGATTGGTGGGTTGGGGTGTCACACGGATCGGAGGGGCTTTTTTGTTTCAAAAGATGGCCGTTGGATGATGGGGGATTTTATGGATGAGATTGAAAATAGTGTGAGGTTTGGGATTGTGATATTTTAGTGTAAAAGCTTTTTGTGTTTTTGTTTGGGATTGTTTTTGGTATATTTTGAGTTTTAGTTGATGGATTTTTGTGAGATTTTGATTTTTTTAAGAGATTTTTGTTGGGTTTTTAGGATAGGTTTGGGTTAGGATTTGTGTTTTTGAGTTGGGAGATATTTATGTTGTAATGTGAAGTGGTATAGAGGTGAGTTTTGTGTAGTTTAGGTTATGGTTTTGGCTGGTTTGACTTTAAAGGGTTAAGATTATTGTAAGATTTTGATATGCGATGTGATGCAAAAGGAAGATATTTGTTTGTGGGTTCGTGGCTTGGAAAAATCGAGCGAGAATGGGCATGTTTATATGGATTTTAATGTGATCATGGATGAACAAGTTGAAGTGTGTAATTTGAGATCTATACAAAGTATTAAACAAATCAAATATTATGTTTTTTTCAAAATCAACAATGGTATTATGTTCATCAAAATGACACAATATCGAAAAAGACAAATTATGAAATATTCGCCATTGTTTGAAAATCGGTTGTGGTATGGTTGATCTATCGATAGATCTCATCCTTCATCCTGTTAAATTTGATTGTCGAGTTGGCTCTAGAACGCTTTCATCTTCATTGTGATATATGTTTGCATATCATTCATGATGTTCGAAATACCACAAGGATAATCGTGGGACTCTTAAAATATATTCTCTCTCCACATTGTGTGAAGCAGAGAGTCTTCATTGATTATGTCCTTAATGATTTATTGATGATCTCGTGGCTCTAGACTCGATTGTGCACATTTGGTTCCTATCTGGAGACTAGGGAGAGGTCTCATTCAATATCAACCATCTCAAGAGAAAGTCGATAGATAATGTAGGTTCCTCATGAGAATGAAACAAGTCCTTTTAAGAGGAACTTGAGTAGCTTGGGAAGATGTAGTGCGGTCGTCACTGGGTCCATGACGTCTTGTCTTCATCTACTTGTTACCTAGGTAATAGCTAGCATATGAATTGAACCGGTTTACGCTAAGGTTGAAAACAATGGAGGCTATTTCTTTTCACCTTCGCATTTATTTCTTTTCATTCTTCACCCCTTCAAGGTCTTACCGAGACTTCATTACTAGAACCTTATTGGGTTTATTAAATGGCGGTAGTATATGAGTGCTTAGAGAATTGACCAACCGACCCTAAGTAGTTAGGTTAAGTTGGGGAGGTAAGAATTGACCAACCGACGACCCTTCCTCGCCATGCGAACTCGACCAAATGATCACCGCCATATGGATGAACTTAAGAAGTTAGGGATGAGTGTCAAGATGCTAGCGCCCGCACTCATTGTTACGAATCTTGCATGTAGAGTACTTAATGACTTGGCTTGGGGACTAAAACAACTGGACTTTCAAGGGTGGTAGCTTGATCTCTGGTGGAAGCCTTTGCGATAGGTTAGGACGAATCACCAAATGATGTCCTAGCGACTTAAACCCCCACTTGAATCAATTGGAAGTAGTAAGACGTGAACATAACATGATAGGATGAGTAACTAGGTTAGCACACTTTACCCCTATTGATCACAACCATTATCTTATTTGTTTGCGTTTATTTATTGTCTTATTAGTTTAATAATCATATCAATACGTAAAACAATTAAAACCAGTGACACCTAGACTTAATAAGAATCCACTCACATAGGTCTTGGGACGACATCGATTTTACCGATTACTACATTACACAGGACCGGGTACACTGCCCCGTGAGTGCATAAGGTGGACCATAGGTAAACGAGACTTTATAAATATTAAAACCTGGTCAGAAAACCTGCATCAAGTTTTTGGCACCGCTGCCAAGATGTTATATTAGGGTTTTTATTAAGTCTTTTATTTTTGTTTTATTTTGAATTCTTGTTTTCTCACGATATCTTTTAAGTTTTAGGTACTATGGAGGTTGTGAACATTGATGACCTCACTCTCAAAGAATATTTGGCATTGACTAGGGATGAACAAGGGTCGGGGCTCGTTAAGCCGGCTATTGGAGCTAATGTCCGGTTCGAGATCAAAGAACATTTTATGAGGGAGCTACGTGCTAACCCTTTCTCGAGAAACAGAGACGAAAATGCTTATGAACACGTTGAAAACGTCTTGTACATCGCAAGCCTTTTTCAACATACTTGTTGTTTCTCATGACGTTGTTATGCTCCGAGTATTCCCCATAACACTTATTGGGGCAGCAAGATGATGGATTGAGAGATTGCTCGTCGGGGCAGTCGATACATGGGCTCTCCTAAAGAAGCATTTCATTCAAAGATATTGTCCTCCTTCAAAGATATCTAATCAACTCATGGAGATCCATAATTTTAAGCAAGAAGGCGATGAAATGTTGTGTCAAGCTTGGGATAAATACAACGATTTTCTCTACAAGTGTCCCACTCATGACCTAAACAGCCAGCAAAAGGTCAACATTTTCTACAAAGGTATCAACGTGGCTACAAGACAAATGTTGGACTATCAGGGACCAATTCCGAGCATGACTCCTACCCTCGCCATTGAATCAATTCAAAAAATGGTCGATCATTCTCAAAAGTGGCATGATGGAGGAAGCCAAAGGAGCCTAGGCGGAAATCTTGAAGGTATTGCCGCCATTACTAGCAAGCTTAAAATCTTGGTCGGGACATGCTCAAGCTCAAGGAATGTGTTCATGCTATCCAAGTAGGATGTGAAAGTTGTGGAGGAGGACATCTCACTAAAAATTGTCCTCTCATTAAAGAAGATAGCAAGGTTGAAGAAGTGAAATATGGTGAAAATCGATCGTTTCAAAGGACAAATGGAAACGGGAATGGTTATCATGGGGGACCTCCCACATATTACAACCGCGGGACTTTCGGGGAAAGAATATCTAATTTGGAGGACACAATCAACAAATACCTCGAAGACAAAAGACAAAAGGAGCAAGAAGAATGGTTTAAGAACTTACAAGACAATACAAACAAAAGCCTTTTTAGTCATGACGAATCGCTAAAAAACTTGGAAACCATGATTGGTAAACTTAGCGATGAGGTACAAAGAAGGAATGAAGAACAAAAGATCAAACCAATAGCATGCAAAGCCGTATTTTTTGAAAAAGACAAATCCGATGATTGCTCTAGCATGGTAAAGGAAAATGATGCTGAAAGTACTAACAGGAGCCAGTTACGCTGTAACCCCACACCTAAATTACGGCGTAAATGGGATACGTGGTCTGACAAGTTTCTCTAATTGGATGAATCAAGAACACATGTCATTAATGGGTGGTCCAATGATACAAACTTGTGCCCACAATCCCCATCCAAGAGAAAGAATCACTGGTGCAAAGCAATACCAGTGGATAATGGTGAGTGGTACGATATGTGGGCCTTATGCAACCCTCATAACGACATTTGCGATGGAGGAGACGATAAGGAGAGGGTTAAAAATAACAAATACATGTGGTCTACAACTAACGATGATGAAAGATTGGAAAATTTTTCCATCGAAGACGAGGAGGAACCCCCTATTAAACACTGCTGCAATCCCATAATGATCATGGAAGACGATACCTCACGATCATGGCCTACATGCAATCCTTTCCGTGAGTATTGCAACGGGTGTGGTAATATGAAGGGTGAAGAATGGACATGCCCTCATGAGCTAGAAAGACACGACGTCAAGTTCGGAGATCTATCCTTTCATGATTGGTATTTTGTAAGATTCGGGGATGCTATTCTTAATGCGGGTCTACTAAGAAAGCTAAAGCTCGACTATGAAGAACATTGTCTCCAACAAAGAAGGTCCATGGATGAAAAGCCAATCAATGATGATACCTCCTGCAAGGATGTTCCTTCAAGCAACACCAACGACAAATAGCTCGGAAGCATTGGTGTGAGAAGATAAAAACCTTTGGAGAAGTCTTGTGGGCGTCTAGTAACCCATTTAACGATGACTGTAACAGGGAGAATAGCATAGCTAGAGTTGGGGATGATGAGTTCTTGTGGACCTCAACCAATGACGATGAGAGTTGTTAGGAATTAGAAATTCCGGTATTAAAGAGTCGGTCACTTCTCAGTATATGTATTCGTTAAGCTCGTAGTCATAGTTATTTTATGTTAAGTAGTATTTAGTTAAGTAACACCGTGGAGGACGGACGGGTCTTTACCAGCTGTATGCACGATCCACAACCCGTTGTGTGGCGTTTTATGTAAGACTATAAATACTCTCTACCTCCCAAGGTAGAGTTGGAGCTCATAATAATATTTTCTTTCTCTCACTATAGTTCCCAACTCTCTTCCTTTCTCTCACTAGAACTTTCTCTCTAACATACTTATCGCCTACTTTGATTATGGTTTAGAGTGTTTGTGAAATCCAATATCCTACAATTGGTATCAAGAGCCATGGTTTGATCACTCATCTTTCATGCTCTTTGTTTTGGTGGATTTCATAAGGTTTTGGGGTATTAAGGGTTTAGGAGAGTTTGATTCATTTGGACAAATTCTAGTGTTAAAGTTTGAATTTTGCTTGTACTTTTGTGTTTAGGATTATCATATGTGTTTATGTTTTGAATTGGAAGGCTTAAATCATTGTGGTTTGGTTGTTTTGGATTGATAAAGTGGTTATTTGTGAAAGAAGGACGACGAGTTGAGTCTCGGACTTGTTTTTCTTCAAGCGAGTTGCTTTGTTATTTGATCTGAGTTGGTACATGCGACTTAGTTTGTTTAGCGAGTTGATTTTTATCGCGGTTTGAGTTCTAAGCGAGTTGTTTCTTTAAGCGACTTGAGATCTAAAGCGACTTAGCTATTGAGCGAGTTGTAAAGCTAGCGAGTTAATTTAAGCGACTTGGTGTTTAAGCGAGTTGATTGTGTTGCGAGTTGATACTAAAGCGAGTTGGCTATTTAGCGACTTGATTCATTAAGCGAGTTGGTTGTGTTGTGAGTTGATCTTGATGCGACTTGGCTATTAAGCGAGTTGATTACTTAAGCGAGTTGTTAATTAAGCGAGTTGTGTGGTTAGGTACTTATTCATTTAGGCTTGTTACTTCTTCGTGATACATTCTTACGGTTGTTCTTTTGGTTTAGTAAAATCCGTGAAAGAATCAATTTCCGGTTTAATCAAAGAATAGTAAAATCCGTAGAGCTTGAAACATGTCTACAAGCGTTCCTACTATCATCTCCATTTGTTGTCGAGGATGTTCAAGCGGTGGCTCGAGATACTCGTCCACCCGTGCTTGTGAGCCGACTATGACTCTTGGGCTCAGCGAATCGGTTGTATTGTCTTGGAAAGGAAAATGGGGTCAACATTCTCAAATCCATTGATGAAGGACCTTATCAAGTTGAGGCGACCGAGATACTCTTGAAAGCAGCAGACGGGCTGTGATCTTAGGTTTAGACGGACCAAAGACATATGATGAGCTCGGTGATAAGGAGAAAAGAGATTCGATCTTGATATCGGGGCTTCTAACATCATACTTCAAGGTCTTCCAAAGATATCTACAAACTTATCAATCACAATACGAAGCCAAAGCGGTGTGGGATAATGTCAAGATGCTTCTCTCGGGTGCAGATTAAGCATGGAAGATGAGAATCACAACTCTATGATGATTTTGAGCACTTCAAGATGAAACACGATGAGAGTGTTTATGAATACTATGTGAGATTTCACAAGCTTGTCAATGATATGAGGAATATCAAGATGACCATGCCAAACATTCGATTGAACTCAAAATTTGTGAACAACATGAATCGAGAATGGCACAAGTTTGTCATACGTGAAGCTCACTAAAGTTGAAGAATACAAACTATGAGCAACTCTATGCCTTCCTCCTTGAGAATGAGAGACATGCTATGTTTGAAAAAAGTTCTTAATCGGTTCAAAACCAACGAGGAGAGACAAGCTCTTCAAATGACTCAGCGCTTTCTACTCAAACATGGAATCACAACCAAAGCCTCTCAAGTCATACCCATGGGTAATGGTAATCACAAACTCATTCTTGATCCTATGTTCAAACAAGGCGATCTTTGATGCACGTGGGAAACTTCATTAATCAACTAGCTCTTACGATTAGTCAAAACATGAACTCTCTTCCACACACAAACCAACAACAATCTGATCGAGCGCTTCAATCTTCATAATCAAGCCCTGATCGAGAGATGGGAAGGTTATGGTGCGGCCAGGTTCAAGACGGCGATTTGAACAAGCAAGAGGTGGAGCTGGTAGAGGTTATGTTACAAATCGAGCAGCAGAGGAAGGAATGGAAATCGGGGTCAAGCAAAGCCAATCAAATGTTACAATTGTGGAGGTGAGGACACATTGCAAGGAACTACACATCACCAAAACTCCTCTCGAATCTTGAGTACTTGAGGATAAGATGTTGCTTGTGCAAGCTCGGGATAATGGTGCGACTTTGGATGAAGAGGAATTGTTGTTCTTGGTGAGGAAATGCTAAGACATATGATGCGAGATGTGGATGAGCAACCAATTAGGAGATAGGGCATAATCATCGAATGCCTTTCAAGTAGGCGATTGTGATGCATACGACTACGATGTTGATGAAGAACCCACTGCACAAACCATCTTCATGGCTAGCATTTCTCCAATGGTCTCTCTAAAGTCTCTTCATCACCACAAGCTCGTCTATCAAAGACAAACTCATCTACGAGGTATTAAAATTATCGATGAAGTTGATGAGCAAAGATACATAACAGTACAATCAAGCTGTGTTTATTGAATCGGATATTGAAAATATGGGTAATATCAATGTTGTCCCATATGATCAATATGTGATACAAAGTGAAAGTGAGATTGTACCAAGTGATGCATCTTCTGCGATCAATAACGATTATGTTTTGATGAATTCAACATGCCCTGATGATTACGTAATTTACGAACTAAATGCCTATAAAGAGCGTGTTGCTATTTATGAACAACGTGCAAAATTTGAGTTGACCACCGTGAGCGGGAAATGGATGACCAAATCGTACAACTATTAGAAAAAGTAGGTTTAGAGAAGTATTAAAACAAGAGTTAAACTCCTTACAAGAAAAGCTTTCTAAAGCGCTAAGCAAAAGCAAGAACTTCAAGAAAATGTTAAAATGCTTAAGCAAGAATTCGGTGCTAAGGAATCAAAACTTTTGAATGATTTTCTAATCTAAAACCTTGAAAAACAAGCTTGAAAATAAGTTATGCGTACAAGGAAATACCATTCAGATTGCTCACTTAATCACTAAGCATAGAGTCTTAAGCGATAAGCATAGCATTCCCTTGTTGAGGAACCAAATCGAGGTCATTAAAAGGCTAGAAATGCTCATAAGGTTCTTTATGATGGCAATGAAATCCTTAAACCTAGGCGAAACCTAGTTGCGTTGAGTGCCTTTTGAGGAAGATAAGAAATCGGATGAAGTCACTAGGAAAAGATGTACAAGAAATTAGATGATCCTAAATGTAAAGAGAAGAAAATAAAGATCACACCCCATGATTACAAGAAGGAAAATTGGATTTCCTTGAACATGTTTAAGCCTCGGACATTGTTAACACCCGAACAAGTGTTACGGAAAAGGATTTAGATAAGCAAAAGCGAGAGAATCTTGTTGTAACGAACCCTCCTTTAGGAAAATGCCTTGATTGTGTATCCTCCAAATACACCAATGCATTTAGTACCTAGGACTATTGCCACGAAAGAAAGACCTTAATCGGTCAATATGTTATTTTCAACTATTTGTTGATTTTGAGAAAACTTGTAAGAAAAGGATCACACCAGCTGGTATAAGCGAAGGGAAAGGGGTTTTGAGCAAACAAAAGAATGTTATTTAACTGAAGTCATGCCTTTCTTTAAACAACTAAAAGATCGGTTTGAAAGTCTTAAAAAAGGAATGAACTTTGACATTAAAGAAATGGAAAAGGAGTTTGATGCTATGATTGTTGAGGTTAGTGACTATGAGCGTGCACTAAAATATAATGAGATTGAGAGGAAGAACCTACATACATTAAATGAGACTCTTATTCTTGAATGTGTTGCTCAAGATGTGTTTTCAACATTACAAATTGTTCTATTAATGCTTCCCAATTTCATGAATTATCTTTGCCACGAAAGTCTCCATGATCGTGTCATTGAGCTTGAAAAGACTAATTCTAAACTAAATGAGAAAATTGAGCTGGATGATCACGACAATTTGGTTAAACATTTTTCTAAACTAGAGGTGAGCATTTTAATTTACAACTAAAATATCAACATCTTAAAGAAAATGTCAAAACTTCAAATATCAAGACATCCTCGGATGCTCCGAGTTTGATGCGGTTTTCAAATTAACAAGCGTGATGAACATATTCAAGCTCATTGCAACACGATCGAGAAAGTTGAAAGCCCAAATCTCTCAATTAAAGGGTCAAAAGAACAATATGACAGGCTCCCAAATGCCTCCTCCTTTAGATTCTCGAAATTCTCAAGCGTTTCATCTTCAAAACTTAGTAAATGCATTACAAAGGAAAGCGAAAGTTTTCTAGAAGAAAATGAAAAGATTAACGTCATTTCAATGAGTTATTTGAATCAATAAAGGTCACTCGTAACAAAATAACGAACAAATAGCTTCATTGCAAAAGGAAATTGAGAATCGAAGAGTCGGTAAAAGGAAAATGCCAATGACCAATGGGAGAATGGTGTATCAAAGGTTCACTCTTGTAATAAATATGCTTTATGCATGAAATATGTCCCCCTCATCTCAAGAATAACAAACTTGCTATTCAAACATATTTTCATCCCTTAAGGATTGTCTAGAATGTCTCGGTGAGATTGTTGAAGAAGATAAGTTAGAGAAACCACTTGACAATGCAATTGGGCATGCATGTTTATATGCCAAGCGATCTCAAGAAATTCTAGAATGCTTAATCACAATATGCCCTAAGTCCTTAGGTGAGAGAGTTAATCCTTTGATTCCGTGTTCGATGCCTAGTGCCAAGTATAATATCCATTCGATGCCGATGTTTTGAATGTGAACCTTAGTGTGCCTTCAGTAGTTGATTCGGATCTGTTAAAGCTAAGAAAGCGAACTCTTGTGTGCCTTCTAGAATTACAAATCCAGCACTTCTAGTGTTAAGAAAGTGAACCTTAGTGTGCTGCATGTAGTTCGGATCCAAGCACATCTAAGCAGGAGAAGCAAAGAGTAGCAAAACCAACTAATGTTCCCATTCCTCTACAGAGTAATCGGTGACATTAAAGCAAGCGGTCAAAGTCTCAAGACAATACAAGGAATGATAGGACTTATGAAGCTAAGAATGTGCATTGGAAAAGAGTGAAGACCAACCTAGGAACTTTAATTTTGAGCGAATAAAGCGAATCGTGTTGATTCTAGTATTAGCCATAGGCGTCTTGTAATTAATTGAATTACGATACTTTTGCAAACCTTGTATTGATGTGCTTGAATTACATTTCTAATCATGAAAGTGGTGTTAATGTTTTGCCTAATGATGTTAATTGTCCGATTAATATTGTTAATGCTAAAAATCATGTTAAGAAGGCAAAAGGCAAAAGCGTAAAAAGTTAGAAAACAATGAAACCGGGAAGAACATTACAGTAAGATAGGATATAGATGGATACCGGTTGGCGTAAGGTTAATCGAGACAATGCCCACTAGAAAATGGATGCCTACGGGTAGAACTATTCCCTTAAGAAGTGGACATACTTTGAATAGGGCGAATCTGGACACAATCTTGCATCTATTTATAATGATTCCATTGCTTCAATATCTTATATGGACGTTTCTATTTACGATGTGGGTGTTCAATCTCTATTTCTAACCAAATGGAACCCATTCTTGCATGGGGATCCCAATTATCGATTATCCACTCTTATGCATGTTCAGCTGCGGATCGTTCAAATCGTTTACGTGGTACACGGACTCAGTTTTCCAAGCATATATTGGCGACGGTCGCGGCTCATGAACCGTGAGCAAATTCATCGGAGACGATTAGATTCGGAAATGATCATTTCGGTGCAATTATGGGTTATGGTGATTATGTTGTTGGTGATAGTGTTATCTCTAGAGTATACTATGTGGAAGGTCTTGGTCATAATCTGTTCTCTGTTGGTCGATTACGTGATTACGATCTAAAGTAGCCTTGAGAAAACATACTTGTTTTGTTAGAGAACTTGATGGTAAGGAAGCGTTAAGAGGAACTCGTGGCTCAAATCTTTACACCATCTCTATCGATGATATGATGAAGTCTTCTCCAATTTGCTTGTTGTCAAAGGCTTGAAAACAAAGTCATGGTTATGGCATCGTCGTCTCAATCACTTGAACTTGGCACCATCAATGATCTCTCGAAAGGACTTAGTTGTAGGTTTACCTAGACTAAAGTATGAAAAGGATCATCTTTGTTCGACATGCCAATTGGGAAAAAGCAAAAGTATGCCCATAAACCCAAACCTACAAACTCGATTCTGAAGTTCTTCATACCCTTCATATGGATTTATGTGGACCAATGAGAGTACAGAATATCTTTGGGAAGAAATATGTGTTAGTTGTGGTTGATGATTACTCTAGATTCACAGGTCAAGTTCTTAAGGACAAAGGATGAAACTCGATATCATCATCAAACTCATCAAGCAGTGCGAGTTCGACTTAACAAAACCGTCGAATTATCCGAGCAGACAATGGTGCGAGTTTGTTAACAAACAACTTAGTGAATTTTATGAAAGCATTGGAATCGACCATCAAAGAAGTGTTCCACGAACTCCTCAGCGAGCGGTGTAGTTGAAGGCGAATCGAACTCTTGTGGAAGCCGCTAGAACAATCTTGATTTACTCAAAGGTTCCAATGTTTCTCGAAATGAAACTATTGCCCTGCATGCTACACAAAATCGTTCCACGATTCACTTTGTTCATGGAAAAACTCCATATGAACGGTCCACATGAAAACCTAATCTCTCTTTCCTTCGTGTGTTTGGTGCATTGTGTTATCCAACTAATGAGGTCAAGACTTAGGCAAGCGAGAGCTAAAGCGGACATTGGAGTTTTGTAGGGTATGCACCAAACAAAAGGGATACCAAATCTACAACAAAAGAACCGAAATATCATGGAAACAATTCACGTTCGTTTGATGGTGACGGTCAAGCGGCTCTGGACAATCGATTCGGGACCCGCGCTTCAAAAGCAGTCCCATTGGTTCATCCCTTGTTCCAAACTCTTCTCAAGAAACTCCATATGTACCTCCATCGAAGATGATTTAAAGAAATTGTTTGATCCTATGTTTGATGAGCAGTATGAGCCAAGTGCTAATGAGCGGCGACTCCCTCGGTAGAGGCTGCTCATATTCACATGAATGAAGTCAATCCTTGATCTCAATATCATTAAGCCAAGCGCTGTTCTTGATCACTCTATCTCATCGACAAATCATCAATCTTGAATGTACATCATGGAACTATTTCTCGCATCAATGATGAAGACAATCCCTTTGCTACTCTGAAGATGCTCCATTTGAGAACATATTTGCTCACGAATCTTCATCGAACCATCTTCTTGAAGACATCAACTCGGCTACTTGGTCCCCGACCAACGCCACATGAACACCTCGGAAAATGGACTCATGATCATCCATTAGATAACATCATTGGAAATCCTTCTCGTCCGGTATCAACACGGAAACAACTTGCAACCGATGCCTTGTGGTGCTTCTTCAACTCCGTACTCTCTAAGATCGAACCAAAGATGTTAAAACCGCCATGAATGAAGATAGGCGGTTCAATGCCATGCAAGAAGAAATTCATGAGTTTGATCGACTTGATGTATGGGAGTTAGTACTGCTCCAGTTGTGCTATGATTATTGCTCTAAAATGGATCTTCAAAGTGAAACTTGATGAGCATGGTGATGTGTTGAAGAACAAGGCTCGATTAGTTGCTAAAGGATACCGTCGAGAGGAGGTATTGACTTTGAAGAATCTTTTGCTCTGTTGCTCGAATCGAGGCAATCGAGAATCTTTTGGCTAATCTTTGCTAGTAAGAACATGGTAGTCTATCGGATGGATGTAAAGGCGACATTTACGAGCGGAGATCTTAAAGAAGTCGTCTCGTCGGTAACTGAAGGATTTGTGAATCAAGAGCATCCTACTCGCGTTTATCGTTTGAAGAAGGCTCTTTCGGTTTAAAGCAAGCTCGAGGGCATGGTATGATACACTATCAAAGTTTCTTCTATCTACGGATTTAGCAAAGGCGATTGATCCAACATTGTTCACCGGAAGTCGAGCAAACATTTAATTCATGTTCAATTTATGTTGATGATATCATCTTTGCCTCGGTGACCCCGATAGTGTGACCAATTTTCAAATGAAATGAGTTCAAAATTTCAAATGTCAATGATGGGACAAATGTCATTTTCTTGGGATTACAAATTTCACAAAGTCCGGAGGCATTTTCATAAATCAATCTAAATATGCAAGCGAGATCTTAAAGAAATTTGGATTTGATTCAAGTGACCACATTGACACTCCATGATTGATCGAACCAAACTAGATGAGGACCACTCGGGGATCATGATTGACCAAGCGAAATATCGTAGTATGATTGGATCACGATGTACCTCACGCTAGTAGACCGGACATCTTGTTATTTGTTTGCATGTGTGCTAGATACCGAGCTAAGCCTACTAAAAAGCACCTTGAGGCGGTTAAGCGGGTCTTCGGTATCTCAAGGAACCATCAATATGGGACTTTGGTACCGAAGGACATCGGTATGTCACTAACGACCTATCACGAGATCTTGATCATGCGAGGATGTCAAGATACTCGTCGAATAAATGCGTGGAGGTGCTCGGTTTTGGGTGATAAGCTTGTGGTGGTCTTCAAAAAGCAAATGAGTACTTCTATTTCCTCTGAGGTAGAATACATAGCCATGTCATCTTGTTGTGCTCAAATCCTTTGGATGAGATCTCGATTAATGACTATGGCTTTGTATTCAACAAAATCCTACATCTTGTGATAATAAAAGTGCTATTGCTCTTTCATGCAATAACGTTCAACACTCAAGAGCTAAGCATATCGACATTCGACATCATTTCATCGGGAACAAGTGGAAAAAGGTGTGGTGGAACTCTATTTTGTGAGTCGAATACCGGTTAGCAGACATCTTCACAGCTCTTCCAAGAGAGCGTTTGAGTTTATTCTTCCACGACTTGGCTTGAAAAGCCTTCAACGAAACACTCAAGCGCCTTGAGGAGGAAGGCGAGGAGTAAAGGTTTCCTTCATCTATCTCTTGTATATATCTATTAGAAAATCAAAATACAAAATTATAAAACCCTCGAAAATCAAATAGAAAAATATAAAAACCTTCAAAATCCATAAAAATCGAAAAATTGAAAAATCTTCAAAAATTATTGTCAATTTGTTATGTTTTCTCGGTTCGATAATATCTACGGTCTTTGTCTTTGTCATTCAAAGAATGACACGGGTCTTTAGATGTTGTTCGAATTCTTAAAAAAAAAAAAAAAAAAAAAAAAATGGGAGAAAGAGAAACAATGGTTTATTGTCATTTCGAGCGATAACCGCTTTTCAAAGAAAAACGAGCCATACTTTATCATGTTTTCAAAATTCCATGCTCGATTCTTTAAACATTTATCTGCAAAAAAAAAAAAAAAAAACTAAACTGTTGTTTTGATAAATAACTTGGACTCAATTTTGATAATCATCGGACTTATTTGTCAAAATAGCTATCTCTCGATCAACAACCTATGTCATTGATTGAGGGAGAATGATTTCAATTAAATTAAAATGTTATTTGTCATTAAATTGTTTTCAAAAGATAATCATGCATGTTCAATCAATGGAGTGTTAAAGTCTTAATATCCGATCCTTATCGGTTAAAAGCGCTTTCATAATCAAGTCACAATTCTCCTTAAAAGCTTTCAAAATCAATTTAAATCTACAAGAGATCACAAATCTCAAATGATTTGATTATTGTGATCGGGGAGAATTTGTGATTTAAATTGGTTTAAGCGATTGTTCGGTAAATGGTTTAATAAGGATGTACAAGCTCTCCTTCCCACATGTGACAAAGCGATTTCAAATTTTCAAATTTTCCATGCACATGTTGAGGGAGCATTTATCTTAAACCACAAAGATCTAAGCGATATCAATGTGCATGTTCCTCTAGTATGTGCAAAAATCTTTTCAAACCTTGATGCACATATTGAGGGAGCAAAATGTGAAAACCTCATCCTTCCAGAATGCTTTATCTACTTGTGTTGATTAGGAAGTGATGATTGATATCTTTAGAAAATAGAATTCAAAAAGTTAACTCTTTCTCTTGCCTCCGTGTGCAAAACAATTTCAATCACTTGATGCACATGTTGAGGGAGCTCTTGTTCTAAAAATATCAAAAACAATTCGGTACAAAATACTTTGATAATACATCTTAAGTATCTGGATTGATTTTCAAATGGTTTTCAATTGGTTCCAATGGCGGATGAACAATACCAAATAGACCGACCAACTTTACTTTATATGCGGTGATATAAGGATGATAAGGTTAGGTATGTGTTCCATGATCCGCCGAGCCGGAGGGATCTACCGAGGACTATCCACTAGTTAGTGTAGAGTTCTTAGGTATGATGATAAAGGAGAAAAATGAGATATGGGAAGTGTGCGGATGAGGCCGAGCTAATCTTGGAACAAACCCAACAAGGTCCTTGCGGTGAAGTCTCGGTAAGCTTTGAAGGGTTGAAGAATGAAAAAGAATTGAATGAGAAAGGGTGAAAACAAATAGCCCTCCATATATTCAACCTTAGGGCGAAACGGGTTCAATTCATATGCTCTTGATGGTAACATCGGTATTGAAGACAAGGCGTCATGGACCCGGTGGCCTGCTGCACTTCAACTTTCAAACCACTCAAGTTCCTCTTAAAGGACTTGTTTCATTCTCACGGGAACCTACATTATCTATCGACTTTCTCTTAGAGATTGTTGATATTGAAGAAGGAGACCCTCTCCCTGAGTCTCCGTCTGGGATCCAAATATGCACAAAATTGAGTCTAGAGCCACGAGATCATCAATAAATCTCCTTAGGACACTTTCCATGAACTCTCTGTTTCACACAATGTGGAAAGAGATTATATCTTGAGTCCTCGCATTATCCTTGTGGTATTGCGGAACATCGAGTGATGTATAAACATATTCACAATGAAGATGGAAAGCCTTACGGAGCCAACATCAAACAAGCTCACGGTGGGTGGCATGTGAGATCTATCAAATAGATCAACCATGTGACAAGCGAGCGAAACAATGGGCGATTCAATCTTTTGAATCAATCACAGTTCGAGTTATGGATTGGCGGATACCTTTGAAAACCGGTCGTTGTGCTTAAAAACTCTTTTCTTTAGCAAATCGACCGTATACGGATATTTCAAATCAAAGGTGTTTTATGATTGATAATTGATGTTCATTAAAACCTTCGTTGTATTGCAAAAACAATTTCTATTGAGCAATACATGATTGTTTTCAAATATCTTTTCATCAATCGGTGAATTTCTATTCGGTTCACTCACTCCGTGTTGTCTTCTTTGAGGCGTTCGGTTTGAGAACGACTAGGCATTGCGAAACCACATCAAGGAAATTCTTGAATTATACGATCACAGGCGGTACTTGTCTTGATCAGCGAGGAACCGTGGGCGTGTACCTCAATTCAGCGAAAGTGATCAAAGACACTTTTGTGCGATTTATTGCTAGCTGTTGTATGCGATGTCGTCCCTACGTTTGCGGTGATCGAATGAAGCGGTCAATCCATAGCGCATGCTCACTAACACATTCATCTCAAAAGAAATCATGATTAGTGCATCAATGACTGCGATATTTTCACTCCATGCTTACGCTTTCTGTTGCTGCCAATATCATGAATCAGCGAAAGCTTCCGCTACTCGATGAGAAGATATCATGATCCGAATGTGAGCATGTCGGTCCGAAAGTCACAACATCACATTAATACCAACACCACAATGGATGTCTAAAGAGATTTATGATTCTTGGCGATCTCAAAGGCGGCTCAAAACTCATTATCACGTGGATCGATAAAGACCTCCACTTGGATTATCCAAACATGCAATGAGAAGATTCAATGACTACGAGCTTGAGCAAAGTACTACATCAAGAATGCAAGAACAATCTTTTAATGTAATATATGTTTGTATTCAATGTAAGTTTAATGTGTGTTGGAGGTGACCTCCTTAGGGGAGATTGTTAGGAATTAGAAATTCCGGTATTAAAGTCGGTCACCTCAAGTATATGTATTCGTTAAGCTCGTAGTCATAGTTATTTTATGTTAAGTAGTATTTAGTTAAGTAACACCGTGGAGGACGGACGGGTCTTTACCCAGCTGTATGCACGATCCACATCCCGTTGTGTGGCGTTTTATGTAAGACTATAAATACTCTCTACCTCCCAAGGTAGAGAGTTGGAACTCATAATAATATTTTCTTTCTCTCACTATAGTTCCCAACTCTCTTCCTTTCTCTCACTAGAACTTTCTCTCTCTAACATACTTATCGCCTACTTTGATTATGGTTTAGAGTGTTTGTGAAATCCAATATCCTACAATTGCATGCGACTTAATTTGTTTAGCGAGTTGATTTTATCGGTTTGAGTTCTAGCGAGTTGTTTCTTTAAGCGACTTGAGATCTAAGCGACTTAGCTATTGAGCGAGTTGTAAAGCTAGCGAGTTAATTTAAGCGACTTGGTGTTTAAGCGAGTTGATTGTGTTGCAAGTTGATACTAAAGCGAGTTGGCTATTTAGCGACTTGATTCATTAAGCGAGTTGACGTGTTCGAGTTGATCTTGATCACGACTTGGCTATTAAGCGAGTTGATTACTTAAGCGAGTTGTTAATTAAGCGAGTTGTGTGGTTAGGTACTTATTCATTTAGGCTTGTTACTTCTTGTGATACATTAAATGCGGTTGTTCTTTTGGTTTAGTAAAATCCGTGAAAGAATCAATTTCCGGTTTAATCAAAGAATAGTAAGATCCGTGAGAGCTTGAAACATGTCTACAAACGTTCCTAATATCATCTCCACTTTATTGAGGGGATGTTCACGGTGGCTCGGATACTAAATCCACCCATGCTTGATGAGCCCGACTATGACTCTTGGGCTCAACAATCGGTTGTATTGTCTTGGAAAGGAAAATGGGGTCAACATTCTCAAATCCATTGATGAAGGACCTTATCAAGTTGAGGCGACCGAGATACTCTTGAAACGAGCCACGATGGGGCTGTGATCTTAGGTTTAGACGGACCAAAGACATATGATGAGCTCGGTGATAAGGAAAAAGAGATTCGATCTTTGATATCGGGGCTTCTAACATCATACTTCAAGGTCTTCAAAGATATCTACAAACTTATCAATCACAATACCAAGCCAAAGGTGTGGGATAATGTCAAGATGCTTCTCTCGAGTGCGAATTAGCTGTGGAAGGCAGAGAATCACAACTCTATGATGATTTTGAGCACTTAAAGATGAAACACGATGAGAGTGTTTATGAATACTATGTGAGATTTCACAAGCTTGTCAATGATATGAGGAATATCAAGATGACCATGCCAAACATTCGATTGAACTCAAAATTTGTGAACAACATGAATCGAGAATGGTACAAGTTTGTCATACATGAAGCTCACTAAAGGATTGAAGAATACAAACTATGAGCAACTCTATGCCTTCCTCCTTGAAATGAGAGACATGCCATGTTTGAAAAAAGATTCTTGATCGGTTCAAAGGCGAGGAGAAACAAGCTCAACAAATGATTCAAGCGCTTTTTACACAAATCTTTGGGATTACCACCAAAGCTTCTCAAGTTGTACCAGGAGATGGTAATCACAAACTCATTCTTGATCCAAGGTTCAAGCAACGAGATGCTAATCTTTGTCATGGAACATTTCATCAATCAACCTGGCACTCATGGTTAAAGAGAACAGGACACTTTCACCTCGCACTAACAAACTTCACACCAACAATGAGATCGAGAACCGCCTCGATCTTCACAATCATGCTTTGATCGAGATGGGAAAATTATGGGCGACCCGGTTCAAGAAAAGCGGTTTGATCAAAGAAAGGGTGGAGCGGTGGAGGTTATGTTACAAATCGAGCAGGGAAGGAATGGAAATCGGGGTCAAGCAAAGCCAATCAAATGTTACAATTGTGGAGGTGAGGACACATTGCAAGGAACTACACATCACCAGCGCCTCTCAGAATGTTGAGTACTTGAGGATAAGATGTTGCTTGTGCAAGCTCGGGATAATGGTGCGACTTTGGATGAAGAGGAATTGTTGTTCTTGGTCGAGGGAAATGCTAAGACATATGATGCGGATGTGGATGAGCAACCAATTCGGAGATAGGGCATAATCATCAAAATGCCTTCAAGTAGGCGATTGTGATGCATACGACTCGATTTTGATGAAGAACCCACTGCACAAACCATCTTCATGGCTAGCATTTCTCCAATGGTCTCTCTAAAGTCTCTTCATCACCACAAGCTCGTCTATCCAAAGACAAACTCATCTACGAGGTATTAAAATTATACGATGAAGTTGATGAGCAAAGATACATAACGGTACAATCAATGTGTTTATTGAATCGGATATTGAAAATATGGGTAATATCAATGTTGTCCCATATGATCAATATGTGATACAAAGTGAAAGTGAGATTGTACCAAGTGATGCATCTTCTGATTAATAACGATTATGTTTTTGATGAATTCAACGTGTGATGATTACGTAATTTCCGAACTAAATGCCTATAAAGAGCGTGTTGCTATTTATGAACAACGTGCAAAATTTGAGTTGACCACCCGTGAGCGCGAAATGGATGACCAAATCGCACAACTATTAGAAACATGAGGTTTAGAGAAGAAGTATTAAAACAAGAGTTAAACTCCTTACAAGAAAAGCTTTCTAAAGCTGCTAAGCAAAAGCAAGAACTTCAAGAAAATGTTAAAATGCTTAAGCAAGAATTCAAGCTAAGGAATCAAAACTTTTGAATGATTTTCTAATCTAAAACCTTGAAAAACAAGCTTGAAAATAAGTTGTACGTACAAGGAAATACCATTGAATTGCTCACTTAATCACTAACCATAGAGTCTTAGCGATAAGCATAGCATTCCCTTGTTGAGGAACCAAATCAGAGGTCATTAAAAGGCTAGAAATGCTCATAAGGTTCTTTATGATGGCAATGAAATCCTTAAACCTAGATGAAACCTAGTTGCGTTGAGTGCACTGAGGAAGATAAGAAATCGAGATAAAGTCACTAGGGAAAAGATGTACAAGAAATTAGATGATCCTAAATGTAAAGAGAAGAAAATAAAGATCACACCCCATGATTACAAGAAGGAAAATTGGTTTTCCTTGAACATGTTTAAGCCTCAGACATTGTTAACACCGAACAAGTGTTCGGAAAAGGATTTAGATAAAAAAAGCGAGAGAATCTTGTTGTAACGAACCCTCCCTTTAGGAAAATGCCTTCCATGACATGTATCCTCCAAATACACCAATGCATTTAGTACCTAGGACTATTGCCACGAAAAGCAAGACCTTAATCGAGTCAATATGTTATTTTTCAACTATTTGTTGATTTTGAGAAAACTTGTAAGAAAAGGATCACACCCACTGGTATAAGCGAAGGGAAAGGGTTTTGAGCAAACAAAAGAATGTTATTTAATTGAAGTCATGCCTTTCTTTAAACAACTAAAAGATCAGTTTGAAAGTCTTAAAAAAGGAATGAACTTTGACATTAAAGAAATGGAAAAGGAGTTTGATGCTATGATTGTTGAGGTTAGTGACTATGAGCGTGCACTAAAATATAATGAGATTGAGAGAAAGAACCTACATACATTAAATGAGACTCTTATTCTTGAATGTGTTGCTCAAGATGTGTTTTCAACGCTACAAATTGTTCTATTAATGCTTCCCAATTTCATGAATTATCTGTTGCCTGAAAGTCTCCCATGATCGTGTCATTGAGCTTGAAAAGACTAATTCTAAACTAAATGAGAAAATTGAGCTGGATGATCACGATAATTTGGTTAAACATTTTTCTAAACTAGAGGTGAGCATTTTAATTTACAACTAAAATATCAACATCTTAAAGAAAATGTCAAAACTTCAAATATCAAGACATCCTCGGATGCTCGAGTTTGATGCGAGTTTTCAAATTAACAAACGTGATGAACATATTCAAGCTCATTGCAACACGATCGAGAAAGTTGAAAGCCCAAATCTCTCAATTAAAGGGTCAAAAGAACAATATGCGGGCTCCCAAATGCCTCCTCCTTTAGATTCTCGGAATTCTCAAGCGTTTCATCTTCAAAACTTAGTAAATGCATTACAAAAGGAAAAGCGAAAGTTTTCTAGAAGAAAATGAAAAGATTAAACGTCATTTCAATGAGTTATTTGAATCAATAAAGGTCACTCGTAACAAAAATAATGAACAAATAGCTTTATTGCAAAAGGAAATTGAGAATCGAAGAGTCGGTAAAAGGGAAAATGCCAATGACCAATGGGGAGAATGGTGTATCAAAGGTTCACTCTTGTAATAAATATGCTTTGTCTCAGAAAATATGTCCCCTCATCTCAGGAATAAAAAATTGCTATTCAAACATATTTTTCATCCTTTAAGGATTGTCTAGAATGTCTCAGTGAGATTGTTGAAGAAGATATGTTAGAGAAACCACTTGACAATGCAATTGGGCATGCATGTTTATATGCCAAACGATCTCAAGAAATTCTAGAATGCTTAATCACAATATGCCCTAAGTCCTTAGGTGAGAGAGTTAATCCTTTGATTCCGTGTTCGATGCCTAGTGCCAAGTATAATATCCATTCAATGCCCGATGTTTTGAATGTGAACCTTAGTGTGCCTTCAAGTAGTTCAGATTCCAGATCTGTTAAAGCTAAGAAAGCGAACTCTTGAGTGCCTTCTAGAATTACAAATCCCAAGCACTTCTAGTATTAAGAAAGTGAACCTTAGTGTGCTGCATGTAGTTCGGATCCCAAAGACATCTAAGCAGGAGAAGCAAGAGTAGCAAAACCAACTAATGTTCCCATTCCTCTACGGAGTAATCGGTGACATTAAAGCAAGCATGTCAAAGTCTCAAGACAATACAAGGAATGATAGGACTTCATGAGCTAAGAATGTGCATTGGAAAAGTAGAAGACCAACCTAGGAACTTTAATTTTGAGCCAAATAAAGCGAATCGTGTTGATTCTAGTATTAGCCATAGGCGTCTTGTAATTAATTCAAATTGATACTTTTGCAAACCTTGTATTGATGTCTACTTGAATTCTGTTTCTAATCATGAAAGTGGTGTTAATGTTTTGCCTAATGATGTTAATTGTCCGATTAATATTGTTAATGCTAAAAATCATGTTAAGAAGGCAAAAGGCAAAACGTAAGAAAGTTAGAAAACAATGGAAACCCACGGGAAGAACATTACATAAGATAGGATATAGATGGATACCGGGTTGGCCATAAGGTTAATCGAGACAATGCCCACTAGAAAATGGATGCCTACGGGTAGAACTATTCCACTGAAGTGGACATACATTGAATAGGCGAATCTGGATACAAGTACTACATCTATTTATAATGATTCCATTGCTTCAATATCGATATGGACGTTTCTATTTACGATGTGGGTGTTCCATCTCTATTTCTAACTAAATGGAACCCATTCTTGCATGGGATCCCAATTATCCGATTATCCACTCTTGTATGTGTTCAACTGCGGATCGTTCAAATCGTTACGTGCTACAGGACTCAGTTTGTTCCAAGCATATGATGGCGACGGTCGCGGCTCATGAACCGTGAGCAAATTCATCGGAGACGATTAGATTCGGAAATGATCATTTCGGTGCAATTATGGGTTATGGTGATTATGTTGTTGGTGATAGTGTTATCTCTAGAGTATACTATGTGGAAGGTCTTGGTCATGTCTGTTCTCGTTGGTCAATTACGTGATTACGATCTAGAAGTAGCCTTGAAAAACATACTTGTTTTGTTAGAGAACTTGATGGTAAGGAACTGTTAAGAGGAACTCGTGGCTCAAATCTTTACACCATCTCTATCGATGATATGATGAAGTCTTCTCAATTTGCTTGTTGTCAAAGGATTCGAAAACAAAGTCATGATTATGGCATCGTCGTCTCAATCACTTGAACTTGGCACCATCAATGATCTCCGAGAAAGGACTTAGTTGTAGGTTTACCTAGACTAAAGTATGAAAAGGATCATCTTTGTTCATCATGCCAATTGGGAAAAAGCAAAAGTATGCCCATAAACCCAAACCTACAAACTCAATTCTGAAGTTCTTCATACCCTTCATATGGATTTATGTGGACCAATGAGTACAAAATCTCTTTGGGAAGAAATATGTGTTAGTTGTGGTTGATGATTACTCTAGATTCACTGGTCAAGTTCTTAGGACAAAGGATGAAACTCCCGATATCATCATCAAACTCATCAAGCAGTGCGAGTTCGACTTAACAAAACCGTCGAATTATCCGAATGGACAATGGTGCGAGTTTGTTAACAAACAACTTAGTGAATTTTATGAAAGCATTAGAATCGACCATCAAAGAAGTGTTCCACGAACTCCTCAGCGAGCGGTGTAGTTGAAAGGCGAAATCGAACTCTTGTGGGCCGCTAGAACAATCTTTGGTTTACTCAAAGGTTCCAATGTTTCTCTGGTTTGAAGTTATTGCCATGCATGCTACACACAAAATCGTTCCTCGATTCACACCGCTCATGGAAAAACTCCATACGAACCGGTCCACATGAGAAACCTAATCTCTTTCCTTCGTGTGTTTGGTGCATTGTGTTATCCAACTAATGAGGTCAAGACTTAGGCAAACCGAGAGCTAAAGCGAGACATTGGAGTTTTGTAGGGTATGCACCAAACAAAAAGGGATACCGAATCTACAACAAAAGAACCCGAAATATCATGGAAACAATTCACGTTCGTTTGATGGTGACGGTCAAACGGCTCTGGACAATCCAGATTCGGGACCCGCACTTCAAAATAGTCCCATTGGTTCATCCTTGTTCCAAACTCTTCTCAAGAAACTCCATATGTACCTCCATCGAAGATGATTTAAAGAAATTGTTTGATCCTATGTTTGATGATCGGTATGAGCCAAGTGCTAATGGTGAAGAACTCCTCGTGAGGTCGCTCATATTTCGTGAATGAAGTCAATCCTTGATCTCAATATCATTAAGCGAAGCGCTGTTGTCGATCACTCTATCTCATCGTCAAATCATCAATCTTCTAATGTACATCATGGAACTGTTTCTCACATCAATGATGAAGACAATCCTTTGCTACTCCTAAAGATGCTCCATTTGAGAACATATTTGCTCCTGAATCTTCATCGAACCATCTTCTTGAAGACATCAACTCGACTACTTGATCCCCAACCAACCGCCATATGAACACCTCGGAAAATAGACTCATGATCATCCATTAGATAACATCATTGGAAATCCTTCTCGTCCGATATCAACACGAAACAACTTGCAACCGATGCCTTGTGGTGCTTCTTCAACTCAATACTCTCTAAGATCAGACCAAAGATGTCAAAGCGCCATAAATGAAGATAGGTGGTTCAATGCCATGCAAGAAGAAATTCATGAGTTTGATCGACTTGATGTATGGGAGTTAGTACACTCCAGTTGTGCTACGATTATTGCTCTAAATGGATCTTCAAAGTGAAACTTGATGAGCATGGTGATGTGTTAAAGAACAAGGCTCGATTAGTTGCTAAAGGATACCAGTCGAGAGGAGGTATTAACTTTGAAGAATCTTTTGCTCCTGTTGCTCGAATCGAGGCAATCGTAATCTTTTGGCTAATCTTGCTAGTAAGAACATGGTAGTCTATCGGATGGATGTAAAGACGGCATTTACGAGCGGAGATCTTAAAGAAGTCGTCACGCCGCCCAACTGAAGGATTTGTGAATCAAGAGCATCCTACTCACGTTTATCGTTTGAAGAAGGCTCTTTACGGTTTAAAGCAAGCTCCAAGGGTATGGTATAATACACTATCAAAGTTTCTTCTATCTACCGGATTTAGCAAAGGAGCTCATAAATATGGTATTGTTCGGTATTGTGGTGCTTTGGCTTTGGTTCGGTATTATGCGTCGGATAATGAGAAAGAAGAATGCAGGCGTGTGCTTATTGAAGAATTACTAGACGATAAATGGTTTAAGGGAACTAAGTCCGATGATGATGACATCGAGGGAATTATGGACTACCTTGAACTACAAGGTGAAGATGGGTTCACTAACACAGATGATGAAGCATACGAACAAAGGAGGTACAAACTTCTTGGTATTCCGTACAAAAGGCCACCACCAATTGTGGTGAAAAATATGAGTTTACAAGATACCATTTGCGGTAGGACGAAAAGTTTTGCAAGATTCTAAGATTGAGACAAAGGAGTATCTCCGCACCGCTACTAATGTTGCTTGGGTGAGACACAACTTGATGAAAGATATGGAGGAAGTTGGCCAAGATCGAGCCACCGTAAAGCCCCATGGCTTTGAGTCTAACTTAAAGACTCGATAATAAATAAAGTGCTCTTCGGAGACAACCCAATTATCCTTTTCTTTCTTTTATTTCTATTTTTTGAGATTGTGTTTTAACAATTTTGCAAAATTAGAGAAGAATTACAAGTAACTTAAACGGGACCAGATATGTCCATCGATTACAGAAAACACCACCATGGTTACGCCAGAACACATCATCAACAATGATTCTCTCCAAAGCATTATCCATTATGGTGTAATCTCATCCCATGGTTACGCGTAGCTACTCTCCAAGAATGATCGCCAGATTTTGCCATAATTACAGAACTCCTTTATTAGGTTACTAACGTAATTATCCTGATTCTTATTGTTTCTATAATAACACAATAACCTTGTATTAGTTGTTAAATGAACTTTGTGGTATGTTCCTATAAGCCCTCACGAGACTACACTCGTCCACTTGGGACAACAAGTGGTTTAAAAGGCTTGTTGCATATGCTAAATGCAACCGTGATTCCTACGAAAGTGAGTTAGATTTCTTTTTGTTTTTGTTTTTCTTTTTTAGAATTATGCTTGTTGGTTAGTGTGATTTCAGGGAATGAAGTTTGCTCGTGGATGCTTAAGCGAAGGCAAGATTCTCTTTGTGGGCCTTCTTTCTTTTTCGGAGCGAATTTCAAGAAAGTTGATGCGCGCGGAAGGCGCGTTCGGGGTGAAGGAAACTTCCGTTTCGTCGAGCAAGTTTTTTAACCTCCTTGGCAGTGAACCTAATCGTTGTAGTGTAGTATTGGGTAAGCCTCGAGGATTGATATCATTCTCTAGGGGAATAGGAATGTTAGTAAGAAATGTATGACGAGAAGGTGGGGTTGAGGATGCTTATTTTTTTTTTATCTTTTTATGGATTTTTAGAAAGCTTAGGTAAAATCTCGGGGCAATTGGTTGGGGGTGGTACTTCTACCGATTACTCTACTTATCTAATTATCTATTTCTACGGGTAGCTTATGTCTAATTGAGGTGTGCTCGTATGATGATTAAAAATGTGTTTACCTAGATACTATTACTCTCTAGTTATCTTTTATTGGTTGGTTGAGTTGTCACGTCCTTATCTTAATCGTTGTATTCCTAAAGGTCGTAGGGTATCGTGCCCCTAGTTCTTTGAGATTATCTCGATATGACCTACTGAAGTCGGCAAGCCTAAGCTATTTCATCCATAGACCATATCATCATAAAGCATACGCAAGCATTGAATACAACGAATGATGCCTATTTGCACTCCTAAGCCAATTTTCAATTAAGATAAGAAACAACCTAACAATAATCAATAACTAGGTTTCATAGATCAAAGCAAACACACAAGAAATTTAGCTAGACATGGTAAACAAGCAAGCGTACACATAATCAATCGAATACGGGATAGACATAATGATACTTTGGATTAAAATACTTATCTCGATGTGTAAAATAGGGTATGGGACCCTAAGATACTGTCCAATTCGGACTACAAATGATTTAGGGTTTTTTCTCCAAAAGTCTACCTCTTCAAATACAGAAAAATCGAATTCTATATATAGATTTACAACTGCGACGGTGTCACCTTTTGCATGGGATGTCGTCAGCTCGCCGTCATTAGGGTTTCGTCTGGGCCAAGTCATCAATGGGACGGCATCACCTTAGAGTTGTGACGCCGTCGGTCTTCAGTTCGGACGTCGTCTTGATTCTAGATTTGGGTCGTCTGAGTTGAAAACTGTGAGTGACACTCTCCTTATTTAAAGCATGACGCCGTCAGGTTATGTGACCAAAATTTCCACTGAGCCATCGCGTGCATGTTTTGATCAAGTCATCATAGAGGGACGGCGTCGCCCTTTGGTTGGGACGCCGTCAGGTACTGTTGATCAGATTTGAGTGGCTTCGATATTGACCTTGCCATTTTCTTCATGTATTTGCTCCTTCTCGTCCAAATGTGCTTCATTCCAGCATTTTGCTTCCAAAAGACCTAAAAAGTGAAAGGAACGAAATTAAGTAGCAACGGATATAAAATTAGTCGATTTAGGGCTTAAATGACCCTCTAAAAGCGTACGTTTTAAATCCTTATCAAATATCCCTACACTTGGTATTTGCTTGTCCTCAAGCAAATGTGCTTTAACCAATCAATTTATAAGTTAGGGGCATGAAGAATTGGTTTTAAATAGTTCATAACAAGTAAAAGCGCCACAATAGACATAACAAGCACGAAAATTATACACTAGCACCTCATAAGTGGTGTTTGGATTCTCTCATCTCTCGGGTTTATATGAAATATAATAAATGGAAATGGAAGATAAACACTCATTACATGACATAGTACATAGATTACCATAAGCTTGAGACTAGATCAAACCTCCACCGCTTAGGCTTACGGTAGGGAAACAAAGGGTTTTGTTGGATGGGGGATATTTAGTGGTGGCAAGTAAAAAATCTTATGTTACAAGCATAAAAAGCGTGGCGTTGCTAAGCCAAGACTCGACTCACTAAACTAGATAACTTGAAACAAAACAAACATAAATTTAAAGACATAAACATAAAGATAGATGTAGGATGGTAGCCCGTATGTTTTCTTCCTTTTTTTCGTACCTTTTACTCTACCATCAACTACGATAACATCAAAATATAAGGGATTTATAGAGCATCCCTACACTTGAGTTTTTATTTCTAACACTAATTGACCCGATTTGAAAAGATCAAACACTTGGAGTATTTAATTACGTAGACAAAGGGAATTTGAATTTATCGTTCTTTCGTTACTCCATAAAATATTACTTTTTCCCATGAGTCCCAATCGTCCCAAAACTGTGTACAAAAGATATGACTCGACTTAGCAACCATGTAAGTAACTAGATATTTGAACTAAGGGTTAAGTAATGATAACAATAATGCACTAAAGATGAGTGCATACAAGGTAGGCTAAGGCGATTTGGGTGTACATTTGGGGGTGGATTGTAAACAACGTTCTTCATTGATATTCCGGAAAACCGAAATATCACGAGAACTGCGAAAAGGATATGCTTTGAGGGGTTAACTAGGGGTATCGTGTACTAAAGATGAGTACATCACAAGGGTGGGGGTAATTACTCAACCGATGTGGAAGAAGTAATTATAATACGTGTTTCAAACAAGGGTTATCCGATGCCTCTTTTCATTTAGTTATTCCTAACTACACAAGTGTAGTCTCACTAGCGATCTCGGAATGCATCACAAAACAAGTTCTAGAATCTATTATACTACCAGACACTCTCTAAGCATTAAAGGTTAATGCTTTTATTCCTAGAGATCTAGGCGAACTCATTATATATTGGTTATTGTAACACAAAACAATCAATTCTATGGTTCGAATCATGCAAGATCTTAGAGAGAGAAAGTAGGAGATGGGATCCTTTTAGAGAGAGAAAGTGTGAAAAACAAAGAGAAGGTTAGATTGAGAAAATGAAAGGTCCAACCTCTACCTTAGGAGGTAGAGGTATTTTAGTTTTACAATCGCCTGCTGTCGGTTTGTGGATCGAGGCATCTGGGTGGGTAAAGACCCGTCCGTCCTCCATGGTGTTACTCTAACTAACTAACTAACTAATAAATAACGTAATGTCTATGAGCTAACATATGCTAGACTAGAGTTGGGGTGACCGACACTTCACTATGGATTTTATAAATCCTAACAATTTCCCCCTAAGGAAGGTCACCCCATGATTTACATTTGAATCCTAGCATTCTATTTTGTCTTATGTTACGAGCTTGTAGACTTCAATTCTTCACTTCGAAATCTTTGTGCTTTAGCGATGACTCTTCATAGTCCGATTACTTTGTACTTTCGGTGGAGGTCTTTGAACCGATCCACATCTTTATGATCTTTGAGCTTTCTTTGAGATCATCGGCCGCGAAAAATCTCGGATCACCCTTTATTGTGTTGCCTTCATTTGATGTTGTGACTTTTGGACCGACATGCTTACACTTTCTGGATCATGACATCTTTTCATCGTAGTAGCGGAAGCATCTTTGTTGTATGTCTTTGATGGTCATGATTTTTCTTCAAGTAAGTGTGAATGTTGTGAGCATGCAGTTGTGAATTGACTTCTTAATATCGATCAGCTGCAACCGTCCAAATGTTCCTGCAAACAACAGTTAGCAATAAAACACACGAAAGTGTCTTTATTCACTTTTGTTAAATACAATTGCAAGAACCACGGTTCCCGTTGATCAAGATAACACGCTTTGATCGGGTAGAATTCGCAGAATCTCCTTGATGTGGTTTCGCATTTTGATCTAGCCGTTCTCAAACCGGGCGTCCCAAAGTAGACAACACGGAGTGATTGAACCGATTAATTGAGATTCATTGATTGATGAAAAATTGATTTTAAAACAATCGCGTATTGTTTGAAGAAAGAGTTTTGCAATACGACGAAGGTTTTATAATAAAGATCAATTTTCAATCAGAAATACTTTTTGTATTTGAAAATGAACACACATTCGATGTGCTAGAGAAAAGAAGATTTGCACATCGAAAGGTTTTTCAAAATTATTTGTCAATTCGTTTTCTGGACCAAGGTTGATTCAAGAGTGAATCGCCCTATCGTTTCTATCCAGTTGTCACAAGCTTGATCTTTTGAAAAGATCTCACATGTCACCCACCAAGAGCTTGTTTGATGTTGGCTCTAGAAGGATTTCCATCTTCATTGTGAAAATTTTACATATCACTCGGATGTTCTGGCAATACCATAAGGATAATGCGTAGGACTCTTAATATATTCTTACTTTCCACCATGTGTGAAACAACAAGTCTTCATTAATTTTGTGTCCTAGTGAGATTTTGTGGACAATCTCTTGGCTCTAGACTCAATTGTGCACTTTGGTTTCCTATGCTCGAGACTAGGGAGAGGGTCTCCTTCTTCAATATCAACAATCTCTAAGAGAAAGTTGATAGATTATGTAGGTTCCCGATGAGAATGAAACAAGTCCTTTTAAGAGGAACTTGAGTAGCTTGGGAAGTTTAGTGCAGTGGGTCATTGGGTCCATGACGTAATCTAAGTGATCCGGTAATCTAAGTGCAGTATCTCTAATGATTAAACAAATGTGCTAACCGGTGATCTAAGTGATCCGGGAAAAAATATAGATTGATGTTATGGACCAAATCATCGAGGAACATATCATGTTACTACAACGATCTACTTGAAAGCATTGTTTGTATCCTTGATGCATCCACTAAAGGTATAACGGCCAGTGTGGATATTTAAAAAGTGTTGCTAACATCTTTTGATGCATCTGGTTTAGAAATTCAACCACTCAATGTCGTAAATCTTACTAAGGAGATTTAAAACTTTGCTAGAGTCTACGACTCATCCTTTCTATTACGTTCCTACAACAGTAGTTAGATCTCTCAACATAATGAGTAGAATGATAACGGTCCTAATAGATTCGGGGATTATTACGACCAAAACCGATGAGCGCAAGGGTACACCCGAAAACAATCGTAGTGTTATGACTTATTGTAAGTAGTACACAATGATCGGATGGAAATCCTTAAGACTTGGAAATTCCAATGTCATGGGGTTAATCCTTTAGGATTGATAACGAACCCCAGTGGTTTGGAACAAATCTTGACAGTTGCAACAACTTCATATCCAAAATCACTATTTACACCAAGAATTTCAATATCTTCAACTCCACATACTTATACTCATTTGATTCGTCCTCAACAAGATCAAGTCAAAGAAGATCAAGACAAAAACTACATCAAATTCAAGAAAGTAAAGACAAGTTCAAATAAGAAGCGACGAAAATCATAAGTGTAATGACCAAAGACTAAAAGACAATAAGTATGAGTATGTTGGACAAGATGAAAGAACAACATATGAGGATGTTGATATAATTAATGGAGTCAAAGGCAAAATAGGAAAGATATTCCATTGAAGAATACTAAGCATGGAAGGAAAAGCGGAGCAAGCAAATATATTACATAATAAGGTTTGGGATCAAGGAAAAAAGAACTAAAAATTCTTAGATTTTAAACAGCAACAACATGAAGAAACACCTCCAAAGTTAAACGTAAATGACCACCCCTTAGGGGGACATTGTTAGCTTTAAAAGTGATGTTCATTAATAGATTAATGAACCTTGTAATATGTTGCAATAGTGTAATAGACTAACAATGGGATAATGGGCTTAAATATGTCAAGTTATTTCATATCATATATAAGTGTAAAGCCCATTATAGCCCAGCCAACCCCATAACCGGCATTGTTTCCTCATATATAACGCCTCCTACACTATTGTGGGAGGTGGGAGTTCATTAATAATTTACACAAGTTCTCACAAAGCTCTCCTCCTTCTCTCCAAATAGATTTCTCTCTTTATGTTTTTCGCACTTTGGAATAACTCTCCAGACAATCTAAGTGTATGTGTCTTGATACCTCTTACACGTCCTTACATTCGTGTCTCCTACACCACAACACAATCTACTACTCAGTTTCTTTATTTCCTACATCCCATAATCCATACTTGGCCTCCTAAACATTACTTTTGCCGCACATTAAACTAATGATTATTCCACCAACACAAATCAAACACATAACCTCCATTTGTCTCCAAGTTTCACTCATCTTCACCACACACCTTTCTTCCACATACGAGTGATATTAGAATAGCCAACTCACCTTCTTAAACACATATGCTTCCTGAACTTTCCTCACACACACTTCATTACTATACACATAAATTGACCAACTCATACACCTCTTACATTTACCTTTTCCTACACACTTCTTTCTCACAAACCCACAACATACACATTTGAACAATATTATTCAATTGTATGGGTGTCTCTACTACACAACATGGCCACCTATCTTGTTTTCACTCATTCACTCACACTCTCATAAATCTTTCCACCTCCCTCACACTCAAACTTTCCCAATACTCTTCCACTTGAAATCCAAATGTGTGGTGTTCCTTCCTACAACTCATTCTCTTACACACTCTATGACATTTCCTTCCTAAACACTTCATCCCTCACAATCACTAACTTCTCATTTGAATTTGAAATTCAAATAACAAGTCTTACAACTCATTCTATGGCTAGCTTCTTCTACATATTACTCTTTCACGGCAATTAGTTTCTAAATTTAAAATTTGAAATTCAAATTTAGGAGGCAAGTTATTAACCAACATCCAATGTCTAATGGTTCATCTTATTCTCTTTAAAATTGGACCAAACTACCCAACTATCTAGTTACACCACTTCACAATATATTTTTAATTATCTAATCATTGGCTAATTGAATTGGTTAACCTTATCTCACTTTGATTTATAGAATGAACTTGGAAAGGTCAAAGGTTAAGTGTACTTAGATTAGATTACAATATAATTATCTTAATCAACTTGTTAAAAATCATTCTCACAATCAAGCAAAACTAAATGTCTAAACTAGTCTAAGCAAGTGTAGTTTTTATATCTTGAATTATCATCATCTTTATTTGCTTGCTTGTTATTTTCGCATTATTGGTTAAATCATTGGTTCTAGTCTCATGTATGGGAGTTATATGACTAGCACAAAAACCGTATACCACTCAAATTCCACCCAAAAAATGTGAGGTTCGCCCCTAGATCTTTAGGAATAAAAGCATTCATCTTTAATGCTTAGTGAGTGTACCGGTAGTATAATAGATTCTATAACTTGTTTTGTGATGCATTCTGAGATCGCTAGTGATACTAATGTTAGGTCACCATAATATAACACAAGTAACAATATGCAAGAAGTAAGATGAAGTAGAGATTGGTTGAACAAGAACAAACACACACGTATGATAATATTGAAATGTTATGCATAGGATATGAATGCAAATGAACAACCAACCTTCAAATGAAGGTTTACATGAGTTTATATAGAGAAGGGAGCTAGGGCAACATGTCTAGTCCCTTCCTTACTTATTGGGCTTGGGCGAGGCCTATGGGCTTTCACATAAGCCTTGCCATTTATAACTAACATAAAATCCTAATTAAGCAACCTATTACATATTGATTACTAACACTTGAAATACAAGTTAGGAGTGATTCCAACAATCTCCCCCTTAGTGTTGGTAATTAATAAATGACTCCAACAATCTTGAAAAGTTGTTGGTGTAGATGTAATAGCAGTTGCTTTGACGTTTTCTGACCTTCTTCTTTCTTGTGAGAAGAAGAGTCTTGATTCCAACAATCTCCCCAGTGTGAGGATCTTGTTTCTTTTGAAGTTTTGAGCTTTGACGTCATCGTTATCTTTGTTCTTTGTTACGGTGTGGATATGGTGAAGTTATGTTGTTGTTATGCGCATCGGTCCACTTCATCGCTCAGTGTCTCCACGTCCTTCTCAATATGCTCACACGCTCTACGGCGTTGGATTTCGGTTTTGATGTAGTTCTCTAAGTCTTTAAACTTTGTAGATTCTTTGGCTTTGAGGAAGAATCATTTTGACTTTGAGTTGCCTTTTGAGAGAGCGCAAATTATGTTGTTGTTGGCATGAGCATGTGGAGAATCGGCACGATCATCTCCGGGAGCATCCATAAGAAGAAAACATAAGAATGGGTTAGTGATAAACACCAATCGATTCTGTGGTCATTTCTTATAGAATTTACCACTACGATTGTTCTTCGATGAATGTCTTGATTCCATTCACCTTAATCGGTGAATCGACCATCCGAATCCATAAGGGACGATTGGCATTACATTGAACAAGTTCAAGTAATGACCCACATCTTCGAGACTCGATTCTTGAAAGGAATCTCAATAGCGTGGATTTCGAGCACTTACAAGTTCGAACTTGAGCGTGTTAACAACATAGTGTGAAAACATATCTCTAATTCTAGAAGGTCGTTCTGAACCGGAGTCCTCAAGTAGGATAACACGATGTACCAAAGTACACCTACAATTCGGTGAGTCATTTGAGGTACACCAAGCATCACCTCACGATTGTAGAACGTTTGACACAACACTAAGCGTAACCCCGATGAGTTACCGGCGACTGTTTGTCGGTGTTTGATGTTGACCGGCGGAGTTTCCATTCAATCACTAAGTATCACAATTGTGAACCTCTCTTAAATGTTCTCGACAGATTGCTAAGATCCGTGAAGAACTCAATAATGTTATCACTTGCGTCCTTAATGTGGAACGACAAGTGATGAAATTTCAAGTGTTCCTAAGAGATCTTTTGATGAATCTCGTGGCTCTAGACTCAATAGTGCGCTTTAGTTTTCCTGAGCGGAGACTAAGCAGAGGGTCTCCTTCTTCAATACCAGCAATCTCTAATAGAAAGCCGATAGTTTACGTAGGGTTCCCTGTGAGAATGAAACAAGCTTATGTTGAGAGAAACTTGAGTAGCAAAGAAGGTTTAGTGCATGCGTCACTAGGTCCATGACGACTTTGATCTTCAATACCGGTGTCATTTGGAGGGCTATTTCTTTTCACCCTTTTCTTTACTTTTCTTTTTAATTCTTCAACTCCTTGTTTCTCCGATTCTCATGTTCTCCTTTTTTTATAATTATACCTAAGGACTTCTAAATTCTAACTATTGGTGGTGTCCTTAGGTAGATCCCTCCTACTCTGGTGGATCATAGGATGGTTATTCCTAACCTTAGTCACCTTATAACTCCATGACTATCCTACGTTGCCATAAAACCATTTTCTTGAAAAATCTCTCAAAGTGTTTTATGAGTGAAAACATTTTGTAACACTTCTAGAGTTTTGTATTTTCGAAATACTCCCCTTCACATGTGCTTAAGTATTTTGACGAAATGTGCACAAGAGGTAGAGTTTGCACTTTTGAATTGATTGACTCAAGATAAACAATTCCCATGAGACACGGTTCGTTGCATAGTTAAAGAGTTGCATTGTCGGTTTTAGGTGACAAGTAGCTCTAATAACTACCTTGAAAGGTTGTCAAACACCGTAATATAAAGGATTTCACAAACACATTAAACCACAATCCATATGGGCGTATACAAGTTTTAGAGAAAGTTAGAGATAAAGGGAGAGAGTTGGGAACTATGTGAAACAAAGAAAATGGTATTGAAGATCCAACCTCTACCTTGGGAGGTAGAGGTATTTATAGTGTCTTACAATAAGCGCCACCTACGGTGTGGATCGGGCATCTGATAGGTAAAGACCCATCTGTCCTCCACGGTGTTACTTAACTAACTACATATTAACATAACTTGACTACGACTACGAGCTTTCTAACGAATACATATACTTGAGGTGACCGACTCTTTAACGACTGGATTTTCTAAATCCTAACAATCTCCCCCTAAAGGAGGTCACCTCAAATTATACAGAATACAAACAGATATTACATTAAGATTGTTCTTAGATTCTTGTTAAAGTTCATTGCTCCGTAGCTCGTAGTCTTTGATTCTTCATGTTTTGCTTGTTTGGATAATTCAAGTAGAGGTCTTTAACTGATCCACGTGATGATGAGTTTTAAGCCAACTTTGAGATCATCAGCTTGCATAAATCTTTGACTCTTCCATTGTAGTGTTGACATTATATGATGTTGTGATAGTGGTGACATGCACACATTACGGATCATGATTTCTTTTCATCGAGTAGCGAAGCTTTAGTTGATTCATGATATTTGAAGCGTAGCGAAGCATGGAGTGAGAATATCGAGTCATTGATGCACTAATCATGATTTCTTTTGAAATGAATGTGATGTGTGAGCATGCGGCTATGGATTGACCTCTCCATTCGATCGATGCAAATGTTGGGTGTACACATAAAGCAGTTACCAATAAAGCGCATTTAAAGTTTCTTTGATCACTTCGTTGAATTGAGGTACACGCCCACGGTTCCCGTTGATCAAGACAATCTTTGTGATCGGTATAATTCAAGAATCTCCTTGACGGGGTTTCGCAATGCTCTAGCCGTTCTCAAACCGTAACGTCTCATAGAAGACAACACGGAGTGAGTGAACCAATAATTTGAGATTCATCGATTGATGAAAAGAGATTTGAAAACGATCGTGTCTTGCTCAAAATAAAGTGTTTTGCAATACAACGAAGGTTTTAAGGAAAATCAATTATCAATCATAAACACCTTTTAATTTTGAAATATTATTACACATTCGATGTGCTAGAGAAAAGAGTTGTAAGCACAACGACCGGTTTTTCAAAGGTATCCGTCAATCCATATCCTGAACCAGGATTGATTCAAAATTATGAATCGCCCCATTGTTTCAGTTCAGTTGTCGCATGGTTGATCTATTGGATAGATCTCACATGCCACCTACCAATAGCTTGTTTGATGTTGGCTCTAGAAGGCTTCCATCTTCATTGTGAATATGTTTGCATATCACTCAGATGTTCTGGAAATACTACAAGGATAATGCGTAGGACTCTTAAAATATATTCTCTCTTTCCACATTGTGTGAAACAGAGAGTCTTCATTGATTATGTCCTTAATGAGATTTATTGATGATCTCGTGGCTCTAGACTCAATTGTGCACATTTGGTTCCTATCTTGGGAGACTAGGGAGAGGGTCTCCTTCTTCAATATCAACCATCTCTAAAAGAAAGTCGATAGATAATGTAGGTTCCTTGTGAGAATGAAACAAGTCCTTTTAAGAGGAACTTGAGTAGCTTGGGAAGATGTAGTGCGGTCGTCACTAGGTCCATGACGTCTTGTCTTCAATACCGGTGTTACCTAGGTAACGACCAAGAGATATGAATTGAACCCGGTTTCTGCCCTAAGGTTGAAAACAATGGAGGGCTATTTCTTTTCACCCTTTTCGCATTTATTTCTTTTTCATTCTTCAACCCCTTCAGTGCTTACCGAGACTTCATTACTAGAACCTTATTGGGTTTATTAAATGGCGGTAGTATATGAGTGCTTAGGAGAATTGACCAACTGACCCTAAGTAGTTAGGTTAAGTTGGGGAGGGTAAGAATTGACCAACTGACGACCCTTCCTCGCTTGTGCGAACTGACCAAATGATCACCTGCCATGTGGAGGAACTTAAGAAGTTAGGGATGAGTGTCTAAGATGCTAGCACCCGGGCACTCATTGTTATGAATCTTGCATGTAGAGGTACTTAATGACTTGGCTTAGGGGACTAAAAACAACTAGACTTTCAAGGGTGGTAGCTTGATCTCTGCTGGAAGCCTTTGCTGATAGGTTAGGACGAACTGACCAAATGATGTCCTAGCGACTTAAACCCCCACTTGAATCAATTGGAAGTAGTAAGACGTGAACATAACATGATAGGATGAGTAACTAGGTTAGCACACTTTACCCCTATTGATCACAACCATTATCTTATTTGTTTGCATTTATTTCTTGTCTTATTAGTTTAATAATCATATCAATACTTAAACCAGTGACACCTAGACTTAATAAGAATCCACTCACATAGGTCTTGGGACGACATCGGTTTTACCGATTATTGCATTACACAGGACCGGGTACACTGCCCGTGAGTGCATAAGGTGGACCATAGGTAAACGAGACTTTATAAATATTAAAACCTGGTCAGAAAACCTGCATCAAGTTTTTGGCACCGCTGCCGAGATGTTATATTAGGGTTTTTATTAAGTCTTTTATTTTTGTTTTATTTTGAATTCTTGTTTTCTCACGATATCTTTTAAGTTTTAGGTACTATGGAGGTTGTGAACATTGATGACCTCACTCTCGAAGAATATTTGGCATTGACTAGGGATGAACAAGGGTCGGGGCTCGTTAAGCCAGCTATTGGAGCTAATGTCCGGTTCGAGATCAAAGAACAATTTATGAGGGAGCTACGTGCTAACCCTTTCTTGGAAAACAGAGACGAAAATGCTTATGAACACGTTGAAAACGTCTTGTACATCGCAAGCATTTTTCAACATACTTGTTGTTTCTCATGACGTTGTTATGCTCAGTATTCCCATAACACTTCATCGGGCAAAGAAGATGATGGATTGAGATTGCCGTCAGGCGATCGATACATGGGCTCTCCTAAAGAAGCATTTCATTCAAAGATATTGTCCTCCTTCAAAGATATCTAATCAACTCATGGAGATCCATAATTTTAAGTAAGAAGGCGATGAAATGTTGTGTCAAGCTTGGGATAAATACAACGATTTTCTCTACAAGTGTCCCACTCATGACCTAAACAGCCAGCAAAAGGTCAACATTTTCTACAAAGGTATCAACGTGGCTACAAGACAAATGTTGGACTATCAGGGACCAATTCCGAGCATGACCCCTACCCTCGCCATTGAAGCCATTCAAAAAATGGTCGATCATTCTCAAAAGTGGCATGATGGAGGAAGCCAAAGGAGCCTAGGCGGAAATCTTAAAGGTATCGCCGCCATTACTAGCAAGCTTAAAATCTTGGTCGGGACATGCTCAAGCTCAAGGAATGTGTTCATGCTATCCAAGTAGGATGTGAAAGTTGTGGAGGAGGACATCTCACTAAAAATTGTCCTCTCATTAAAGAAGATAGCAAGGTTGAAGTAGTGAAATATGGTGAAAATCGATCATTTCATCACACCCCAAATTACACATTTGGCGACGGAATGGAATTCACAGGATTGATTGTCATAGCATCACAATCACAGTTATATTGAACGACCTAAAGTGTCGTTTGGAAAAATACATCGTTTGATTTAATAAAACAATCAGAGTTTACAAAGTATAGGTCCCAAATGAAATCAAGTTGTGCGGAAATAAATTTGATACAAGCCAAACGATGTTTTTAAAGTGTATAAATCCCATGTGAGACGCGTCGTCACCACGACTCTATGATAAGTCCACATGCATGCCATGATGTGTATGCCTTAGATACCTGAGATAAAACATGCTAAAAGTGTCAACACAAAGGTTGAGTGAGTTCATAGAGTTTGTGTTGAAATGTAAAGCCTTTCAAAATCGTTTATGCAAAGAAAGGCATTGTAAATCCACTCGGCCCAAGTTTCACCATACAAAACTTGCAACCCGTGTGTTCACAACCCAACGCCAAAATATGTATGGTTGATGTTCAAGCACATGATGTCAAATGAATTCACAATAGTACCTAACTCGACGTAGAACAATAGCACTTAATCAATAGGACTTGACTCAATATATCGAGAGTCAACCGATTTAGAACATTATCTGACGTAGAACTATAGCACATAATCAATAGCACCGACTCAATGTATCGATGTCAACCGACATAGCACTTTATTCGACGTAGAACTATACCACACAAACAAGAACAATCGACATAGTACAACATTCGGTTTTGAAATGATGGTGATCATGATAGAAGTTATCCTTAAAAATCTAATGTACTTATGAAAAATAGTTAAGCATGTATCTCCCCCAAAATAGTCCAAAACAATTGAAAATGGGGCTATGAAAACTCACTTGGACAATGATGCGATGGCAAAAGTGAGTACACCGAAATGTAGCGTGAATCTCTAAACTTGACCTATTATGAATGATATGATACATAATAAGTTACGATGTAATGTTATGCATGCAATTCGGATGATATCTATACCACTTATGAATTTTTGAAAATAATACTTTTCGTCGAAAATATAACCTTTTAACGTCTTGACCATTTTTGAATTACTTCACATGTATTTACGTTGAAATGATATCCGACGATAATCATTTTGTGATTTATTAAGAGAATATAACTTTTCGTCGTAAAATAATGTCATTGAAATTTTCATGAAAGTGACTAAAACGGCCTCTAAAAGCTAGTCGTAAAATGGTGTACGTCGAGTGTTAAGAAACGAACTCAACGGTTTTGGGAAGCTTGTATCATTGTCTCAAAGTTTTAGTGTTTAAGTTTTCATCCTAGAGGTCTCGATCATAGAGAAAAGTATAGGTAAAGTATGGTACTTTTGTCCCAAAATATAGTTTAAAGGATGGTTTTCGGCAAAGTTTGAGTAAACATAATTAAGTCATTAGAACTCCGCTAAACAAACGGTCGGACATTTTGATAAGTATACTTGGCGATCTCACTTTTACTAGAAGACATCACTTTATGAAAAGTTCTAAATTAATGTTAAAAACAACCTTTAACTTGGTAACTAGTTTTTGCCGCAAAACTTGTCTATTAGAAATAATTTAGTTTTCTTATATAATAAAGTTCGCAACTTTTGTAAACGGTATAATTTAATCGTTACAAATCCGCTTTCTATGTTTTAAAGGTCCTTAGCTTTGTATCAAAGTATACTAACATATTTTTGACAAGTCGACATAATTTACAACGCCTAAGCTTCATTTTTGACTCGCATAAAATAAACAATGTTTGCTTGAAATTCGGAAAATATATTTTTAGGTAACAACTTGAAAAATTCATATCTTCTTCGTTATAACTCCGTTTTAATCCGTTCAAGCGCCACGGTTTCGTTTTAAAGTATATTTTCCAAATATCTAGCCCAAAATATTTTGCTTCTGTCGGATTTTCCAGATTTTCAAAATAAGGACAGACCCTTTATTAAACTTGTCGAAAATGAGTTTTTCTCGCGCCAAACCTATTCTAACCCATTCAAAACAACTCCGAAGCTATTCTAATCCTACGATACACCTTCTTAGGGTGTCATGGGTTCCTAGACATCACCAAAAAATAATATATAACAAGGAGTAATTATAGGATGGATTATATATATTTAACACTTAAAAACATTAAAAAGTGGTATAAACATCACATAACTTGCATGTTTCTCAAATAAAATGATATGATCATAATAATGAATATGAAATAAAAACATGAATATGAATGCTTACAAGAAATATGATGAGGTTTATAGAACAAAGGGTTTTTCCTAATCACCCAAGGTTTTTATTGCAAAACCTTAATAACAAGTGATACTAGAGTGATAAAAATCTTGTCTTGAAATTTTTTGAGGTTTCCTTCTTGACTCTCTTGGATGGCCGGTTGTGTTGAGAAAAAGAGAGGAAGAAAATGATTTTTGTTTACACATGAGAATATGGCAAGTATGTGTATAGTTTAATGTATAAGTATAAGATATTTAGGAGTCTTAGAGTGACTCACCCCCCTTGTGTCGACAAGGAGGTGTTAGTCATTTACTTAATATATATATATTTTTTTAAAACATGTATAAGTGTAGTTAGATGTAAGTTACTTGAAGACTTGTGGTAAATTGTATACACATTTGAATATTTAGGGTAGCGTTAGATAAAAATAAATTTTAACGGTCAAGATAAAATATATTGAGGTCATAAAAATCATAAAAATACATTTCTTACATGAGTTGAGTGAAATAATAATTATCGTGTAGTTTTTAAGAAAACCGTCGTAATTATATAAACATAACAATTTATATACAAAATAAATTGAAAACATCGGGTAAACTCATAATATTATTTTTATAATCTAAATATGAGTATAAAAATATATCGGGATAATTTTTGGAAGTAATGGATAAATTGTTCAAAATAATTAATTACGCGATAACGTTTATTTAATATGAAAATTACGCGTTTAAGGTAAAATGCAAAACAATGCATGAACCGACATGGAGTGATGTTATTGATGATATGTAGACTAAACTTAGTCTATATGAAATGTCCTTGATGAAATGTTCATGAATTCGCAGCTAAACCATTAAGGTTACGCGAATTTGATGCTCGTAAACTTAGTTTACGATAAATGATAAATGATGAAGCATGAATAATGTTTTGAAATATGACCTGAAAATACGAGTTGTCACAGTTTCAAAGGACAAATGGAAACGGGAATGGTTATCATGGGGGACCTCCCACATATTACAACCGCGGGACTTTCGGGGAAAGAAGATCTAATTTGGAGGACACAATCAACAAATACCTCGAAGACTCGACTAAAAGACAAAAGGAGCAATAAGAATGGCTTAAGAACTTACAAGACGATACAAACAAAAGCCTTTTTAGTCATGACGAATCGCTAAAAAACTTGGAAACCATGATTGGTAAACTTAGCGATGAGGTACAAAGAAGGAATGAAGAACAAAAGATCAAACCAATAGCATGCAAAGCCGTATTTTAAAAAAAGACAAATCCAGATGATTGCTCTAGCATGGTAAAGGAAAATGATCTTTGAAAGTACTAACGGAGCCGATTCTGTTGTAACCCTACACAATTACGACGAATCGGGATATGTGGTCCGGCGAGTTTCTAATTGGATGAATCAAGAACACATGTCATTAATGGGTGGTCCAATGATACAAACTTGTGCCCACAATCCCCATCCAAGAGAAAGAATCACTGGTGCAAAGCAATACCAGTGGATAATGGTGAGTGGTACGATATGTGGGCCTTATGCAACCCTCATAACGACATTTGCGATGGAGGAGACGATAAGGAGAGGGTTAAAAATAACAAATACATGTGGTCTACAACTAACGATGATGAAAGGTTGGAAAAATTCTCCATCGAAGGCGAGGAGGAACCTCTATTAAACACTCTCGCAATCCCATAATGATCATGGAAGACGATACCTCACGATCATGGCCTACATGCAATCCTTTCCGTGAGTATTGCAACGGGTGTGGTAATATGAAGGGTGAAGAATGGTCATGCCCTCATGAGCTAGAAAGACACGACATCAAGTTCGGAGATCTATCCTTTCATGATTGGTATTTTGTAAGATTCGGGGATGCTATTCTTAATGCGGGTCTACTAAGAAAGCTAAAGCTCGACTATGAAGAACATTGTCTCCAACAAAGAAGGTCCATGGATGAAAAGCCAATCAATGATGATACCTCCTGCAAGGATGTTCCTTCAAGCAACACCAACGACAAAATAGCTCGGAAGCATTGGTGTGAGAAGATAAAAACCTTTGGAGAAGTCTTGTGGGCGTCTTGTAACCCGTTTAACGATGACTGTAACGGGGAGAGTAGCATAGCCAGAGTTGGGGATGATGAGTTCTTGTGGACCTCAACCAATGACGATGAGAGAACAGAATTACCTTGGTTAGACAAGTTGGGATTTGACGATTGGGTTAAAATCAAATATGGTAAAGTAGATGCTTCCACTAAGGAGAAAATTTGGAAGGATGTATGAGTGAAGAAGACCCAGTGAAGAAATTCCCAACGATATTAGTGAAGTGATGGATGAGGATATCAAAGATGCGTCGGATAATGAGAAAGAAGAATGCAGGCGTGTGCTTATTGAAGAATTACTAGACGATAAATGGTTTAAGGGAACTGAGTCCGATGATGATGACATCGAGGGAATTATGGACTACCTTGAACTACAAGGTGAAGATGGGTTCACTAACACAGATGATGAAGCATACGAACAAAGGAGGTACAAATTTCTTGGTATTCCGTACAAAAGGCCACCACCAATTGTAGCTGAAAAATATGAGTTTACAAGATACCATTTGCGGCCGGACGAAAAGTTTTGCAAGATTCGGAAGATTGAGACAAAGGAGTATCTCCGCACCGCTACTAATGTTGCTTGGGTCAGACACAACTTGATGAAAGATATGGAGGAAGTTGGCCAAGCTCGAAGGCCACCGTAAAGCCCCATGGCTTTGAGTCTAACTTAAAGACTCGATAATAAAGAAAAGTGCTCTTTCGGGAGACAACCCGAATTATCCTTTTTCTTTCTTTTATTTCTATTTTTTTGAGATTTTGTGTTTTTAACAATTTTTGCAGAAATTAGAGAAGAATTCACAAGTAACTTAAAAGGGGACCAAATATGTCCATCAGTTACGGCGTAAAAAACCACCATGGTTACGCCGTAACACATCATCAACATCGATTCTCTCCAAAGCATTATCCATTACGGCGTAATCTCATCCCATGGTTACGCCGTATCTACTCTCCAGTAGCGACTGCCAGATTTTGCCATAATTACGGTGTAACTCCTTTATTAGGTTACGACGTAATTATCCTACAGTTCTTATTGTTTCTATAATAACACAATAACCTTGTATTAGTTGTTAAATGAACTTTGTGGGTATGTGATGAGTGTGTAAATACTCATCATTTTTGGTCAATCTGAGCAAAACACTTAAAACGCTCGAAATGCATCAAAATCTCGAAAATATCTTAAAATTGTATTTTATATGTTTCGATGCAAAATGTTTAAAATCGGATGAAAAATGAGCTAAGTTTGCATAATTGGCGGTTTCAGTCCCCAACTTTCAAATCTTATCAAAATAGTCCCGAGCACTTATTTTAAAGAAAAGTCACCAAAGGTCCTTTTGAAATCATAACTTGTCATAATTAGTCCTTTGGTGAAAAATGTCAAAAGTTTTGAGAAATTACAAGTTTAGTCCTTTGAGTTTCAAAACTGACAAGTTTGGTCCTTGGAATATTGGAGATTTTCAAGTTTAGCCCTTGGATTATAATTTCAGAATGTACATTATTGGTCCCTGGAAAATCAGACATGGCAGATTTGGTCCTTGGTTTTTATGGAATTGCAAAAGTGGTCCTTGTATTATTAAACCAACCATGGCCCTTGACCCCTTTTTGAACCTGTGACCCCTGCCATATACCCACTTGACCCCATGAGCCTTGAACCCCCTGCCTTATTAATACTCCCCAGTCAACCTCCCACACCCTTTTCCCTCCAAAACACTCCATCATCTTCACCAACTGCCTGCAAAACCAGACCACCACTCCACCTTCCATCACCAACTCTACTCCATGTCCCCTCCACCTCCATCCCAAGACAAGAAGCATTTAATGCTTACCTTCCCCTGTCCCAAATCACCAGACCTGTTGCAAATAGTTTTGGCGCCAATTTCATGAATCAAGGGTGGAGATCAAAAGGACCAAATCAATGGCTAGGAAAGGAAAGAGAAACCTAATGAAGCCTATAAAGAAGAATGAAGATGTAAGTAGCGCTTGTCATTTGCTTTAGACCATTCTTAATTTTCTTGTAAAATCGTTTCTAATTTTTATGTCAAACAAGTTCTGGGTTTTGTAACTCCTTTAGTGTATGAATCAATCCAGTAGTACTTTTAGTGATTTTATCAATTTAATTCCACTTTCCTGTCCTAATTGGCTTTCCCGCCAAATTCGTCTTAATCGTTTCTTTTGATTACAAATTGTTTGAATGGTTCAAAGTAATTTGTTTAAGCTTATTAAAAGTTAATTGAGTTAATTGGAGCAATTTCTGAGATTTATGCATAATTTTCTTGAAAAGTCAAATAAAGTCAAAAATGCAAAAGTCAAATGGTTCTTGGTAAAATTCTGTTTTTCTTGAGTTAATTAGTCTAGTTTAATGTTAACTTGTTAGATTTAATCAAGTTTCAGTTAAAATAGATCATAGTTTAGAAGGTAGTTTGCGAATTTGTACCAAAAAGGGGTGTTTGGATTTGCATTGTTCTTGGGTCAAACTCCATTCTGACCCATGTTGAGTTCTTAAAATAGCTTTGTTTTAGTTAATGCTACAATAGTTTAGTGGGTTCAGTGTTTTCTGTTAGCAAATTCTTCTTTAGAAGTAGTGTGCAAAGTATTAAGAAATCTGTCTCACTGTCTTAACTGCTCCTCCCTCAACAGCCCCTCTTTAAGCTTAAATTTAGGTAGGATAACGTTAGAAGTAGGCCTTGATTTTGATGTTATAAGTAGTTAGTAGTACATAATTAGTAGTTTCAAGCTTAATTTGCATATTAGAGCTTGTTTAGTAGCTTAACTTTGCCACTAAAAACACCTCATAGCTGCTGTTTGGGACTGTGCAGTCCAATAGCAGCTCCTTGCCCCTTTTTAGCCATTTTAGCTTTTTAATTTTTACTTATTTAGGTTCTTTTAAGCTAATTAGATTAAGTAGATTAAACTTCAGCTTAGTCCTTATTAGATTGTTAGCTTTTTATAGCTTTTTATAGTTTTCTTTATAGCTTGTATGTTCCTTTGGTTACTATTTGGCACAACTCTGCCATGCTATGCTGCCCTTTTCAAGAGCTTCCTTCAAGGTCTTATAAGCTTAATTTGTGTTGATAAAAGCCTTTTTAGTACACTAGGGTGATCTAGCTTTAAGATTCAGTAGCTTTTATGGACTCATGATTACCTTAGGTTAGTGTAATGAGACCTTCAAAAGCCCCTTTTGGGCTGTTTCATATTTTTTCTTTGCTGTCATAATTTTCCATTTGCTCTCAGTTTGTTTTATCTCTTTAATCCAGATTCTAATCTATTTTGATATTTCTAAAAGTTACTGTTTTATTGCTTTGTTAGATTAAGATAGGTTTTTTTATTTGTTTTGCAATTTTCCATTAAATGGTAACTTAAAAAAAAAAAAAAGGAGAGCAAAAGGTGCTGGAGTGGGTCGAACTCTAGACCTCCTGGTACCCAAAGACTCACCAAACACGCCTGCTACCAACATGCCATAGGGTCTTTATGCGTTATATTTTGCATCTTAATTCCTTTTATGCCATTTTTAGTACTTATAGCTTATTGTCCATTTAGCTTTTTAACAGCTTATTCCTATAAGCTGTTATCCCCATTTTACTTTTCTTAGGCTTCTCATAGTATCTAGTATTTTTATAAAAAGTTTCAAAATTTTCCAAAAAGTTTAAGTATTTTTTATAATTTAATTAGTTAAATATAGTTTTTAATTCGTAATAAATAATTTAAAAGTCAAAAAAATACCCGGCTTTTTCCTAAAATTATTTTTAGTCATTTAGAATGTAGGAAAATTAGTTTTGCACTCATAGGACTTAAATTTCATCTTTTTCACTTTCGGGGCTCGGTGAGTTCCCGGTTTTTCGTGTTTTTGCATTTTAACACCCTAGGATGTAATTTAGCAATCGATTTTAAATATAGAATTAAAATGACTTCAAAGTCTTTGTTAGATTTAATTTCCTTAGTATAAATCAATCATAACCTTTTCTGTTCAATATTCACCCGATCACGATTCGTTGTATTACGGTTTTCACACCTCGTTGGGACTTAACGACCGGGAAAAACTAAACTCCTCTGGACTTAATTGCATTGCGTTCTCAGTCATGTCGGCTTTTATTACGGTTGACCATTCACAAGTGGTTGACTTGTGTAATAAACTTGACGGTTTGGACCCGATCAGTATGTTCCCTGTAAGCCCTCACGAGACTACACTCGTCCACTTGGGACAACAAGTGGTTTAAAAGGCTTGTTGCATATGCTAAATGCAACCGTGATTCCTACGAAAGTGAGTTAGATTTCTTTTTGTTTTTGTTTTTCTTTTTTAGAATTATGCTTGTTGGTTAGTGTGATTTCACGGAATGAAGTTTGCTCGTGGATGCTTAAGCGAAGGCAAGATTCTCTTTGTGGGCCTTCTTTCTTTTTTGGAGCGCATTTCAAGAAAGTTGATGCGCGCGGAAGGAGCGTTCGGGGTGAAGGAAACTTCCGTTTCGTCAAGCAAGTTTTTCAACCTCCTTGGCAGTGAACCTAATCGTTGTAGTGTAGTATTGGGTAAGCCTCGAGGATTGATATCGTTCTCTAGGGGAATAGGAATGTTAGTAAGAAATGTATGACGAGAAGGTGGGGTTGAGGATGATTATTTTTTTTTTATCTTTTTATGGATTTTTAGAAAGCTAAGGTAAAATCTCGGGGCAATTGGTTGGGGGGTGGTACTTCTACCGATTACTCTACTTATCTAATTATCTATTTCTACGGGTAGCTTATGTCTAATTGAGGTGTGCTCGTATGATGATTAAAAATGTGTTTACCTAGATACTATTACTCTCTAGTTATCTTTTATTGGTTGGTTGAGTTGTCACGTCCTTATCTTAACGCATTGTATTCCTAAAGGTCGTAGGGTATGCGTGCCCCCTAGTTCTTTGAGATTATCTCTCGTATATGACCTACGAAGTCGGCAAGCCTAAGCTATTTCATCCATAGACCATATCATCATAAAGCATACGCAAGCATTGAATACAACGAATGATGCCTATTTGCACTCCTAAGCCAATTTTCAATTAAGATAAGAAACAACCTAACAATAATCAATAACTAGGTTTCATAGATCAAAGCAAACACACAAGAAATTTAGCTAGACATGGTAAACAGGCAAGCGTACACATAATCAATCGAATACGGGATAGACATAATGATACTTTGGATTAAAATACTTATCTCGATGTGTAAAATAGGGTATGGGACCTAAGATCTTGTCGATTCGGACTACAAGTGGTTTAGGGTTTTTCTCCAAAAGTCTACCTCTTCAAATCGTAAAAATCGAATTCTATATATAGATTTACAAGCTGCGACGGCGCACCTTTTGCATGGGATGTCGTCATTTCGCCGTCATTAGGGTTTAAATGCGGCCAAGTCATCAATGGGACAAGATCACCTTAGAGTTGTGGCGCGCCGGTCTTGATTTGACGCCGTCTTGATTCTAGATTTGGGTCGTCTGAGTTGAAAACCGTGGTGACACTCCTATTTAAAGCATGGCGCGTCGGTTATGTGACCAAAATTTCCACCGAGCCATCGCGTGCATGTTTTGATCAAGTCATCATAGAGGACGTTGCCCTTTGGTTGGGGCCGTCGAATCTTGTTGATCGATTGAGTGGCTTCGATATTGACTTTGCCATTTTCTTCATGTATTTGCTCCTTTTCGTCCAAATGTGCTTCATTCCAAATTTTGCTTCCAAAAGACCTAAAAAGTGAAAGGAACGAAATTAAGTAGTAACGGATATAAAATTAGTCAATTTAGGGCTTAAATGACCCCCTAAAAGCGTACGTTTTAAATCCTTATCAAATATCCCTACACTTGGTATTTGCTTGTCCTCAAGTAAATGTGCTTTTGGCCAATCAATTTATAAGTTAGGGGGCATGAAGAATTGGTTTTAAATAGTTCATAACAAGTAAAAGCGTCACAATAGACATAACAAGCACGCAAATTATACACTAGCACCTCATAAGTGGTGTTTGGATTCTCTCATCTCTCGGGTTTATATGAAATATAATAAATGGAAATGGAAGATAAACACTCATTACCTGACATAGTACATAGATTACCATAAGTTGAGACTAGATCAAACCTCCACCGCTTTGGCGTAAGCACCAAGGAACAACTATCTAAGAGGTCTTTATAAGGGTTGTAACGTTAGGCTTACGGTAGGGAAACAAAGGGTTTTGTTTGATGGGGGATATTTAGTGGTGGCAAGTAAAAAATCTTATGTTACAAGCATAAAAAGCGTGGCGTTGCTAAGCCAAGACGCGACTCACTAAACTAGATAACTTGAAACAAAACAAACATAAATTTAAAGACATAAACATAAATATAGATGTAGGATGGTAGCCCGTATGTTTTTCTTCCTTTTTTTCTCGTACCTTTTTACTCTACCATCAACTACGATAACATCAAAATATAAGGGATTTATAGGAGCATCCCTACACTTGAGTTTGTATTTCTCTAACACTAATTGACCCGATTTGAAAAGATCAAAACACTTGGAGTAATTAATTACGTAGACAAAGGGAATTTGAATTTATCGTTCTTTCCCGTTACTCCATAAAATATTACTTTTTCCCATGAGTCCCAATCGTCCCAAAACTGTGTACAAAAGATATGACTCGACTTAGCAACCATGCAAGTAACTAGATATTTGAACTAAGGGTTAAGTAATGATAACAACAATGCACTAAATATGAGTGCATACAAGGTAGGCTAAGGCGATTTGGGTGTACATTTGGGGGTGGATTGTAAACAACGTTCTTCATTGATATTCGGAAAACCGAAATATCACGAGAACATGAAAAGATAGGCTTTGAGGGTTAACTAGGGTATCGTGTACTAAAGATGAGTACATCGCAGGGTGTGGGGTAATTACTCAACCGATGTGGAAGAAGTAATTATAATACGGGTTTCAAACAAGGGTTATCCTGATGCCTCTTTTCATTTAGTTATTCCTAACTACACAAGTGTAGTCTCACTAGCGATCTCGGAATGCATCACAAAACAAGTTCTAGAATCTATTATACTACCGGTACACTCTCTAAGCATTAAAGGTTAATGATTTTATTCCTAAAGATCTAGGGGCGAACCTGTTAGATATTGGTTATTGTAACACACAAACAATCAATTCTATGGTTCGAATCATGCAAGATCTTAGAGAGAGAAAGTAGGAGATGGAATCCTTTCTAGAGAGAAAGTGTGAGAAAACAAAGAGAATGTTAGATTGAGAAAATAAAGGTCCAACCTCTACCTTAGGAGGTAGAGGTATTTTTAGTTTACATAATCGCCTCTGCCGGTGTGGATCGAGGCATACGGTGGGTAAAGACCGTCCGTCCTCCACGGTGTTACTCTAACTAACTAACTAACTAATAAATAACGTAATGTTTACGAGCTAACATATGCTAGACTAGAGTTGGGGTGACCGACACTTCACTATGGATTTTATAAATCCTAACAATTTCCTCCTAAGGGAGGTCACCCCATGATTTACATTTTGAATCCTAGCATTCTATTTTGTCTTATGTTCTGAGCTTGTAGACTTCAATTCTTCACTTCCGCAATCTTTGTGCTTTAGCAGTGACTCTTCATAGTCCGATTACTTTGTAATTTAAGTGGAGGTCTTTGAACTGATCCACATCTTTATGATCTTTGAGCTTTCTTTGAGATCATCAGCCACAGTAAATCTCTGGATCACCCTTTATTGTGTTGCCTTCATTTGATGTTGTGACTTTTGGACCGACATGCTCACACTTTCTGGATCATGACATCTTTTCATCGTAGTAGCGGAAGCATCTTTGTTGTATGTCTTTGATGGTCATGATTTTTCTTCAAGTAAGTGTGAATGTTGTGAGCATGCAGTTGTGAATTGACTTCTTAATATCGATCAGCTGCAACCGTCCAAATGTTCCTGCAAACAACAGTTAGCAATAAAACACACGAAAGTGTCTTTATTCACTTTTGTTAAATACAATTGCAAGAACCACGGTTCCCGTTGATCGATATAAATCTTGCTGTGATCGGTGAATTCACATAATCTCCTTGATAGGGTTTCGCGACTTGATCTAGCCGTTCTCAAACCGGGCGTCCCAAAGTAGACAACACGGAGTGAGTGAACCGATTAATTGAGATTCACCGATTGATGATAGGATGGTTATTCCTAACCTTAGTCACCTTATAACTCCATGACTATCCTCGTTGCCATAAAACCATTTTCTTGAAAAATCTCTCAAAGTGTTTTATGGTGAAAACATTTTGTAACACTTCTAGAGTTTTGTATTTTCGAAATACTCCCCTTCACATGTGCTTAAGTATTTTGATGAAATGTGCACAATGAGGGTAGAGTTTGCACTTTTTGAATTGATTGACTCAAGATAAACAATTCCCATGAGACACACGTTACGTTGCATAGTTAAAGAGTTGCATTGTCATTTTTAGGTGACAAGTAGCTCTAATAACTACCTTGAAAGGTTGTCAAACACATAATATAAAGGATTTCACAAACACATTAAACCACAATCCATATGGGCGTATACAAGTTTTAGAGAGAGAAAGTTAGAGATAAAGGGAAGAGAGTTGGGAACTATGTGAAACAAAGAAAAATAGTATTGAGCTCTAACCTCTACCTTGGGAGGTAGAGGTATTTATAGTGTCTTACAATAAGCGCCACCTACGGTGCATGGATCATGCATCGATGGGTAAAGACCCGTCCGTCCTCCACGGTGTTGCTTAACTAACTACATATTAACATAACTTGACTACGACTACGATCTTTCTAACGAATACATATACTTGAGGTGACCGACTCTTTAACGACTGGATTTTCTAAATCCTAACAATCTCCCCCTAAAGGAGGTCACCTCAAATTATATAGAATACAAACAGATATTACATTAAGATTGTTCTTAGATTCTTGTTTAAGTTCATTGCTCCGTAGCTCGTAGTCTTTGATTCTTTATGTTTTGCTTGTTTGGATAATTCAAGTGGAGGTCTTTAAGCGATCCACATGATGATGAGTTTTAAGCCGACTTTGAGATCATCGACTTGCATAAATCTTTGACTCTTCCATTGTAGTGTTGACATTATATGATGTTGTGACGGTGGGTGACATGCTCACATTCGGATCATGATTTCTTTTCATCGAGTAGCGGAAGCTTTAGTTGATTCATGATATTTGCGGCGTAGCGAGCGCGAGTGAGAATATCGAGTCATTGATGCACTAATCATGATTTCTTTTGAAATGAATGTGATGTGTGAGCATCGGCTATGGATTGACCTCTCCATTACGATCATTGCAAATGTTGGGTGTACACGCATACAATAGTTAGCAATAAAAGCACGAAAGTTTCTTTGATCACTTTCGTTGAATTGAGGTACACGACCCACGGTTCCCGTTGATCGGTACAAGTCTTTTGTGATCGGTATAATTCGAAGAATCTCCTTGACGGGTTTCGCAGTTTTGCTCTAGCCGTTCTCAAACCGTAACGTCTCAAACAAGACAACACGGAGTGAGTGAACCACAAATTTGAGATTCATTTGATTGATGAAAAGAGATTTGAAAAGCGATCGTGTCTTGCTCAAAATAAAGTGTTTTTGCAATACAACGAAGGTTTTAAGGAAAATCAATTATCAATCATAAACACCTTTTAATTTTGAAATATTAATACACATTCGATGTACTAGAGAAAAGAGTTGTAACACAACGACCGGTTTTTCAAAGGTATCCGTCAATCCATATCCTGAACCAGGATTGATTCAAAATTATGAATCGCCCCATTGTTTCAATTCAGTTGTCGCATGGTTGATCTATTGGATAGATCTCACATGCCACCTACCAATAGCTTGTTTGATGTTGGCTCTAGAAGGCTTCCATCTTCATTGTGAATATGTTTGCATATCATTCAAATGTTCTGGAAATACCACAAGGATAATGCGTAGGACTCTTAAAATATATTCTCTCTTTCCACATTGTGTGAAACAGAGAGTCTTCATTGATTATGTCCTTAATGAGATTTATTGATGATCTCGTGGCTCTAGACTCAATTGTGCACATTTGGTTCCTATGTCGGAGACTAGGGAGAGGGTCTCCTTCTTCAATATCAACCATCTCTAAGAGAAAGTCGATAGATAATGTAGGTTCCTTGTGAGAATGAAACAAGTCCTTTTAAGAGGAACTTGAGTAGCTTGGGAAGGCGTGGTGCGGTCGTCACTAGGTCCATGACGTCTTGTCTTCAATACCGGTGTTACCTAGGTAATAGCCAGAGCATATGAATTGAACCGGTTTACGCCTAAGGTTGAAAACAATGGAGGGCTATTTCTTTTCACCCTTTTCGCATTTATTTCTTTTTCATTCTTCAACCCCTTCATTGCTTACCGAGACTTCATTACTAGAACCTTATTGGGTTTATTAAATGGCGGTAGTATATGAGTGCTAGGAGAATTGACCAACCGACCCTAAGTAGTTAGGTTAAGTTGGGGAGGTAAAATTGACCAACCGACGACCCTTCCTCGCATGTGAACCGACCAAATGATCACCGCCATGTGGAGGAACTTAAGAAGTTAGGGATGAGTGTCTAAGATGCTAGCACCGGGCACTCATTGTTATGAATCTTGCATGTAGAGGTACTTAATGACTTGGCTTGGGGACTAAAACAACTAGACTTTCAAGGGTGGTAGCTTGATCTCTGGAAGCCTTTGGCGATAGGTTAGGACGAACTGACCAAATGATGTCCTAGCGACTTAAACCCCCACTTGAATCAATTGGAAGTAGTAAGACGTGAACATAACATGATAGGATGAGTAACTAGGTTAGCACACTTTACCCCTATTGATCACAACCATTATCTTATTTGTTTGCATTTATTTCTTGTCTTATTAGTTTAATAATCATATCAATACTTAAAACAATTAAAACCAGTGACACCTAGACTTAATAAGAATCCACTCACATAGGTCTTGGGACGACATCGGTTTTACCGATTACTACATTACACAGGACCTGGTACACTGCCCGTGAGTGCATAAGGTGGACCATAGGTAAACGAGACTTTATAAATATTAAAACCTGGTCAGAAAACCTGCATCAAGTTTTTGGCACCGCTGCCGAGATGTTATATTAGGGTTTTTATTAAGTCTTTTATTTTTGTTTTATTTTGAATTCTTGTTTTCTCACGATATCTTTTAAGTTTTAGGTAATATGGAGGTTGTGAACATTGATGACCTCACTCTTGAAGAATATTTGGCATTGACTAGGGATGAACAAGGGTCGGGGCTCGTTAAGCCGGCTATTGGAGCTAATGTCCGGTTCGAGATCAAAGAACAATTTATGAGGGAGCTACGTGCTAACCCTTTCTCGGGAAACCGAGACGAAAATGCTTATGAACACGTTGAAAACGTCTTGTACATCGCAAGCCTTTTTCAACATACTTGTTTTTTCTCATGACGTTGTTATGCTCCAAGTATTCCCCATAACACTTACTGGGGCAGCAAGATGATGGATTGAGAGATTGCCCGTCGGGGCAGTCGATACATGGGCTCTCCTAAAGAAGCATTTCATTCAAAGATATTGTCCTCCTTCAAAGATATCTAATCAACTCATGGAGATCCATAATTTTAAGCAAGAAGGTGATGAAATGTTGTGTCAAGCTTGGGATAAATACAATCATTTTCTCTACAAGTGTCCCACTCATGACCTAAACAGCCAGCAAAAGGTCAACATTTTCTACAAAGGTATCAACGTGGCTACAAGACAAATGTTGGACTATCAGGGACCAATTCCGAGCATGACTCCTACCCTCGCCATTGAAGCCATTCAAAAAATGGTCGATCATTCTCAAAAGTGGCATGATGGAGGAAGCCAAAGGAGCCTAGGCGGAAATCTTAAAGGTATCGCCGCCATTACTAGCAAGCTTAAAATCTTGGTCGGGACATGCTCAAGCTCAAGGAATGTGTTCATGCTATCCAAGTAGGATGTGAAAGTTGTGGAGGAGGACATCTCACTATAAATTGTCCTCTCATTAAAGAAGATAGCAAGGTTGAAGAAGTGAAATATGGTGAAAATCAATCGTTTCAAAGGACAAATGGAAACGGGAATGGTTATCATGGGGGACCTCCCACATATTACAACCGCGGGACTTTCGGGGAAAGAAGATCTAATTTGGAGGACACAATCAACAAATACCTCGAAGACTCGACTAAAATACAAAAGGAGCAAGAAGAATGGCTTAAGAACTTACAAGACGATACAAACAAAAGCCTTTTTAGTCATGACGAATCGCTAAAAAACTTGGAAACCATGATTGGTAAACTTAGCGATGAGGTACAAAGAAGGAATGAAGAACAAAAGATCAAACCAATAGCATGCAAAGTCGTATTTTCTGAAAAAGACAAATCCGATGATTGCTCTAGCATGGTAAAGGAAAATGATGCTGAAAGTACTAACAGGAGCCAGTTACGCTGTAACCCTACACCTGAATTACGGCGTAACTGGGATACGTGGTCTGACAGGTTTCTCTAATTGAATGAATCAAGAACACATGTCATTAATGGGTGGTCCAATGATACACACTTTTGCCCACAATCCCCATCCAAGAGAAAGAATCACTGGTGCAAAGCAATACCAGTGGATAATGGTGAGTGGTACGATATGTGGGCCTTATGCAACCCTCATAACGACATTTGCGATGGAGGAGACGATAAGGAGAGGGTTAAAAATAACAAATACATGTGGTCTACAACTAACGATGATGAAAGGTTGGAAAAATTCTCCATCGAAGACGAGGAGGAACCCCTATTAAACACTGCTGCAATCCCATAATGATCATGGAAGACGATACCTCACGATCATGGCCTACATGCAATCCTTTCCGTGAGTATTGCAACGGGTGTGGTAATATGAAGGGTGAAGAATGGACATGCCCTCATGAGCTAGAAAGACACGACGTCAAGTTCGGAGATCTATCCTTTCATGATTGGTATTTTGTAAGATTCGGGGATGCTATTCTTAATGCGGGTCTACTAAGAAAGCTAAAGCTCGACTATGAAGAACATTGTCTCTAACAAAGAAGGTCCATGGATGAAAAGCCAATCAATGATGATACCTCCTGCAAGGATGTTCCTTCAAGCAACACCAACGGCAAATAGCTCGGAAGCATTGGTGTGAGAAGATAAAAACCTTTGGAGAAGTCTTGTGGGCGTCTTGTAACCCGTTTAACGATGACTGTAACGGGGAGAGTAGCATAGCCAGAGTTGGGGATGATGAGTTCTTGTGGACCTCAACCAATGACGATGAGAGAACAGAATTACCTTGGTTAGACAAGTTGGGATTTGACGATTGGGTTAAAATCAAATATGGTAAAGTAGATGCTTCCACTAAGGAGAAAATTTGGAAGGGATGTATGAGTGAAGAAGACCCAAGTGAAGAAATTCCCAACGATATTAGTGAAGTGATGGATGAGGATATCAAAGATGCGTCGAATAATGAGAAAGAAGAATGCAGGCGTGTGCTTATTAAAGAATTACTAGACGATAAATGGTTTAAGGGAACTGAGTCCGATGATGATGACATCGAGGGAATTATGGACTACCTTGAACTACAAGGTGAAGATGGGTTTACTAACACAGATGATGAAGCATACGAACGAAGGAGGTACAAACTTCTTGGTATTCCGTACAAAAGGCCACCACCAATTGTAGCTGAAAAATATGAGTTTACAAGATACTATTTGCGGCCGGACGAAAAGTTTTGCAAGATTCGGAAGATTGAGACAAAGGAGTATCTCCGCACCGCTACTAATGTTGCTTGGGTCAGACACAACTTGATGAAAGATATGGAGGAAGTTGGCCAAGCTCGAAGGCCACCGTAAAGCCCCATGGCTTTGAGTCTAACTTAAAGACTCGATAATAAAGAAAAGTGCTCTTTCGGGAGACAACCCGAATTATCCTTTTTCTTTCTTTTATTTCTATTTTTTTGAGATTTTGTGTTTTTAACAATTTTTGCAAAAATTAGAGAAGAATTCACAAGTAACTTAAACGGGGACCAGATATGTCCATCAGTTACGGCGTAAAACACCACCATGGTTACGCCGTAACACATCATCAACAGCGATTCTCTCCAAAGCATTATCCATTACGGTAATCTCATCCCATGGTTACGCCGTAGCTACTCTCCAATAGCGACTGCCAGATTTTGCCATAATTACGGCGTAACTCCTTTATTAGGTTACGACGTAATTATCCTACAGTTCTTATTGTTTCTATAATAACACAATAACCTTGTATTAGTTGTTAAATGAACTTTGTGGCTATGTTCCCTATAAGCCCTCACGAGACTACACTCGTCCACTTGGGACAACAAGTGGTTTAAAAGGCTTGTTGCATATGCTAAATGCAACCGTGATTCCTACGAAAGTGAGTTAGATTTCTTTTTGTTTTTGTTTTTCTTTTTTAGAATTATGCTTGTTGGTTAGTGTGATTTCACGGAATGAAGTTTGCTCGTGGATGCTTAAGCGAAGGCAAGATTCTCTTTGTGGGCCTTTTTCTTTTCGAGCGAATTTCAAGAAAGTTGATGCATCCGGAAGGCGCGTTCGGGTGAAGGAAACTTCCGTTTCGTCGAGCAAGTTTTCAACCTCCTTGGCGATGAACCTAATCGTTGTAGTATAGTATTGGTAAGCCTCGAGGATTGATATCGTTCCATAGGGAATAGGAATGTTAGTAAGAAATGTATGACGAGAAGGTGGGGTTGAGGATGATTATTTTTTTTTAATCTTTTTATGGATTTTTAGAAAGCTAAGGTAAAATCTCGGGGCAATTGGTTGGGGGGTGGTACTTCTACCGATTACTCTACTTATCTAATTATATATTTCTACGGGTATCTTATGTCTAATTGAGGTGTGCTCGTATGATGATTAAAAATGTGTTTACCTTGATACTATTACTCTCTAGTTATCTTTTAATGGTTGGTTGAGTTGTCACGTCCTTATCTTAATCATTGTATTCCTAAAGGTCGTAGGGTATCGTGCCCCTAGTTCTTTGAGATTATCTCTCATATGACCTCTGAAATCGGCAAGCCTAAGCTATTTCATCCATAGACCATATCATCATAAAGCATACGCAAGCATTGAATACAGCGAATGATGCCTAATTTGAACTCTAAGCCAATTTTCAATTAAGATAAGAAACAACCTAACAATAATCAATAACTAGGTTTCATAGATCAAAGCAAACACACAAGAAATTTAGCTAGACATGGTAAACAAGCAAGCGTACACATAATCAATCGAATACGGGATAGACATAATGATACTTTGGATTAAAATACTTATCTCGATGTGTAAAATAGGGTATGTGACCCTAAGATACATCGATTCGGACTACAAATGATTTAGGGTTTTTCTCCAAAGTCTACCTCTTCAAATACGTAAAAATCGAATTCTATATATAGATTTACAACTGCGACGGCGTCACCTTTTGCATGGGATGTCGTCAGCTCACCGTCATTAGGGTTTTGTCTGGGCCAAGTCATCAATGGGACCGCATCACCTTAGAGTTGTGACGCCGTCAGTCTTCAGTTTGGACGTCGTCTTGATTCTAGATTTGGGTCGTCTGAGTTGAAAATTGTGAGTGACACTCCTTATTTAAAGCATGACGCCGTCAGGTTATGTGACCAAAATTTCCACTGAGCCATCGCGTGCATGTTTTGATCAAGTCATCATAGAGGGACGGCGTTGCCCTTTGGTTGGGACGCCGTCAGGTACTGTTGATCAGATTTGAGTGGCTTCGATATTGACTTTGCCATTTTCTTCATGTATTTGCTCCTTTTCGTCCAAATGTGCTTCATTCCAAATTTTGCTTCCAAAAGACCTAAAAAGTGAAAGGAACGAAATTAAGTAGTAACGGATATAAAATTAGTCAATTTAGGGCTTAAATGACCCCTAAGCGTCGTTTTAAATCCTTATCAAATATCCTACACTTGGTATTTGCTTGTCCTCAAGTAAATGTGCTTTTGGCCAATCAATTTATAAGTTAGGGGGCATGAAGATTTGGTTTTAAATAGTTCATAACAAGTAAAAGCGCCACAATAGACATAACAAGCACGAAAATTATACACTAGCACCTCATAAATGGTGTTTGGATTCTCTCATCTCTCGGGTTTATATGAAATATAATAAATGGAAATGGAAGATAAACACTCATTACCTGACATAGTACATAGATTACCATAAGCTTGAGACTAGATCAAACCTCCACCGCTTTGGCGTAAGCACCAAGGAACAACTATCTAAGAGGTCTTTATAAGGGTTGTAACGTTAGGCTTACGGTAGGGAAACAAAGGGTTTTGTTGGATGGGGGATATTTAGTGGTGGCAAGTAAAAAATCTTATGTTACAAGCATAAAAAGCGTGGCGTTTCTAAGCCAAGACTCGACTCACTAAACTAGATAACTTGAAACAAAACAAACATAAATTTAAAGACATAAACATAAATATAGATGTAGGATGGTAGCCCGTATGTTTTTCTTCCTTTTTTTCTCGTACCTTTTTACTCTACCATCAACTACGATAACATCAAAATATAAGGGATTTATAGGAGCATCCCTACACTTGAGTTTGTATTTCTCTAACACTAATTGACCCGATTTGAAAAGATCAAAACACTTGGAGTAATTAATTACGTAGACAAAGGGAATTTGAATTTATCGTTCTTTCCGTTACTCCATAAAATATTACTTTTTCCCATGAGTCCCAATCGTCCCAAAACTGTGTACAAAAGATATGACTCGACTTAGCAACCATGCAAGTAACTAGATATTTGAACTAAGGGTTAAGTAATGATAACAATAATGCACTAAATATGAGTGCATACAAGGTAGGCTAAGGCGATTTGGGTGTACATTTGGGGGTGGATTGTAAACAACGTTCTTCATTGATATTCCGGAAAACCGAAATATCACGAGAACCGCGAAAAAGATAGGCTTTGAGGGGTTAACTAGGGGTATCGTGTACTAAAGATGAGTACATCGCAAGGGTGTGGGGTAATTACTCAACCGATGTGGAAGAAGTAATTATAATACAGGTTTCAAACAAGGGTTATCCTGATGCCTCTTTTCATTTAGTTATTCCTAACTACACAAGTGTAGTCTCACTAGCGATCTCGGAATGCAACACAAAACAAGTTCTAGAATCTATTATACTACCGGTACACTCTCTAAGCATTAAAGGTTAATGCTTTTATTCCTAAAGATCTAGGGCGAACACATTAGATATTGGTTATTGTAACACACAAACAATCAATTCTATGGTTCGAATCATGCAAGATCTTAGAGAGAGAAAGTAGGAGATGGGATCCTTTCTAGAGAGAAAGTGTGAGAAAACAAAGAGAAGGTTAGATTGAGAAAATGAAAGGTCCAAACCTCTACCTTAGGAGGTAGAGGTATTTTAGTTTTACATAATCGCCTCGCCGGGTGTGGATCGAGCATACGGTGGGTAAAGACCCGTCCGTCCTCCACGATGTTACTCTAACTAACTAACTAACTAATAAATAACGTAATGTCTACGAGCTAACATATGCTAGACTAGAGTTGGGGTGACCGACACTTCACTATGGATTTTATAAATCCTAACAATTTCCTCTAAGGAGGTCACCCCATGATTTACATTTTGAATCCTAGCATTCTATTTTGTCTTATGCTCGAGCTTGTAGACTTCAATTCTTCACTTCGCAATCTTTGTGCTTTAGCGATGACTCTTCATAGTCCGATTACTTTGTAATTTCGGTGGAGGTCTTTGAACTGATCCACATCTTTATGATCTTTGAGCTTTCTTTGAGATCATCAGCCACAGTAAATCTCTGGATCAACCTTTATTGTGTTGCCTTCATTTGATGTTGTGACTTTTGGACCGACATGCTCACACTTTCTGGATTATGACATCTTTTCATCGTAGTAGCGGTAGCATCTTTGTTGTATGTCTTTGACGGTCATGATTTTTCTTCAAGTAAGTGTGAATGTTGTGAGCATGCAGTTGTGAATTGACTTAATATCGATCAAGCGCAACCGTCCAAATGTTCATGCAAACAACGATTAGCAATAAAACACATGAAAGTGTCTTTATTCCCTTTTGTTAAATACAATTGCAAGAACCACGGTTCCCGTTGATCAATATAAATATTGCCCGTGATCGGATAGAATTCGCGAATCTCCTTGACGGGGTTTCGCACTTGATCTAGCCATTCTCAAACCGGAGCGTCCCAAAGTAGACAACACGGAGTGAGTGAACCGATTAATTGAGATTCACCGATTGATGAAAAATTGATTTGAAAACAATCGCGTATTGCTTGAAGAAAGAGTTTTGCAATGACGAAGGTTTTATAATAAAGATCAATTTTCAATCGAAATACTTTTGTATTTGAAAATGAATACACATTCGATGTGCTAGAGAAAGAAGATTTGCACATCGAAGGTTTTTCATAAGTATTTGTCAATTCGTTTTCTGGACCAAGGTTGATTCAAGAGTGAATCGCCCTATCGTTTCTATCCAGTTGTCACAAGCTTGATCTTTTGAAAAGATCTCACATGTCACCCACCAAGAGCTTGTTTGATGTTGGCTCTAGAAGGATTTCCATCTTCATTGTGAAAATTTTACATATCACTCGGATGTTCTGGCAATACCATAAGGATAATGCGTAGGACTCTTAATATATTCTTACTTTCCACATTGTGTGAAACAACAAGTCTTCATTAATTTTGTGTCTTAGTGAGATTTTGTGGACAATCTCTTGGCTCTAGACTCAATTGTGCACTTTGGTTTCCTATGTCGGAGACTAGGGAGAGGGTCTCCTTCTTCAATATCAACAATCTCTAAGAGAAAGTTGATAGATTATGTAGGTTCCCGATGAGAATGAAACAAGTCCTTTTAAGAGGAACTTGAGTAGCTTGGGAAGTTTAGTGCAGTGGGTCACTGGGTCCATGACGTAATCTAAGTGATCCGGTAATCTAAGTGCAGTATCTCTAATGATTAAACAAATGTGTTAACCGGTGATCTAAGTGATCCGGAAAAATATAGATTGATGTTATGGACCAAATCATCGAGGAACATATCATGTTACTACAACGATCTACTTGAAAGCATTGTTTGTATCCTTGCGCATCCACTAAAGGTATAACGGCGGTGTGGATATTTAAAAGTGTTGCTAACATCTTTTGATGCATCCGGTTTAGAAATTCAACCACTCAATGTCGTAAATCTTACTAAGGAGATTTAAAACTTTGCTAGAGTCTACGACTCATCCTTTCTAATACGTTCCTACAACAGTAGTTAGATCTCTCAACATAATGAGTAGAATGATAACGGTCCTAATAGATTCGGGATTATTGCGTGGCCGATGAACTGCAAGGGTACATCCGAAAACAATCGTAGTGTTATGACTTATTGTAAGTAGTACACAATGATCGGATGGAAATCCTTAAGACTTGGAAATTCCAATGTCATGGGGTTAATCCTTTAGGATTGATAACGAACCCCAAGTGGTTTGGAACAAGTACTGACAGTTGCAACAACTTCATATCCAAAATCACTATTTACACCAGCAATTTCAATATCTTCAACTCCACATACTTATACTCATTTGATTCGTCCTCAACAAGATCAAGTCAAAGAAGATCAAGACAAAAAACTACATCAAATTCAAGAAAGTAAAAGACAAGTTCAAATAAAAAACGAGGAAAATCATAAGTGTAATGACCAAAGACTAAAAGATAATAAGTATGAGTATGTTGGACAAGATGAAAGAACAACATATGAGGATGTTGATATAATTAATGGAGTCAAAGGCAAGACAGAAAGATATTCCATTGAAGAATACTAAGCATGGAAGGAAAAGCGAGCAAGCAAATATATTACATAATAAGGTTTGGGATCAAGGAAAAAGAACTAAAAATTCTTAGATTTTTAACAAAGAACAACATGAAGAAACACCTCCAAAGTTAAACGCAAATGACCACCCCTTAGGGGGACATTGTTAGATTTAAAACTGATGTTCATTAATAGATTAATGAACCTTGTAATATGTTGCAATAGTGTAATAGACTAACAATGGGATAATGGGCTTAAATATGTCAAGTTATTTCATATAATATATAAGTGTAAAGCCCATTATAGCCCAGCCAACCCCATAACCGGCCTTGTTTCCTCATATATAACGCCTCCTACACTATTGTGGGAGGTGGGAGTTCATTAATAATTTACACAAGTTCTCACAGAGCTCTCCTCCTTCTCTCCAAATAGATTTCTCTCTTTATGTTTTTCGCACTTTGGAATAACTCTCCAGACAATCTAAGTGTATGTTTCTTGATACCTCTTACACGTCCTTACATTCTTGTCTCCTATACCATAACACAATCTACTACTCAGTTTCTTTATTTCCTACATCCCATAATCCATACTTGGCCTCCTAAACATTACTTTTGCCGCACATTAAACTAATGATTATTCCACCAACACAAATCAAACACATAACCTCCATTTGTCTCCAAGTTTCACTCATCTTCACCACACACCTTTCTTCCACATACGAGTGATATTAGAATAGCCAACTCACCTTCTTAAACACATATGCTTCCTACAACTTTCCTCACACACACTTCATTACTATACACATAAATTGACCAACTCATACACCTCTTACACATTTACCTTTTCCTACACACTTCTTTCTCACAAACCCACAACATACACATTTGAACAATATTATTCAATTGTATGGGTGTCTCCTACTACACAACATGGCCACCTATCTTGTTTTCACTCATTCACCTCACACTCTCATAAATCTTTCCACCTCCCTCACACTCAAACTTTCCCAATACTCTTCCACTTGAAATCCAAATGTGTGGTGTTCCTTCCTACAACTCATTCTCTTACACACTCTATGACATTTCCTTCCTAAACACTTCATCCCCTCACAATCACCAACTTCTCATTTGAATTTGAAATTCAAATAACAAGTCTTACAACTCATTCTATGGCCTAGCTTCTTCTACATATTACTCTTTCACAAAGAATTAGTTTCTAAATTTAAAATTTGAAATTCAAATTTAGGAGGCAAGTTATTAACCAACATCCAATGTCTAATGGTTCATCTTATTCTCTTTAAAATTGGACCAAACTCCCCAACTATCTAGTTACACCACTTCACAATATATTTTTAATTATCTAATCATTGGCTAATTGAATTGATTAACCTTATCTCACTTTGATTTATAGAATGAACTTGGAAAGGTCAAAGGTTAAGTGTACTTAGATTAGATTACAATATAATTATCTTAATCAACTTGTTAAAAATCATTCTCACAATCAAGCAAAACTAAATGTCTAAACTAGTCTAAGCAAGTGTAGTTTTTATATCTTGAATTACCATCATCTTTATTTGCTTGCTTGTTATTTTCGCATTATTGGTTAAATCATTGGTTCTAGTCTCATGTATGGGAGTTATATGACTAGCACAAAAACCGTATACCACTCAAATTCCACCCAAAAAATGTGAGGTTCGCCCCTAGATCTTTAGGAATAAAAGCATTCATCTTTAATGCTTAGTAAGTGTACCGGTAGTATAATAGATTCTATAACTTGTTTTGTGATGCATTCTGAGATCGCTAGTGATACTAATGTTAGGTCACCATAATATAACACAAGTAACAATATGTAAGTAAGATGAAGTAGAGATTGGTTGAACAAGAACAAACACACACGTATGATAATATTGAAATGTTATGCGTAGGATATGAATGCAAATGAACAACCAACCTTCAAATGAAGGTTTACATGAGTTTATATAGAGAAGGGAGCTAGGGCAACATGTCTAGTCCCTTCCTTACTTATTGGGCTTGGGCCAAGGCCTATGGGCTTTCTACATAAGCCTTGCCATTTATAACTAACATAAAATCCTAATTAAGCAACATATTACATATTGATTACTAACACTTGAAATACAAGTTAGAAGTGATTCCAACAATCTCCCCCTAAGTGTTGGTAATTAATAAATGACTCCAACAATCTTGAAAAGTTGTTGGTGTAGATGTAATAGCAGTTGCTTTGACGTCTTCTGACCTTCTTCTTTCTTGTGAGAAGAAGAGTCTTGATTCCAACAATCTCCCCAGTGTGAGGATCTTGTTTCTTTTGAAGTTTTGAGCTTTGACATCATCGTTATCTTTGTTCTTTGTTCTGGTGTGGATATGGTGAAGTTATGTTGTTGTTGTCTGCATCAGGTCCGCTTCATCGCTCAGGTGTCTCCACGTCCTTCTCCAACATGCTCACACGCTCTCTGACGTTGGATTTCAGTTTTGATGTAGTTCTCTAAGTCTTTAAACTTTGTAGATTCTTTGGCTTTGAGGAAGAATCATTTTGACTTTTGAGTTGCCTTTTGAGAGAACTGCAAATTATGTTGTTGTTGGCATGAGCATGTGGAGAATCAACACGATCATCTCCCAGGAGCATCCATAAGAAGAAAACATAAGAATGGGTTAGTGATAAACACCAATCGATCACTGTGGTCATTTCTTATAGAATTTACCACTACGATTGTTCTTCTGATGAATGTCTTGATTCCATTCACCTTAATCGGGTGAATCATCCATCCGAATCCCATAAGGGACGGCATGGCATTACATTGAACAAGTTCAAGTAATCTCAATAGCAGGATTTTGAGCACTTACAAGTTCGAACTTGAGCGTGTTAACAACATAGTGTGAAAACACATCTCTAATTCTAGAAGGTTGTTCTGAACCGAGTCCCTAAGTAGGATAACACGATGTACCAAAGTACACCTATAATTCGGTGAGTCATTGAGGTACACCAAGCATCACCTCACGATTGTAGAACGTTTGACACAACACTAAGCGTAACCCCGAGGAGTTACCAAGGCGACCTATTTGTCGGTGTTTTTGATGTTGACCACAGCGGAGTTTCCATTCAATCACCGAGTATCACAATTGTGAACCTCTCTTAAATGTTCTCGATGATTGCTAAGATCTGTGAAGAACTCAATAATGTTATCACTTGCGTCCTTAATGTGGAACGACAAGTAATGAAATTTCAAGTGTTCCTAAGAGATCTTTTGATGAATCTCGTGGCTCTAGACTCAATAGTGCGCTTTGGTTTTCCTGAGTGGAGACTAAGGAGAGGGTCTCCTTCTTCAATACCAGCAATCTCTAATAGAAAGCCAATACTTTACGTAGGGTTCCCTGTGAGAATGAAACAAGCTTATGTTGAGAGAAACTTGAGTAGCAAAGAAGGTTTAGTGCATGCGTCACTAGGTCCATGACGACTTTGATCTTCAATACCGGTGTCATCTAGTGACAACCAAGAGCAAATGTATTGAACCCGTTATCCGCCTAAGTTGAATAATTTGGAGGGCTATTTCTTTTCACCCTTTTCTTTAGTTTTCTTTTAATTCTTCAACTCCTTGTTTCTCCGATTCTCATGTTCTCCTTTTTTATAATTATACCTAAGGACTTCTAAATTCAAACTATTGGTGGTGTCCTTGGGTAGATCCCTCCTACTCAAGGGATCATAGGATGGTTATTCCTAACCTTAGTCACCTTATAACTCCATGACTATCCTCGTTGCCATAAAACCATTTTCTTGAAAAATCTCTCAAAGTGTTTTATGAGTGAAAACATTTTGTAACACTTCTAAAGTTTTGTATTTTGAAATACTCCCCTCACATGTGCTTAAGTATTTTGACAGAAATGTGCACAGTGAGGGTAGAGTTTGCACTTTTGAATTGATTGACTCAAGATAAACAATTCCCCGCGAGACACGGTTACGTTGCATAGTTAAAGAGTTGCATTGTCAGTTTTTAGGTGACAAGTAGCTCTAATAACTACCTTGAAAGGTTGTCAAACCTGTAATATAAAGGATTTCACAAACACATTAAACCACAATCCATATGGGGCGATACAAGTTTTAGAGAGAAAGTTGAGAGATAAAGGGAAGAGTTGGGAACTATGTGAAACAAAGAAAATGGTATTGAGCTCCAACCCTCTACCTTGGGAGGTAGAGGGTATTTATAGTGTCTTACAATAAACGCCACCTACGGGCATGGATCGGGCATACGGTGGGTAAAGACCGTCCGTCCTCCACGGTGTTACTTAACTAACTACTTATTAACATAACTTGACTACGACTACGAGCTTTCTAACGAATACATATACTTGAGGTGACCGACTCTTTAACATTCGGATTTTCTAAATCCTAACAATCTCCCCAAGGAGGTCACCTCAAATTATCTGAATACAAGCAGATATTACATTAAGATTGTTCTTAGATTCTTGTTTAAGTTCATTGCTCCGTAGCTCGTAGTCTTTGATTCTTCATGTTTTGCTTGTTTGGATAATTCAAGTGGAGGTCTTTAAGCGATCCATGTGATGATGAGTTTTAAGCCGACTTTGAGATCATCGACTTGCATAAATATTTGACTCTTCCATTGTGGTGTTGACATTATATGATGTTGTGATAGTGGACCGACATGCTCACATTACGGATCATGATTTCTTTTCATCGAGTAGCGGAAGCTTTAGTTGATTCATGATATTTGCGTGCAGTAGCGAAGCATGGAGTGAGAATATCGAGTCATTGATGCACTAATCATGATTTCTTTTGAAATGAATGTGATGTGTGAGCATGCGGCTATGGATTGACCTCTCCATTACGATCACCGCAAATGTTGGGTGTACCGCATACAACAGCTAGCAATAAAGCGACGAAAGTTTATTTGATCACTTTCATTGAATTGAACTTGTGAATGGCGCACCGTAATCGCCTTAAACCGCCAAGCACGAATGCAATGAAGATCGGGAGTATTAGGGATGGCAACGGGCGAGAAAACCGCGAACTCCACGGCACCCGCACATAAATGGGCGGGTAAAATCGTTATTTTCACCCGGGTGGGTTGTGGTGAAAATTTGTACCCATCGATGGATGGCGGGTGGGTGACGGTGAGGCATACCCATCGCGGGTAAACCCATGACACCCATTTAAAATACCCACTGGGTATACCCACAAAATACCGTGGGTGTACCCATAAACCCTCAAACTAAAATTAAATATACTAAATAAAATATGTATGATGTAGTTCAGTAGTTGGTATACATTGAATAGCTACCGATTCTCAAAAAACATTAAAAGCTTTTTTGAGTTTCAAGATGAAAAATGGAATACGAAACATCAAACAATGAATGTTATATTATACATCATGTTAACATGTATAATCTCACTATCTCAGTCACAAACTCAAATTCAATTCGTCCCTTTGCTAACTCCTCAAATACCGCTTGCTTGAACTTTCACTCACCTTTAACATCAATTATTTCCTTTATCGTATACACTAATTGGTTTTCCTATGCTAAATTGTATGTTTAATTAGATTGTAGTTGGCTATATTGGTTTTCCCAATTATAATACAATAAGGTTTATTGGTTTTCCCCAATTAGAATACAATGTTAATTTGCTCAATCGATTTTTCTATTAATTGTTGAAACCATTCCGTTTTGCTATCTCATGGAATATTGTTTATTGGGTACTAGTTGAGCCTACTGATTTACTTGGCTTTTATTAGATGTTCATGGAATATTGTTTACTTTTAATTGATGTTCATGAATCATGAGATACTTTTATTAGATGCTCGTTCTTACTGATATAGTTGGCTTTTATTAGATGTGCACAATAATAATTTCATCAAATATTTTTTACTTTTATTAGATGTTCATGAAATACTATTGGATAATTAATCTGGTTGGTTTCAACTTTCAGAAATCGACATGGTTGATATGGGTTCTCCAACTGGACAGTCTCAAAATGCCTCTAATGTTGATTCAAATCCCAAAACTAGTTCAGTACCAATAGGATCGAGCCAAGGATGGGCGGATGCAACTATTCCCTCTCCTAGAGAATCGTCCGTGAATTCTATCCGAACGAAGAAAAGAAAGAACATCGATGTTGATCAAGGGGAAAAGACCACTTACTTCAAGTTTGGAATCATTTTGACAGGATAATGTTAAGGGGCGGTGGAAAGCAATATGCAAATATTGTAAGAAAGCATTGAGTGGTGAACTCGGACATGGAACAAACCACCTTCGTAATCATTTTAATATATGTCCTCTGCAGACAACAAGGGATATAAAGCAAACAATGCTTAATGCAAAGTAGGATTGCCGTCACCACCGATATGTGGACATCAGAAACCAAAAGAAGGAATTCATGGTTGTAACGGCTCATTTCATTGATGAATCATGGGTATTACAAAACCGAATCATCGTGTGTACGTCCACGGTTCCCGTTGATCGAGACAAGTCTTGCATGTGATCGTATAATTCAAGAATCTCCTTGACGGGTTTCACAACGCTCAAGTTGTTCTCAAACTGGAACGTCTCAAAGAAGACAACACGGAATGAGTGAACCAGCGAATTTGAGATTCACTGATTGATGAAAAGAGATTTGAAAAACAATCGCGTATTGCTTGATATAAATTGTTTTTGCAATACAACGAAGGTTTTAATGAAAATCAATTATCAATCATAAACACCTTTTATTTTGAAACATTAATGCACAGTCGATGTGTTTGTGAAAACTATTTTGAGCACAACGACCGGTTTTTTCAAAGGTATTCGTCAATCCATAACCTGAACCAGGATTGATTCATAATTTTGAATCGCCCCATTGTTTCTGTTTAGTTGTCACATGGTTGATCTATTGGATAGATCTCAAATGCACCTACCAAGAGCTTGTTTGATTTTGGCTCTAGAAGGCTTTCCATCTTCATTGTGAATATGTTTTCATATCACTCAGATGTTCTGGCAATACCACAAGGATAATGCGTAGGACTCTTAAAATATATTCTCTCTTTCCACATTGTGTGAAACAGAGAGTCTTTATTGATCGTGTCCTTAATGAGATTTATTTATGATCTTGTGGCTCTAGACTCAATTGTGCACATTTGGTTCCTATGCTTGGAGACTAGGAGAGGGTCTCCTTCTTCAATATCAACCATCTCTAAGAGAAAGTCGATAGATAATGGAGGTTCCCAGAGAATGAAACAAGTCCTTTTAAGAGGAACTTGAGTAGCTTGGGAAGATGTAGTGCGGTGCGTCACTAGGTCCATGACGTCTTGTCTTCAATATCGGTGTTACCTAGGTAACAACCAAGAGTATATGAATTGAACCCGGTTTCGCCCTAAGGTTGAAATAATGGAGGGCTATTTCTTTTCACCCTTTTTACATTTATTTCTTTTTCATTCTTCAACCCCTTCAGTGCTTACTGAGATTTCATTACTAGAGCCTTCTTGGGTTTATTCCAGTTCTAGCTCTATCTCAGTCCGCACTCTTCCCATATCTCACTTTTCTCCTTTTTTTCATCATACCTAAGGACTCTACACTATCTAGCGGATAGTCCCTGGGTAGATCCTTCCGGCTCTGGCGGGATCGTGGGAACGAATACCTAACCTAAGCATCCTTATATCACCATACATAAAGTAAATTTGGTCGGTCTTTTTGGTATTGTTCATCAGCCTTTGGAACCAATTGAAAACCATTTGAAAATCAATCTAGGTACTTGTGATATATTATCAAAGTGTTTTGTACCTGAATCATTTTTGATATTTTAGAAAATGGCTCCCCTCAACATGTGCATCATACGTTTGAAATCATTTTGGCACATGGAGGCAAGAGGAAGAATTCACTTCTTTGATAAATATTTTCTAGAAATATCGACATCACTTTCCCATCAAAATCGGTGTTTCACATATAGTTAAAGATATTATGGAAAACTAGAAGGGGGGGGGTTGAATAGTTTTACCAATTAAAACTTTCTTTTAAACTATTTAGATCGATTTATGTCAATCTATTTGGTAGTGTGTGTTGGATGTTGATAAACAAGCATATAAAGATATGTAATGAAAAGATAAGACTAAGAAGCACAAAACCACAACGCGAGTATATAGTGGTTCGGCTACAAGGACACCTTCCTTGCCCTACTCCACTCCCCGAGTTACCTACTCGAGAGTTCGTAAGCACTACACCAATCTCCTTATGGCGGAGAAGCCTTCACAAAGTTACCTACCCTTTTTCCGGTGCTAGGCTAACCACCGGGTTCTTTCACTCCAAGGTGAACCAAACCTACACAACGTCGCCTACCCTTTATAAGGTACTAGGCTAAGTACCTAGTTCTTTCACTCCAAGGTGATCTACACCTTCACAACGTCGCCTACCCTTTATTAGGTACTAGGCTAAGCACCTAGTTCCATTGCAATGGAGGAACTACTACCACACTACACCAACGACTAATCCCAAAGGAGGTCTACTCCTTTACAACATCATCAAGGATATCAATATCCTTGGATCTAATACTAGTCTATTTTGTACATCGAAACACACCATATCGAATGTACATCTAAGACACCTTTCACTAATGCCTTTGACTAGATCTACAAGACACCTTTCACTTATGTCTTGTGTCTTCACTTCTAAGCACCTTTCACTAATGCTTCTAGTCTTGACTTCTAAGCACCTTTCACTAATGCTTCTTGTCTTGACTTCTAAGCACCTACCACAAGTGCTTATGCTATAGACGATAGATACCCTTCACTAATATCTTCGTCTTGACACTTGAGACATCTTTCACTAATGTCTTCAACACTACACTTCTTTGAAGAAAGAAAGGAATCATCAACAAGAAGACTTGAAGAGCCTTGATGATGAGGAAGAATGGCAACTCATGGACATGAGCTTGCTCGACTTCAAAGGTGGTGATCTTGCCTTTAAGAGGAACCTAAAAGATCACACAAAACAAAACTACAAACATAGATCTCTTGGATCTAAGGTTAGTGAGTTTTAACTCGGGGAGAAAGTGTGTTAGAAAGGGTGAGAAATAATGAAGAAATGGCTCACTATTTATAGAGGAAAAATCCTATTGTTCCTCGGATCCCACGGATCCCTTCCACAAGGGATCCGTCTAGCGTTAAGCTAGGGATTCGTGGAAGCCCCTTTACCCATGGGTATTTTGGTTATGGGTCATGGGTCATGGGTTTAACCATGGATCTTTGGCTAGATGCAATGTATCTTTGAGTGCAATGCACTTGGTCACTGGGTATGGGTTGATCCATGGGTTATGGATATTATCCATGTATGATATAAGCATGATGTCATGCAATGGGTTATGGGTCAAGATCCATGGGTAATGGGCTTTGGGTTGTACCCAACTACATTCAATGTATTTGCCCAATGGGTTGTGATACTTAAGTTTCTACCCATTTATATTACCCAATATACTACATACTAGTTATGTGTATATTATACCCAATTTTGTAAACACTAGTTGTTGTACATATGTATTCCTAAATCATAAAATCACTTATAGTTGTTTTAGTGTTTTATGTGAAAATGTGAATATGTTAGGAACTATTAGTTCAAACCATTTACGTATTTTATTTGTTTCGTTAAAATGATTTACGTTTGTTATCGACAAAACATTAGAAGATCGTAAGATATAAATAAATGTTTTTACGGCTTATTTGTATTAACAATCTCCCTTTTGTTGATGGAAAACATAAAATTATTTTAAGGAAAAGCTAAAATTGTAAAGGTTGAATTTGTAGTTTTACTTTCTTCACCCCTTTTGTCGAAACAAAAGTGTTTGAAAGAAAGCAACACATCGTTTTTAAGAAAAACATGTGAAAGAAATAAAAATAAAAAAATAGAGCGCAAGTAACGGAAAGGATCTCGTCTTTACTCCCCTTGACGAGTCCATCCCTATGTAAGGCGTCAAGAAAGTGATACTAATCTAGTTTGTTTTCAAGTAAGTTTGCAAAAGATTTTGTCTAAGTGACGAATGTGCTCCCCCTTGATAATTGCAATTATGCAAGAGGATGTCACGAAATGTAAACCTAGTATTGCAAGTAATTTGCAATGTATTGCTTTGACATAAAGCTCCCCTAGCTTTAGGATGTCAAAGTCTTCATGTGTAAATTGAATAACTACAAAACAAAGGTTAGAAAGCAAGTATAATTCACAATTTCTTGCAAATGTGGTCCAAGTTAGTAGAAAAATAGTTTTCTGTCACACGGATCCCACGGTTCCCTCCTAGTAGGGATCCGTCTAGGCAATCTCGAGGGATCCGTAGACAGGTGATTAATTTCAAAGAAAGGTGATATAACAAGTAATGTTATCACAAAATGAGATATGAATACAAAAGTAATCATATGCTCGGAAAAATAACAAGTAGCATGTAATTCCATTTAATAAAACTAGAGTTATGATATACATGACTCCAAAAACTAGGAAAATAAGAAAATACATGACTAGGAATTTCTAAACCAACTATCGCTGATGCTAGGACACCACTAAAATCTTCTAGCTCAAGTTTTGTTTAGGTTTAATCTCATCGAAACGTTCGAGGAGATGATAGAACATGAAACGTTGGTCTTCTCGTACTTCATGTATCAAACTTTCAACATGTTGACAATGATAGCAATCTTTGTCATGGCTAGGTAGTGGTGGTGGAAAATGAAATAGCTTGATGCGAAGGATCAAGTGAAGCGGCTTGTGGAGCTTCAAACGATGGAGGATTGGTGGAGGCGCATTTGAGAATGGCTCGACCAAGAATGATGGTGGTGGTAGAAAGTGTCAACTTCCATATGGTCGGTGGTTGACTTTGATGATTTCTCATAATCCAAATGGGATTATATGATGGAAACGGCGAAAAGGAAGCCGAGCAAGTGTTGACTCAACACCTTGATTTTGTACTATTATTCCTCCTAATGAGGAGAATGTTATCGTGAAGCGGATGAGGCGGCATAGAGGCAAGTCCTCTAAATTGTAGAGGTGTGGTGATGATAGTGGGATGTAAATGAAATAGCTCTAGGAACTAATGGTGATGGTTTAGTGGAGATGATATTGTTTGGCCTAGGAGGTATGGTGGTGTTTGGTATTGGTAGTTTTGTGGTACTATCCTTTTAGGAATTGGTTTGATTGGATGATGAAGGATCCTATCATTTGTTGGCTTGACCGGAGATGATTCGATTGAAGAGATTTCGTGTATAACACGCGCCTTTTCATGGGCGGTTCTTTGGTGGATAAGTTACTACTTGGGGTTTTCCTCATGATGAGATGATTTCAAGAGGTTTGCAAGGGTTTCTAAAGTCTTGAAAGTTAGGATGAGAGTGATGACTATGGAGGTCCTAACAAAGTGGTTTATAAACCAAGAGATTTGGCAAGTGCATTTAAGCCTTAAGCCACTAGGATTTATTGGAATGTGATGATTAGCATGCACAAGAGTCAACTTGAGTTTGTACCGATCTAGGAACTCATTTAAGATGAGATGGAGTGTTTGAGTTAGGATGATGAGTTGAAATGATTTTTTAGCAAGATTTCACTTAAAGCGTCATCCGGATCCCACGGTTCCTTCCTCGGAGGATCCGTCTAGGCTAATCCTAGGGATCCGGCTATCAAATTATGAAAGAATGGAAATGATGTTTCTAAGATCTAAGATCTATATCATCTTGAGTGTTTCAGCCTCTAAGTGTTTTAAATGAAGGGGTTCTTAAGTACTTGAAGGTAATGAGTGATGTAGCTAATGATTGTCTTTATGGAAGGATTTGGAACTTTCATGAGTACCAATGGATGAGCAAGGATGACACTAAAGATGAAAATGTCAATTGAAGCTAAATGATCCTAGAGATCGGGTTGTGACTTAAGATAGTGTTTTGAAAAATATCCTAGAAGCTTTGAGATGGGAAAACTAGAATTTGATCAACTTTGATCAATTTTGAGGTGAGGATGATTTATGACCAATTTTGCCATAATCGAAAGATTTCAAAGATGTAAGGGAGAAAAAAAATGAAGTGTGAGTTTAAGAGCGGAAGAGTAATGGATTAATATGAAATGGTAGATCTACAAGCGTTTTAGAGTGTGATCTAGGTGTGTGAGTAGGAAGGATCAACCTATCTTGATAAGGACTTAATTTTCCTTAAGACACTATGTTTAGCTTAGTGTGAGGTGTTCTAAGGATATGTTTGAAATATAATGCTTGCAATTGCATTTTCTGTTTGTCGGATACCACGGTTCCCTAAGTGAAGGGATCCGTCTAGCACAAACTTTGGGATCCGTCCATCTGCTCAGCAGAACCTTTACTAAAGGTATGCAATGATCTTGACAATGCATCATATTCCAAGGTTGGTTTAGAGGGGTTCTAACACTAAGATATCAAATGTAATATGTTTTTATTTCATGAAGGAAATAGGATTACATTGATAAAGCACGAATACAAGAGAATTGATCCTATTTTGAAATACTACTAAGTTTCTTGAGTGTTTTCGCTAGGAGGATCATTACGTGATTGATGAGTGTTGGTGGAATCAAGAATGAAGAAAGTCTTCATGAGAGATATGTTTAGCGGTTCCATCATCTTGTTCACAAGTACGTACAACGGACTTTGAAATTGAGGATGGAAGTGCATAACATTATGATAGAGGCGTGTCAAGAACATTCTATAAGGGATGAGTTTATTCTTGGAGCCTTGAAGATTTGCAATTCGCCTTGCGAAGAAGTAGGCGAGATTGTATGGTTATTGTGTTAGCAAACAGTACAACATGTGAGCACAACAAGCGGGAAGAATTTCTCGATTTGCCCTAAGGCTCAAAACATTTTGACGTAGGATGAGTGCAAGAGGCTTGTACTCCTCTCGGATATCCCTTGTAAAGATAATGTTTGGATCGGAGTAATATGGTCGAGGTTTGCATATTATGCGATTTAAATCTTCCGGAGAGGGTATGTGTGAACAATATGGACTATTTTCTTCACGAAAGTTAAAGAGAGAGTCAAGAGACCAATCTTCGGTGAAGGCACATTGTCCATGATTAGGAATCCGGAGGATGTGAGCAAAATGCCCAAGGGTTAGAGTAAACTTTTGGTTTTTGATATAAAACCAAAGAGATTGAGAGCAATCCTCGTTACGAACGAGTTTGACTTGATGGAAGAATTCCATTATGAACCTTGGACATATCTTCTCGTTGATTTCAAGAAGACATTCTAGTCCTATGGCTCGGAAGGAGGTATTGATACCTTCTTCGAATTGTAGAGAGGTGTCAACACGTCCTTCGTGGAAGTGACGGTTTCGAGATTATTGAACCCACGGACATGATTGCGGTGTGTTGGGTTCGAGAGAGATGTTTGGAGTATAGAAGCTAGTGAGTGAAAATCAAACTCATATTCATGCGTCATAGTTGAACCTATAGAAATGATAAGTTAATAAAAGAGATGTTTGTGGTCAACCTATATTATCTAATGTTTTACTAGATTTTTATTAACAATGGTATTTAACACTTTAACTCACTTTTTGACTTTCTAGTGATTATTACATTTAGAAGGATAGTGGTTTTAATTTGCATGAAAACTATTTTCCAAGACGGATCCCACGGTCCTTTTCAAAAGGATCCGCTAGTATAACTTCCGGATCCGTAGATCCGTATTATAGAACCGATTATATGAAACGCATAGGTTTTAGATCTCATAGTTTTATACCAAGATATATGTTTTAACCTACATTTTCTTTTAAAATGCATACATGACTTCTAATGTATCACGAAAGAAAAAGAAACAAATAAAACAAAGGAAAAGACAAACACATTATGATAATAATAACCTAGATAACTAGATTATTAGTAATATTGCATTTCAATACTAAGGATGATACAAAGGATTGGGTATATGATCCCAATGTAGATTAATAACACAAAGTAAATGTCTCCATATGTGAACTTCATCATAGGGAACACAAGTGCAATGAGTGTTAAGGCGATGAGCACGAGTACGATGTAAACCATGTTGATGACGAATCTTCTAGGTTTCGGTTGAGATGGAATGAGGAGGAAGATGAAATTTTTGAATGAGAGGAAATTTTTGAAATTGGAAGATTTGAAAAGTGAGGGTTTGGTAGAGTGGTCGACGGTGGGGTTATTTATGGGGAAGGAGGAATTTTGAAATTGTGTTTTGTTTTATTATTGGATTAAAAGAAACAAAACATAAGTTTTATATACCACGACTTTAGACGAGAAATAAAACACGTATGTGAGAAAAAAGCTTCCTAATGAAGCTTCATGTAAAACATGTAATTGCACAAAAGATAATCATATAAATACCTAAATAGGTATTTTTAATTATCAAGCAAAGTAAAAAGAAAGACATACCTCTAGCGCACTTAGGAATGTCTTTACAAATGACACAACAAATGTCACTTAGACTATTCCCGCTCCTTTGCGTTTAAGATACCTTCTTAAAGAAGGTATTCTTGTTACCAAGCGACTCCTAAAGCTTGGTGGGTATGAGCTTTGACTAATCAACATGAAAAAGAAGATTAGTGCAATTAAATGAAAAATAAATAAAAAATGTTGTTTATCAAATCAACATCCAAACATATAGTTTTAAAAGACATGGTATTTGTTTTATGAAAAACCTTCTTTGTAGTTTTCAATTAACCATGGATCGTATCAAGTTTTAAAGTACAATATACTTCAAGAAACTTGGTAACGAAGCTCGATGCCAATTATAGAAAACTAGAAGGGGGTTGAATAGTTTTACCAATTAAAACTTCCTTTTAAACTATTTATATCGACTTATGTCAATCTATTTGGTTGTGTGTGTTGGATGTTGATAAACAAGCATATAAAGATATGTAATGAAAAGATAAGAGTAAGAAGCACAAAACCACAACGCGAGTATTTATAGTGGTTCGGATACAAGGACACCTTCCTTGCCCTACTCCACTCCCGAGTCACCTACTTGAGAGTTCGTAAACACTACACCAATCTCCTTATGGCGGAGAAGCCTTCACAACGTCGCCTACCCTTTTTGGGTGCTAGGCTTACCACCGGTTCTTTCACTCAAGGTGAACCAAACCTACACAATGTCGCCTACCCTTTATAAGGTACTAGGCTAAGTACCTAGTTCTTTCACACCAAGGTGAACTACACCTTCACAATGTCGCCTACCCTTTATTAGGTACTAGGCTAGACACCTAGTTCCATTGCAATGGAGGAACTACTACCACACTACACCAACGACTAATCCCAAAGGAGATCTTCTCCTTTACAACATCATCATATCGACACACCATATCGAATGGATCTAACCTAGTTCTATTGCAATGGATCTAATACTAGTCTATCTTGTACATCGAAACACACCATATCGAATGTACATCTATGGTACCTTTCACTAATGCCTTTGACTAGATCTACAAGACACCTTTCACTAATGTCTTGTGTCTTCACTTCTAAGCACCTTTCACTAATGCTTCTAGTCTTGACTTCTAAGCACCTTTCACTAATGCTTCTTGTCTTGACTTCTAAGCACCTACCACAAGTGCTTATGCTATAGACGATAGATACCCTTCACTAATATCTTCGCCTTGACACTTGAGACATCTTTCACTAATGTCTTCAACACTACACTTCTTTGAAGAAAGAAAGGAATCATCAACAAGAAGACTTGATGAGCCTTGATGATGAGGAAGCATGGTAACTCATGGACTTGAGCTTGTTCAACTTCAAAGGTGGTGATCTTGCCTTTAAGAGGAACCTAAAAGATCACACAAAACAAAACTACAAACATAGATCTCTTGGATCTAAGGTTAGTGAGTTTTAACTCGGGGAGAAAGTGTGTTAGAAAGGGTGAGAAATAATGAAGAAATGGCTCACTATTTATAGAGGAAAATCCTCATGTTCCCGGATCCCACGGATCCCTTCCACAAGGATCCATCTAGCGTTAAGCTAGGGATCCGTGGACGCCCCTTTACCCATGGGTATTTTGGTTATGGGTCATGGGTCATGGGTTGAACCATGGATCTTTGGCTAGATACAATGTATCTTTGAGTGCAATGCACTTGGTCACTGGGTATGGGTTGATCCATGGGTTATGGATATTATCCATGTATGATATAAGCATGATGTCATGCAATGGGTTATGGGTCAAGATCCATGGGTTATGGGCTTTGGGTTGTAACCAACTACATTCAATGTATTTGCCCAATGGGTTGTGATGCTTAAGTTTCTACCCATTTATATTACCCAATATACTACATACTAGTTATGTGTATATTTTACCCAAATATGTAAACACTAGTTGTTGTACATATGTATTCCTAAATCATAAAATTACTTATACTTGTTTTAGTGTTTTATGTGAAAATGTGAATATGTTAGAAACTATTAGTTCAAACAATTTACAAATTTTATTTGTTTCTTTAAAATGATTTTACGTTTGTTATCGACAAAACATTAGAAGATCGTAAAATATAAATAAACGTTTTACGGCTTATTTGTATTAACAAAAATCAGTGTTTCACATACAGTTGAAGATATTTTCGGGAAAGATTGTGGTTTTCAAACATTTGCTCCCCCTCAATATGTGCATCTGAATTTGAAATTGTTTAGCACATATTAGGGAAAACCTGCACTTAGAGACAAATCAATCACGTTTCGATCCATTTTGGTTTGATATAAATGCTCCCCCTTAACATGTGCATGGAAAATTTGAAATCGTTTGGCACATGAAGGAGGGAGCTTGTTAATCAAGTATTAAACCATTTATCAACTTATCGGTTTAAATCCAATTTAAATCACAAATTCTCCCGATCACAATTTTCAAATCCTTTGAGAGTTGTGATCTCTATTGATTTAAATTAAATTTTGAGAGCTTTTGAGTAGAATAGTGACTTGCTTTTGAAAGACATTTTAACCGATAAGGATTAGATTTTGAGACTTTAAACTCCATTGACCAATCATGCATAAATATCTTTTGAAAACATAACATTAGCCAAGGTCTTGAATTAATTGTATAAAACATTGTTCTTTTTGATTTTCCAAAAGTAGACCATGCTCTTTTACGTGCTAATTGTTTGAAAAATAACCTTTTTGATTGAATTGAAATCATTCTCCCCCTCAATCAATGACATGAGTTGTTGATTGAATGTTAGATTTTGACAAAGATAAGCCGGATGATTTTCAAAAATAGAGTCCGAGGTATTTTCAAAGCAATTTTGTTTTCATTAGATGACAAATATTTTTAGTAGAAAACATTGGAAAGAAAACATTTTTTTGGTGACAAACATTTGTTTTAAGAATCGAGCATGAGAAAAATAAGATTAAGCATGGCTCTGTTCTTTCCTTTTAAAGAAATGACAATAAACCACCATTTTCTCCGTCCTTTTTTTTATTTTTAAATTATGTACATTGAAGAACATCTAAAACCCGTGACATTCTTTGAATGTCAACACAAAGTCCGAGATATTATCGAATTAAGAAAAACATGACAAAATAACAATATTTTGGGATTTTTCAAGATTTTCTAATTTTATGGATTTTGAAAATTTTATATTTTCTATTTTCTTTTGAGGGTTTTGAAATTTTGTATATATATATTTTTTTGAAAAAGTATATACAAGAGATAGATGAAGAAAACCATTTACTCCTCGTCTTCCTCTTGAAGACATTTGAGTGTTTCTTGTAGACTCTTTAGACCAAGTCGTGGAAGGATAAACTCAAAACGTTCTCTAGGAAGAGCTTTAGTGAAGATGTCTCGCTAACGATATTCGGATCCTCACAAAATAGAGTTCTACCACACCCTTTTCCACTTGTTCCCAAATGAAATGATGTCGAATGTCGATGTGCTTTGCTCTTGAGTGTTGAACGTTGTTGCAAGAGAGAGCAATGGCACTTTTGTTATCACAATCTGAGGGATTTTGTTGAATTCAAAGCCATAGTCGATAATTGGGATCTCATCCATAGGATTTGAGCACAACAAGATGACATGGCTATGTATTCACCTCTGTAGATGATATAGAAGTACTCATTTGTTTCTTTGAAGACCACTCATAAGCTTATCACCCAAAACCGAGCACCTCCGGGCGTGCTTGACGTGTATCTTGACATCTTGAATGGTCGGCATCTACATAGGTCGTTAGTGACATACGGTGTCCTTGGTACCAAAGTCCCATGTTGATGGTTCCTTGGAGATACCGAAAGACCCGTTTAACCGCTTCAAGGTGATTTTGGTAGGCTTAGCACGGTATCTAGCACACATGCATACAAATAACATAATATCCGGTCTCTTGGCGTGAGGTACATCGGGGATCCAATCATACTACGATATTTCGTTTGATCTACCATGATCCTAAGTGGTCCTCATCCGGTTTGGTACGCTCCACCATGGGAGTGTCAACGGTGTCACAAGTGTCAAATCCAAATTTCTTTAAAATTTCATTAGCATATTTAGATTGATTGATAAAATGCCTCCGGGACTTTATGAAATTTGTAATCCCAAGAAAATGACATTTGTCCCATCATTGACATTTGAAATTTGGAACCCATCTCATTATAAAAGCGGTCACATTCATTGGGGTCGATCGAGGCAAAATAATATCATCAACATAGATTTGAATGTGAATTAAATGTTTGCACGACTTTTGGTGAACAATGTCGGATCAATCGCTCCTTTCTTTGAATCCAAGTATATAGAAGAAACTTTGATAGCGTATCATACCATGCCCATGGAGCTTGCTTTAAACCGTAAAGAGCTTTCTTCAAGCGATAGACATGAGTAGGATGCTCGATTCACAAAACCTTCCGGTTGGTGGCGTATAAGACTTCTTTAAGATCTCCATTAAGAAAAGCCGTCTTTACATCCATCGATAGACTATCATATTCTTACTTGCGCATTAGCCGTGAAGATTTTGATTGCCTCGATCACGTGCAACTAGAGCAAATGATTCTTCAAAGTCAATACCCTCCTCTTAACGATATTCTTTTGCAACCAATCTAGCCTTGTTCTTTAATACATCACCATGCTCATCAAGTTTTACTTTGAAGATCCACTTTAGAGCAATGATCATAGCACGGTCGGAGCAGTACTAATTCCCATACATCTAGTCGATCGAACTCATGAATTTCTTCTTGCATGGCATTGAACCAATGTCTTCATTCATTGCGGTTTAACGTCTTTTGGTTCGATCTTGGAGAGTACGGAGTTGAATAAGCACCATAAGGCATCGCTTGCAAGTTGTTTACGTGTGGATATTGGACGAAAGGTTTCCAATGATGTTGTCCAATGGATGATCATGTGTCCATTTTCTAAGGTGTTCGTGTGGTTGTTGTTGAGGAACCAAGTAGCGAGTCGATTTCTCCCGATGAAGATGGTTCTAATGATGGTTCAAGAGCAAATATTTTCTCAAATGGAGCATCTTCGGGAGTAGTAAAGGGTTATCTCCATCATAGGTGCGAAAATAATTCCATGATGTACACTTGATGATTGATGAATTGTTGATGATACAGAGTGATCGCAGCAGCGCTTCTTGACTTAATGACATAGAAACGAAGGGTTATCTTCATTGGCGTGGATAGGAGCAGCCTATGTTGATGGATTTGATGATCATTAGCAATTGACTCATAGTGTTCATCAAACATTGGATCAAATAATTTCTTCAAATCATCTTCTAAAGGTGGTACATATGGAGTTCTTGGTGAGAGGATTGTATACAAGAGTAGAACTAATGGGACTACTTGATGAAGGTTGTGATGCGGGTCCGGTTTGTCTTGGAGCCATTTGACCGGTCGACTCATCGAATGTAACGTGAATTGTTTCCATGATATTTCGGGTTCTTTTGTTGTAGATTCGATATCCTTTTCGCTTGGTGCATATCCTACAAATACTCCAATGTCTGGTTTAGCTTTAAGTTTGCCTAAGTCTTGACCTCATTGGTTGGATAACACAATGCACCAAACACACAAAGGAATGAAAGATTAGGTTTTCGATTGTGGACAAGTTCATATGGAGTTTTCCATGAGATGTGTGAATTAGGGATCGATTTTGAGAGTAGCATGCGGTGGCAATGGCTTCACCCAAGAAACATTGGAACCTTTGAGTAAATCAAAGATTGTTCTTGAGGCTTCCACAAGAGTTCGATTTAGTCTTTCAATTACACCGCTTTGTTGAGGAGTTCGTGGAACACTTTTTGATGACCGATTCCAACACTTTCATAAAATTCACTAAGTTCTTTATTAACAAACTCGGTTCCATTGTCTGCTCGGATGATTACGACGGTTTGTTAAGTCGAACCTCAAATTGTTTGATAAGTTTAATGATGATATTTGAGTTTCATCCTTTGTCCTTAAGAACTTAACCCAAGTAAATCGAGAGTAATCATCAACCACAACTAACACATATTTCTTCCCGAAAATATTCTGCACTCTCATGGGTCCACATAAATCCATGTGAATGGTATGAAGAACTTCCATAACTGAGTTTGTAGGTTTGGGTTTGTGGGCATACTTCTTGCTTTTTCCCAATTGGCATGCTGAACAAAGATGATCCTTTTCATACTTTAGTCTAGGTAAGCCTATTACTAAGTCCTTTCTAGAAAGATCATTTATGGTGCCGAAGTTCAAGTGATTGAGACGACGATGCCATAACCATGACTTTGTTTTCGAGGCCTTTGACAACAAGCAGATTGGAGAAGACTTTATCATGTCTTCGATAAAGATGGTGTATAGATTTGAACCCCGTGTTCCTCTTAAAAGTTCCACACCATCAAGTTCTCTAACAAAACATGTATGTTTTCTAAAAGCCACTTCTAGATCGGAATCACGAATTGACCAACAGAGAATAAGTTATGACCAAGACCTTATACATAATATACCTTGGACATTACACTATCACCAACAACATAGTCTCCATAACCTATAATAGCACCGAAATGATCATTCCCGAATCTAATAGTCCCGATGAATTTACTCACGAAGTTCATGAGCATGACCGGTCTCCACATATGCTTGGAACAACTGAGTCCGGTACCACATAACGATTTGAGCGATCCGCGGTTGAACACGACAAGAATGGATAACATTATAATTGGGATCCCCATGCAAGAATGGGTTCCATTTGGTTAGTAACAATGATTGGAACATCCACATCGAAGTAGAAACAATGAAATCATTAGGGGTTGAGGCGGTGCTAGTGTATGCATTAGACCTATTCAAAGTATGTTCACTTCTTAAAGGAATAGTTCTACCAAGAGGCATCCATTTCCTAATGGGCATTGGTCTAGATAATTTAGGGCACAACTCATTAAGATTGAATTTGCGACGGTGGGTATCCATTGATAACCTACATTACTAAATTTCCTTCCTGTGTGTTTCCAATGTTTTCTAACCTTCTTCCACCATTGCTTTCTAGCCTTCTTAACATGATTTTAGGCATTAACATTCTTAACGGGTATTTAACCCCATTACTCAAATCATTCACACCACATTCATGATTAACACGTAAATCAAACATTCATTACATGTTTTGCCAAAAGTAGTAGAATTATTTTAATTACAAGATGCTTAAATCTAATACTAGAATTAACACGATTCGTTTTATTCAATTCAAACTTAAAGTTCCTAGGGTGGTCTTCTACTTTCCTCCATTGATTATTCTTAGCTTGCGAGGTCCTATCTTGCTTTGTATTGCCTTGAGGCTTTGACCCGCTTGCTTTAATGTCACTTTTTACTCTGTAGAGAATGGGAACATTAGTTGGTTTTGCTACCTTTGCATTTTAGGTTTAGAAGTGCCGGATCCGAACTACTTGAAGGCACATTAGCTTACATGCTTAACTTTCTTTGGCATTCTTAAAATCGGGCATAGAACAAGGCACACTATTTTATCCTTCTCACCATCGGATTTAGGGCATGTTGCTCTTAAGCATTCTAACGACTCTTGAGATCGTTTGGCACGAATGCAAGCGAACCTAATTTCACTATCAAGTGGCTTATTTATAAAATCCTCCTCTACAATCTCACGGAGACATTCTAGACTATCCTTAAGATGAATGAAATAGTTATGGAATGCAAGTTCGTTATTTCTAAGATGAGGAGGAATGTATTTAATAATCACGATATATTTAGAATCTGCAGATGACTTTGATGCAACATTCTCATTAAAGACAAGTGGCATTTTCCTTTTACCGTTCTTGATTCTCAATTTCTTTTGTAAAGAAGTTATTTTTCGTTGTTTTGTCACGAGTGACTTTCATTGAATCATATAACTCTTTAAAGTGTTGTTTAACCTTTTCATTTTCTTCTAGAAAACTCTCATTTTCCTTTTGTAAAACATTAACAAGGTTTTGAAGATGAAAAGTTTGAGAAGATCGAGAATCTAAAGGTGGAGGCATTTGGGAGCCATTCTCATTATTTCTTTCACCATTTAATTGTGAGATTTGGGCTCTCAATTTTCGATCGTGTTACAATGAGCTTGAATTTGTTCATCACGTTTGTTTATTTCAAAAGTGCATCAAATTCTTGAGCATCGAGGATGTCTTGATATTTGAGGTTTTAACATTTTCTTTGAGATGTTGATATTTTAATTGCAAAGCAAAATGTTCAACTTCTAATTTAGAAAAATGTTTGACCAAGTTATCATGATCATCCCGATCAATTTTATCATGCATTTTGAATTTTTGTTTTCAAGCTCAATGACACGATCATGGGAAACTTTCAAAGCAACAGATAATTCATGAAATTGAGAAGCAGTAATAGAGTGCTTAGTAGCAGTATAAAACACATCTTGAGCCACACAACTCAATACTAAGTTCTCATTTAAGATATGTAGATTTTTCTTTTCAATTTCATTATATTTGAGTTCCCGTTCATAGTCATTGACCTCAAAAATCATTGCATCAAATTCCGTTTCCATTTCTTTAATATCCGAGTTTATTCCTTTTTGAAGACTTTCAAATTGACCTTTTAATTGTTTAAAGAAAGGCATGACCTCAGTTAAATAGCATTCTTTAGTTTGCTCAAAACCCCTTTCCCCTTTAGTTATCCCAGTAGGTGTGATCCTTTTCTTACATGTCTTCTCAAAATCAACAAATAGTTGATAAACAACATATAGGCTGATTAAGGTCTTGCTCTTAGTGGGAATAGATCTAGGAACTAAATGCATGGGTGTATTCGGAGGATACACGATTCTGTAGACATTTTCCTAAGGGAGTGTTCGTTTAACAAGTTCATTAGCCTTTTGCATATCTATGTCCTTTTTCCAAAAACTTGTTCGGGGGTTAATAAAGCTTGAGGCTTAAATCTATTCGTGGAAATCCAATTTTCTTTAGTGTAATCATGGGGTTTGAACGTTATGTTTTGCTTTTTACACTCAGGATCTTTTAGCTTCATATTCAGTTTTTCCCTGTTGACTTCATCTAATTGCATATCTTCCTCGGTGCACTCAGCGCAACTAGGTTTCGCCTAGGCTTAAGGATTTCCTTACCATCTTATATTACTTTAGAGCATCTCTACTTTACCATATTCGAGATGGGTTCCTTAACTAGGGAATGCTATGCTTATCGTGAGAACTCTATGCTTAGTGATCATGTGAGCGATCAATGGTATTCCTTTGTACGCATAACTTATTTTCAAGCTTGTTTTTCAAAGTTTTAGATTGGAAAAGTCATTCAAAATTTTGATTCCTTAGCATTAAATTCTTGTTTAAGCACTTTAACATTATCTTGAAGTTCTTGTTTTTGCTTAACAATTTAGAAAGCTTTTCTTGTAAGGAGTTTAACTCTTGTTTTAACACTTCTTCTCTAAAATTACTTTTTCTAATAATTATACGCATTTGGTCATCCATTTCCTACTCACGGGTGGTTAACTCGAACTTAGCACGTTGTTCATAAATTGCAACTTGTTCTTTATAGGTATTCATTCGAGATAACGAGAATCATCGAGGCGCATGGGTGTATTCATCAAAACATAGTCATCATTGATGCGAAGATTCATCACTTGGTACAATCTCACTTTCACTTTGTATCACATATTGATCATATGGGACAATATTACTATTACCCACATTATCCATATCGATTCATTAGTTACATGTGATTGTACTTTGTTATGAATCTTTGCTCATCAACTTCATCGTATAGTTTTAATACCTCGAGATGATAGATTCTTTGGAAGGACCACTGTTGTGGTGATGAAACCTTTGGAGAGACCATTGGTGAAATGCTAGCCATGAAGATGGTTTGGGCAATTGGTTCATCATCAACATCGAGTCATATGCATCACAATCGACTACTTGAATGCATTAGGATGATTCGACCCATGTCTTGCACTTGGTCGCTCATCAACATCGACATCATAGGTCTTGGCATTTCCTCGAAGAAACAACAATTCCTCTTCATCCAAAGCCGCTCCATTATCCCGAGCTTGTACCAAGCAACATCTTCTCCTTAAAATACTCGCATTTTGTGGGCGTTTTGGAGATGTAAAGTTCCTCGCAATATGTCCTTCACCACCACGCTTGTAGCACTTGATTGGCTTACCTTGTCCTTGATTTGCATTCCTTCCACGATTACGATTAGTGCATACCTCCACCTCCTATATTTCCAACACCTCTTATCCTTGTTCGTTCCTTCTTCCTTGAACATTTTGCACTACCACCTTTCCATCTCTAATAGTATCTTGATTATGAGGATTAGATGTTGCTCTGAGGTTGTTGTTGGTGTGTGAGGTGGAATTCAGATTTTGACTAACCATGAGTGACAGTTGATTGATCAAGTTTTCCATGAATGTGTTTGGGTCTGGATGCTTGTATGCTGGATCACGAATGAGCTTGTAATTACCATTTCCAGTAGGTATGACTTGTGAAGCTTTGGTAGTAATCCCTACATTGGTGTAGAATGTTGTTGAATCATTTGACGAACTTGCTTCTCCCTGTTTGGATTTGAACTGATCAAGAATCATTCGTTCAAACATAGCATGTCTCTCATTCTGAAGCAGGAATGCATACAATTGCTCATAGTTAGTATTCCTCAAACCCTTAGTTAACTTGACTGAAGTGACAAATTTGTGCCATTCGGGATTCATGTTGTTCACAAACTTTGAGTTTAGCTGAATATTTGGCATAGTCATCTTAATATTCCTCATGTCATTCACAAGCTTGTGGAACCTCACGTAATATTCATGACACTCTCCACGGTTTCACACTCTCATCATGGGTTTCATTTTAAAGTGCTCAAATTCATCATAGATCGGTTGTCTCCCGATTCTCTATCTTCCTTAGTTATTTCGAACCAACAAATTAAAATGAGAGAAGCATTTATTAAAAATACCAAATAAAGGGAGAAAATAAGGAAAAATACTTTTATGCTTTTTATATTTATCTTAACCTAAGAAAATAGAAAACATATTTTTTAAGCTTTTTCTAATTTATTTGTATTAAAAGCTATTAAAAATGCTAAAAACTAGATTAAATTAGGAAAAATAGCAAAGCAATTTGAGAAAAATCGAAAATTTAGGAAAAGTCTAAAATAATATTAGGAATCTGAGAAAATGGAAAACAAATACTTATGTGGAGAAATAAGCAATCGATCTCACAAGTGCTTATAAATAAGACTAAAATAAGCCAAAAGCTCACCAAAAGCTACCACAATCGTCTGAAGCTATAATAAGCTAAATTAACCAAAATCCAACTAAAATCAACAAGCTACAATCAACGATATACTAGTTAACACATTTGATGTTTTATGATATTAGGCTAAAAGCAGCTTTTGGTACCAACTAGCGGTCAATAAATAAGTACTCTAATAAGCTACAAACCTAAAACCAATTATCAAGACTTAAACTAGACCTAAACAGCTATCTATGACCAAAAGACCAACCCTTGAAAAGCTTTTACAAGCTCTGCACAAGCTTGGCTAGAACTGAGAAAATCACTCAGTATATACTGAGTTGGTGCAGGGCACCTAGGGCTTGTTTTAAGCTTATACCCAAGCTTATCCAGAAAGCTTAAGGCAAAAACAGATACTAGGTCTTATAGACCACCTAGAGCACTACTTGTAACCAAAAATTCAGACCTTGAAAACCTTCAATGGAACACATGCAGCTGCTTGCTTCTGCATAAAACAAGTTTTCACCATTTTGACTTTTTGAAGCAAAACACAGTTTGACTTTTTGAGTTTTAAACCTGATTTGAGGGCCGATAATGTTGTATTATGATGGAATGAAGCTATTACAACCTTTGTTATTGATTTCTAATCACAAAATGATGATTTGCTTTTTAAAAATCCAACAATGAGGCTGTGAGATAGTTTAAAAGAACTTTTGACTTTTATGGTGTTGCAGACACAAACTAAGACTCAAATGAGTCTAATATGATTAAACAAACTTGCACCAACAGGTTTTGATCAATGAACTAGCCTATACAGTTTTCACAGTTGTACCAAACACACCTTTGGCCGATTTGAGCTCAAAACTACTCCAAACTTATAACTTGACTTGTAATTGTGATCAATCTAAGTTAACTTAACCTAAACACTCTTGAAAAGGCATTTGAAGCAGTTTTAACCACAAAATCAAACAATGCAAAGAAACTTAAAATTTCACTTACAAGGGTCGAAACCACAATGGTTAGCCAATCTTTGAAACAATGGACCACTAACCTATCGAAACCCCTACCCTAGCTCGATATCAACCCATTTCCATTCTTTGCTTCACCCATTAACCAAGTGCATCATTTTGACCTGTTTGACTTTCTTTGACCAATCTCCAAATATGCCTAAAACTTGAGTTTAAGCTTGTAAAAGCTATGCTAAGCTTATTTAAGCTCAATCGAACTGAGAAACAAGTATTATAAAGCTCTTGAGTGTGATTTGGAAATGGAAAATTTCAACGATTGGATGATTAAGATCAAATGTAAACATAAACCTGAAATTTTGCTTGAATTAAGTCTCAATAATCTTAAACACTTTGGATTGATACAATTTAGCAAAATAATACAAGTCTTACACTTAATTGAAAGGTTTTACATAAAAGCGACATAAGTAAAAAAATAAAACTAGTAGACTATGTTTCTTGCTTCCAAATGCTTCTTATATATCCCAATGCTCTTGTATCTCTCCTACGAATGTTTCCCAACAAATCTTAGCCATTGGATGGCTTTGGAATGATCTTAACCGTTTAAACATGATTTTGGCGCCAAATCTTCTTATAAGCCAGTGGGGGTGATATGGTTGGTGAAGAGGCATTAAATGCTTCTTGGAAGCTTGCTGAGGAGGAGGGGGGACATGGTGAGGTGATTGGGTGAGTTGGTGGAGAAATGGTGGCTGGATATGGTGGTAGCAGACAAGTGGAGGGAAAACGGGGAAAGGGATGGTGGGTTTGACTGGTCTTTGACCAGATATTATAAAGGGGGGTTCACAATTGATTTTGACAGGGGTCCAAAGGTGTGAAAGGGTCCAAAATGGGTATAAGGGTTTTAATACATAGGGACCTTGTTGCATTTTAAAAATAGAGGACCTAAAGCGCCAATTCGGCAAGTTGCTTCAAGGACCATAATTGACAATCTCAATAAGTACAAGGACCAAATTTGCCAATTTGCCATTTTCGAGGCCATTTACGCCAAAATTCAAACTTGAAGGACTAAACTTGTAATTTCTCAAACTTTTCATATTTTTCACCAAAGGACTAAATTTGACAACTTTTGATTTTAAAAGGACCTTTGGTGACTTTTGCTTTTGAAATTATGGCTCGTGGACTATTTTGACAATTTATGAAACTTGGGGACTAAAGCGCAATTTTGCAAATTTGATACATTTTCATCGATTTTGATAATTTTGCCTTTGAAACACATAAAACAACGATTTGTGATATTTTGATCATTTTGATGTGTTTACGATTGTTTTCGGATGAATTTGCGGTTTATTTTGTACAAAATGATGAGTATTTACACACTCATCAATCCCCCATCTTGAGATATTGCTAGTCCCTAGCAATGATTTGAGAAAACATAATGGATTTGAAACTCTTTACAAAAGCCATCACTTACGGAGTAGCCAATGTTTCGATTCAAGTAAGAACCATGGTACACCGATAACCATGTGATTTTGAGCAAACCACCGACTTTCAACGGTTTGATTTTGTCTTTACGGAAGCCGTACCCTTACGGACTAGCCAACTCTTCACTTTTTAGGATATGGTGAGTTGAGAACCATACAATTTTGGGCAAATTGCAAGCCATATAAGCGGATTTGAGAAATCTTTACCAAGAGCCGTTTGCTCTGGATTAGCTAATCCTTTTGTCTTCTGAGACATGGCGGATGATAACCGGATGAGAAAGTGTAGAACACTTACTCCAAAAAAAAAATTTTTGGCCAAAACGGGGATTAGGTAGTATAATTACATGATAAAATTCGTGAGAATCCCCACACTTAGAAATGAATATTGCCCTCGATATTCAAAGTACCGCGGTTATCGAAACAAAAACGTAAAGGGAAATACTACGGCCATTATTTAGAAAGATTTTTTTTTTTTTTTTTTTTTTTTTTTTTGAAACATGTGGGCAACCCCCACACTAGGGTGGTAGAAAGGGTGAGAAAGCGAAATATGGGTGAAAACCCATATGGCATGCTCTTGTTTTTGATTCTGAAGTCGCTAGCTTGACTCGATCCCGCATTCATTGGTTCATGGGGAAAGTTTGTAAGTCCGGGACAACCATGGATGGAATGTCCTCTCAAAGAAATGCTTCACTCGATGACCATTCACTTTGAAATTAGGACCATCGGGTTGAGATAACTCAATGGTACCATAAGGATAAACCTTAGCGATAGTAAATGGACCGGACCAGCGGGACTTGAGCTTTCAGAAAATCTTCAATCTTGAATTGAAAAGAAGGACTCGATCACCAACGTTGAAAACGCGGTTCTTGATTTTTGAGTCATGAATCTTCTTTGTCTTATGTTTATAGATCAAAGAGTTCTCGTAAGCTTGATCACGGAGTTCATTTAATTCATTCATTTGAACTTTCCGATGATCACCATTTGTCTGAATGTCGAAATTAGCATGCTTCAAGGCCCAAGATGCCTTGTGCTCGAGCTCAATCGGAAGATGACATGCCTTCCGTACACCGGCTTGTATGGAGTGCACCGATGGGTGTTTTGTAAGTCTGCGGAAGGCCCAGTCGTCATCTAACCTATCCGACCAAGAGGCACGGTTTTGCCAACCGTCCTCTCCAAGATTCTTTAATCCCAGGTTAGAAACTTCCACTTGCCCACTTGTTTGTGGGTGGTGCGCATAGAGTGCGGTGAGTTACACCATACTTTTGCATGACTCTTGCAAATTGGTCATTGCAATGCGTACCACGATCATCGATGATGGCTCGTGGAGTTCCAAACCTAGCAAATAAATTTCAAGAATTTCACCACAACTCGGGCATCGTTGGTGGGTAAAGCCTTAGCTTCAACCCATTTCGACAAGTAGTCAACGGCCACGGTATGTACTTATTCCGTGAGAAGAAGGAAATGGCCCCATAAAGTCAATGCCCCGGATGTCAAAATCTCACACACTTGAATGGCGTTTTGCGGCATTTCATTCCTTTGTGAGATATTCCCGTGACGTTGACAAGCGTCACGTGTTTTAACGAATTCATGGGCATCCTTGTAGATCGTGGGCCAATAGAATCCGAATCAAACACCTTCTTGGCGGTGTAGTTGGGGCTATGATGTCCCCAGTGGGTCGAGAATGGCAAGCCTTGAGAATGTCAATAGCTTCGACCATAAACACATCGCGGATGACTTGATCCGCATGTTTTTAAACAAGTAGGGTTAGTCCGAAATAATGTTTCACATCTTTAAAGAATTTACTTTTACGTTGGGACGACATCCCTTTCACCACAAAGTTACCCGCATGGTAATTTGCAAAGTCGGCAAACCATGGGGTAGAAGAATCTCCACGAAAAGAAACCACATTGAGTGTTTCGAGAGGAAAAGTTTCATTGATTTCCTTTTCTCGAACACATTTTGGTGAGGGTTCTCTAATCGGGAAAGATGATCGTGACCGGGTTCTCGGCTCCTTTTTATCACGAATGATGATATCAAATTCTTGTAGGAGGAGAACCCAACGGAGCAATCTCGGCTTTGCATCTTGTTTTGCAAAGAGATATTTGAGGCCGAGTGATCCGTATACACCACGCATTTGGTCAAGATAAGATATGGCGAAATTTCTCAAACGCATACACCACGACTAATAATTCTTTTTCCGTAGTGGTGTAATGGGTCCGAGCTTGATCATAGTTTTGCTCGCGTAGTGGATTGGTGAAATGTTTGGTTTTGCGTTGCCCAAGACCGCACCGATTGCAAAATCACTTGCATCGCACATAAGCTCGAAGGGTAAATCGATCGGGGCAACTAGAATGGGTGCTTAGTAGCTTTTTCTTAAGTGTTTCAAAAGCTTGATGCACTCGGAGAGAAGATAAAAGGAGCATCTTTTTCGAGAAGATGGGTCATAGGCGAGCGATTTTAGAAAAATCTTGAATGAATCTACGATAGAACCCGGCATGACCTAGAAAACTCCTAATACCTTTGACGGTGAGTCGGATGAGGTAGTTTAGCAATGACATCAACTTTTGCTCTATCAACCTCGATCCCATTCTTAGAAATCTTATGGCGAGGACAATGCCCTCTTTGACCATAAAGTGGCTCTTCTCCCGGTTTAGACATAGATTGGTGTCTTCACACCTTTTAAGCATTTTGTCTAAGTGGGAGACATGTCTGAAATGAGTCCCCAATGACCGAGAAGTCATCCATAAACACCTCCATAGTTTCCCGATCATGTCGTGGAAAATGGCCATCATACAACGTTGGAACGTGCGGGAGCATTGCATAAGCCAAAAGGCATACGTCTATAGGCAAACGTCCGTATGGGCGGTGAATGTGGTTTCTCTTGATCCGGCGGATCAATGGGGATCTGAAAGTAACCCGAGAAACCATCAAGGAAACAATAGTACTAGTTCCTGCTAATCTCTCAAGCATCCGGTCCATGAAGGGTGAGGAAAATGGTCTTTACGGGTGGCTTCGTTTAACTTTCGATAGTCAATACACACACGCCATCCGTAACCAATCGAGTCGGAATCAACTCGTTTTCTTCATTCGTGACAACGATAATGCCACCCTTTTTGGAGCCTTGATGAATGGGGCTAACCCAAGGACTATCGAGATCGGGTAAATCGAGATGGCATCAAGAAGTTTGAGAACCTCTTGTTTGATAACCTCGTGAATCTTAGGATTCACCCTTCTCTCGACTTTGAATTCTTTGGTTTGAAGTCATCCTCCATTAAGATTTTGTGAGTACAAAATTCGGGGTTGATACCATAATATCGGAGAGTTTCAAGCAATTGCTTGCTTGTGTGACTTCAAGACCTTTATGAGGCGGTTTTCTCCTCCTCGCTTAAATCCTTAGCAATTATGACGGGTAATTTATCATCACCCTCCAAGAATGCATACTCAAGATGAGGAGGTAGGTCCTTAAGTTCAACCTCGGAAATGCTTGATAGAAGATTGTCTTGATTTGATTTCCTCAATAGGGATCTCTTTCGGAGGAGTGAAGGTAATGGATCTTCATTAAGCAACCGCTCAAGATAAAGAATATCCCTCCGAATCATACACACCATCAATTCCAAAGGAATTGATTCATCGATGAAAGAAAGTCATCGATCTCTTCCGGAAGAAGTCACCTCCTCAAGCGGGTGAGAGAGGGAAGAGTCGGCAATGATAGGTTGAGGAGATGTGGTGGGATTGGAATTCCCACCCAAATTATGAAGATAACCAAGAAACTCTTGAGAGTACTCCTCGAAGCAATGTCAATTAAATCGACTCGATTAATTGATTCAAGATCATAATTTGAGGAGTACCTCAAGTTTGATCGAGGTTAAAGGTATGACTTCATTACCCACACGGAGAGTGATCTCTTGCTCAAATACATCTATAAGAGCATGGCCCGTCCTCGGGAATCCCGCCCAACAATGAGGGGAACTCGAGGGTCGACATCGAAATCAACGACAACAAAGTCACCGAAATGGAACTTTCCTACTTTCACGAATACATCCTCGGCAATGCCAAGAGGACGCGAGATAGAACGATCGCAAGCTCAAGAGTCATGCGGTAGGAACAAGTTCCTAAGAGAAAGTTTCTTCCATCTTGAATAAGGCATCAGTTGATGCTTGCACCAAGATCGGCAAGGGCAAAGCATTCAATCATCCCAGAAAAACACAAGGAAGAAGAAATTTTCCGGGATCTCCTAGCTTCTCGGGAAGCTTCTTTAACAAGATCACGAGCAATTCTCATTCAAAGGAGTTTTAGCCATTTCAAATAGCTTTTCTTTGTTGCTCAAAGATATGTTTGAGTAGATGCAAACTTTGGCATTAACATGATGGCATCCATGAAGCTTATGTCAAAGTGAAGTTCTTGGAAAATCTGAAAGAATTTTTCCATCGATGACTAGCTTTCTCGCAGAGCTTTGCTCATGTAACCGTGAGGATAAGGAATAGAAGTTTTGGATTTCGATTCTCAGCAGAGCTACAGGAGGTTCAAAACAACTCCTTGATTCGACTTGGGTTTCGGACCACTGAGGTTGGACTACCGAAGGTGGGACGTGTCTGTACCTCGTGGGCTTGAATAATGCACCTTGTCCGTTGTTTCCTTGGTAACTTGACTAAATGCCACGGAGGAGGAGGCATTGGAGTCATAGGTCCATTGTGTGTCGGAGGTTCACTTTCCACTACCTTTGGGGGAGAAGAAGAAGAAGAGGTAGTAGGAATAGCGGGTCCGGCATATGAAGCACCACTTTGGGTTGTGATCGCCTTTGCATCGCCCCTCGGATTAGCGATCGTGTTGCTAGGTAAAGTACCGAGCCCGAGGGTCGATCATTTAAAGACTTCTTGATGTCGAAATTTGGTGACCAACAACCGATTCATTTCTTCACAGGACTTCATGAACTGTTTCAAAAGCTCATCGATGATGGTCCAGTTGGAACAATGGCTTGATTTTGCACGGAAAATTCGCCTCTATTGTTAGGATTAGGGCCTTGATTTTGAAAATTCCGGATTATTGCCATGATAATACCCTTGGTTGAAATTTCACGACTGGTTTCTATTGTAATTTCCTTGATGTTGGAAATTTTGATTCGATTTTGAAAACCGTTGTTTTGATTGAAATGACCTTGGTTTTGAAAACCTTGGTTCGGTCTATTCGATTAAGTTACGGTTTTGATTACGATTGAAACCGGGAGGTCGAGTAGTGGTTAGGGCGGTGGTTCTGGTCTCTGAGAGCACGATATTGATTGCCTCCTTGATTAGACATCCCGCCCACAAGATTGGCTTCAAAGGGTCACCATCGGTGGCCATACGATTATAGTAAGCATGGGGCCACCACGGGTAACACGACTTCCACTTTCTTAACTTCAGCAGGAGGTGAAGTTTGTGGAAAGAGACTTTCTTCCGATTAGAGAACCAAAGCTTGAATAGCTTCCGTGAGTTTGTCAATCTTAGCATCGGTGCTAGGCGACTCACAGGCGATGAAGAAGAAGAAGGACCAACACCGACTTGGGAAACAACCGGCTTGCTTGTGCGGTCACGGACTTTGGACTTGTTTTCGATTATCGCTAAAGCTTCTTTAACAGCTTTGCTTAGGAAATTTCCTCCCGCGAGGAATTGAGAGAATCTTGATCGATTGACTCACTCCATTGTAGAAAGTATCGAGTTGCATCAACTCGGAGAAACCGTGGTGAGGACATTTGCGAAGCAATTCCTTGAAACGATCCCACGATTCATTGAAGGATTCATCAAATTTCGAGTGAACTTGATGATTTCGTTTTTAAGACTCGTGGTCTTGGAAGGTGGATAGAATTCATTCACAAATTTCTTCACCGATCTTCCCATGTCTCTATTGATTTAGGGGTTGTTTTTCAAGCCAAATCGGGCTTGCCCTCAAGAGAAAACGGAATGAAGAAGCTTACGACATCGAAGGACATTCTTATACTTGATGGTAGATGCAATCTTGTTAAACCATCGAATATGAGCATGAGGATCGTCCGCTCAAAACCGTAGAACGATTTGAAGTTACAAGATTGATAACCCGGTCTTGAGTTCAAAATTTTTAGCCACGATGGTCGGCATGCGATAGCATCTCCATACCCGTCGATGGGTGCTGGAGAAGCTCACGCATAGGAATCTCATCCGCCATGATAGCGGAAGTAGTGTGAAACGATCCGGATCTCGGATCCGATGATGGAGCGAAAGTCTGAACACGCCTCCTTGGAATCTTGACAAGCTCACGAAATGGGCTTACGGATCTAGAAGAGCGAGTGCGCATACACAAGAGTTAACTCTAAGGAAACTCGAGTTAAGGAGAGAAATGGAATTATGAAAATCTTTCACATGAGAATGAGAATTATGAAGGCGTTTATAAAAATCGGGGTGAGAAGAATCTTTATGGGTTTTACGGTTCAAACGTCGATATCACAACAAAATCAATTAACACAAAATCGAGGCAAAACAACGATGAACTTAACCAATAATCCAAGATGAATGGCTTTTTAAAAGGTACACCAATCACAAGGACACAAAGGCAAGTTTTAAATCTTTAGTTCGGGAACTTATTATGGTCGCACCCAGTTAGGTAGTGCAATCGCCTTGGTTTTAGTGGTAATCTTTAAGTTGTTAATTATTAGAGAAAACGACGATTCTTTTGTATTTTTATTTTGATACATATATAGAAACAAAAGGAAAAATATTTTTGTGTTTTATACGTTTTTGCTTGTTTTGGGTTTTGGATTTTTAGAAGAAAATATGGATATATATATATATATATAGAGATGGATGATATAAACAAAGAGTGAGGATTCAAACAACTAATCGCTACACGGAAGATAAATCAAAGACTCCCGTGGCGCCAAAATTTGATCGGTGCTAAGCAACAAGTCTAAAAGACTAAAACCGCTCAAACACTAATGCAATTGAGATCAGAGGAGTATAGAGTCTCCCCGGGTCGTTATGTCCCAACGAGCTATGCAATGGATCAATCAACGTTTAGTGATCGAGAAATTTGAACGAAAAAGGGAATAATGATTATTATAACTAAGGAAAAGCCAACAAATTAAAAATGCCTTAAATGCAAATTAAAGAAAATTAAAAAGATAAAACCTATTAAATAAACGCTATCACTATATTTAAAGTGATGAACGTTTAAAACCTAAAACGTACGTTTAAAATAAAAACTACGTTAACGTACAAAATAAAACGTGAAACTTATACAATATAAATCCTAAAAATATGAAAAATACATTTTTACAAACCTAATGATAAAAGAAAATTTATAGAAAAGGAAAATTATTTTTATAACTATTAAATTAATTATTATTAATTAAAACTATTTTAAACTATTTATAAATACTCTAAAATAAGAGAAAATACAAAATAAGGCTAGAAAAATAAACTTATGATTCTGAAAAATCTAAAATACTATAAAACTAATTTTAAAACTAAAAATATATTTTTTAGACTTTTTATATATTTATTATTAATTTAATACTATTTAAAACTAATTTAAATTATTAAAAATACCAAATAAAGGGAGAAAAATAAGGAAAAATACTTTTTATGCTTTTTATATTTATCTTAACCTAAGAAAATAGAAAACATATTTTTTTAAGCTTTTTCTAATTTATTTGTATTAAAAGCTATTTAAAAATGCTAAAAAACTAGATTAAATTAGGAAAATAGCAAAACAGCTGAGAAAAATCTGAAAATTTCGTGAAAAGTCTAAAATAATATTAGGAATCTGAGAAAATGGAAAACAAATACTTATGTGGAGAAATAAGCAATCGATCTCACAAGTGCTTATAAATAAGCACTAAAATAAGCCAAAAGCTCACCAAAAGCTACCACACCGATCTGAAGCTATAATAAGCTAAATTAACCAAAATCCAACTAAAATCAACAAGCTACAATCATCGATATACTAGTTAACACAGATTTGATGTTTTATGATATTAGGCTAAAAGCAGTTTTTGGTACCAACTAGCGATCAATAAATAAGTACTCTAATAAGCTACAAACCTAAAACCAATTATCAAGACTTAAACTAGACCTAAGCATTATCTATGACCAAAAGACCAACCCTTGAAAAGCTTTTACAAGCTCGCACAAGCTTGGCTAGAATCGAGAAAATCACTCAAGATATAATTGAGTTGGTGCGAGCACCTGGGCTTGTTTTAAGCTTATACCCAAGCTTATCCGAGCTTAAGGCAAAATGATACTAGGTCTTATAGACCACCTAGAGCACTACTTGTAACCAAAAATTCAGACCTTGAAAACCTTCAATGGAACTGTGCAATCTACTGCTTCTCGCACAAAACAAGTTTTTCACCATTTTGACTTTTGAAAGCAGAAACACGCTTTGACTTTTTGAGTTTTAAACCTGATTTGAGGACCTGATAATGTTGTATTATGATGGAATGAAGCTATTACAACCTTTGTTATTGATTTCTAATCACAAAATGATGATTTGCTTCTTTAAAAATCCAACAGTGAGACTGTGAGATAGTTTTAAAAGAACTTTTGACTTTTATGGTGTTGCAGACACAAACTAAGACTCAAATGAGTCTAATATGATTAAACAAACTTGCACCAACAGGTTTTGATCAATGAACTAGCCTATACAACAGTTTTCACAGTTGTACCAAACACACCTTTGAAAACTGATTTGAGCTCAAAACTACTCCAAACTTATAACCAACTTGTAATTGTGATCAATCTAAGTTAACTTAACCTAAACACTACTGAAAAGACAGATTTGAAACAGTTTTAACCACAAAATCAAACAATGCAAAGAAACTTAAAATTTCACTTACAAGGGTCCAAACCACAATGGTTAGCCAATACTGAAACAATGGACCACTAACCTATCCAAACCCCTACCCTAGCTCAATATCAACCCATTTCCATTGCTGCTTCACCCATTAACCAAGTCTGCATCATTTTTGACCCTGTTTGACTTTCTTTGACCAATCTCCAAATATGCCTAAAACTTGAGTTTAAGCTTGTAAAAAGCTATGCTAAGCTTATTTAAGCTCAATCGAACTGAGAAACAAGTATTATAAAGCTCTTGAGTGTGATTTGAAATGGAAAATTTCAACAAAGGATGCTTAAGATCAAATGTAAACATAAACCTGAAATTTTGTCAATTAAGTCTCAATAATCTTAAACACTTTGGATTGATACAATTTAGCAAAATAATACAAGTCTTACACTTAATTGAAAGGTTTTACATAAAAGCGACATAAGTAAAAAAATAAAACTAGTAGACTATGTTTCTTGCTTCCAAAATGCTTCTTATATATCCCAATGCTCTTGTATCTCTCCTCCGAATGTTTCCCAACAAATCTTAGCCATTGGATGGCTTTGGAATGATCTTAACCGCTTAAACATGATTTTGGCGCCAATCTTCTTATAAGCCATGGGGTGATATGGTTGGTGAAGAGGCATTAAATGCTTCTTGGAAGCTTCTTTGAGGAGGAGGGGACATGGTGAGGTGATCAAAGTAGTTGGTGGAGAAATGGTGGTGGATATGGTGGTAGCAGACATGTGGAGGAAAGCGGGAAAGGGATGGTGGGTTTGACTGGTCTTTGACCAGATATTATAAAGGGGGGTTCACAATTGATTTTGACAGGGGTCCAAAGGTGTGAAAGGGTCCAAAATGGGTATAAGGGTTTTAATACATAGGACCTTGTTGCATTTTCCAAAATAGAGGACCTAAACGCGAATTCTGCCAAGTTGCTTCAAGGGACCATAATTGACAATCTCAATAAGTACAAGGACCAAATTTGCCAATTTGCCATTTTCGAGGGCCATTTCGCCAAAATTCAAACTTGAAGGACTAAACTTGTAATTTCTCAAACTTTTCATATTTTCACCAAAGGACTAAATTTGACAACTTTGATTTTAAAAGGACCTTTGGTGACTTTTGCTTTTGAAATTATGGCTCGTGGACTATTTTTGACAATTTATGAAACTTGGGGACTAAAGCGCAATTTTGCAAATTTGATACATTTTCATCCGATTTTGATAATTTTGCCTTTGAAACACATAAAACACCGATTTGTGATATTTTGATCATTTTGATGTGTTTCGATTGTTTTCGATGAATTTGCAGCTTATTTTGTACAAAAATGATGAGTATTTACACACTCATCAAGCATCTTGACATTGTCCCAAACCGCCTTGGCTTCAGTGTTGTGATTGATCAACTTGTAGATGTCTTTGAAGACCACAGTATAATGTTTGAAGCCCTGATATTAGCATCGTATCTCTTCTTCTCCTTATCACTAAGCTCATCATACGTCTTTGGTCTGTCCAATCCTTAGGTCAATTTACCATCTGCAGCAGTTTCAAGAACATCTTTGGTAGTCTCGATTTGATAAGGTCCTTCATCAATTGACTTGATAATGTTAACTCCATTTTCCTTTCCCAAGCAATACAACCTAATTCGTTGAGCCCATGAGTCATAATCGCTTATGTCGAGCATGGGTGGACGAGTATCCGATCCACCGCTGACGCCCCGCCTTCAATCGAAACGATAGTAGGTGCGTTGTTAGACATGATTACAATTTCTACGGGTTTTACTATTCTTTGATTAAACCGGAAATTGATTCTTTCATTGGATTTTACTAAACCAAAAGAACAATAGTAAAAATGTAGCACGAAGAAGTGACAAGTCTCGATAGACAAGTAGCTAAACAATCGACTCGCTTTGGTATCAACTCGCTAAATAGTCACCTCGCTTAAAAGACAAGTCGCTTAAAACTCAAGTCGCTTAAAGAAACAACTCGCTTAAAACCCAAGTCGCATAAAGAGTCAACTCGCTAAATAGCCAAGTCGCATACAGAGACAACTCGCTTAACAACCAAGTCGCATAAACCAACTCGCTGCCAATACAACTCGCTTAATAGCCAAGTCGTTTTAGAACTCAAGTTGCTTAAAGAGTCAACTCGCGTAATAGTCAAGTCGCATAAACCAACTCGCTTCCAATAATAAAGCAACTCGCTTCCTAATGACAAAGCAACTCGCTCAAGAAACGTTTACCGCGGCTCAACTCGCTTAGTACAATATTCAAAACAACCACTTTAACAATAAAAACAGCCCAACAACGATGATTCAAGCCTTCCAATTCAAACCTAAGCACATATGATGATCCTAAACACAAAAGTACTATCAAAATTTAAACTTTAACACAAGAAATTGACCAAATGATTCAAACTCTTCTAAACACTTATAACCCCATAAACCTTATAAAATCCACCAAAACAAAGAGCATGAAAGGTGAGTGATCAAACCATGGCTCATGATACCAATTGTAATATCAAGGATTTCACAAACACATTAAACCACAATCCATATGGGGCGTAAACAAGTTTTAGAGAAAGAAAGTTAGAGAGAGAAAGGGAAGAGAGTTGGGAACTATGTGAAACAAAGAAAAATGGTATTGAAGCTCCAACCTCTACCTTGGGAGGTAGAGGTTATTTATAGTGTCTTACAATAAACGCCACCTACGGGTCAGGATCGGGGCATACAGTGGGTAAAGACCCGTCTGTCCTCCATGGTGTTACTTAACTAACTACTTATTAACATAACTTGACTATGACTACGAGCTTTCTAACGAATACATATACTTGAGGTGACCGACTCTTTAACGACTGGATTTTCTAAATCCTAACAAAACCCGTCAAAGTTCATGTCTAACAGGAGTTTCTCAAAAAGGTACAATCTACTCGGATAAGTCTTGGAAGACAAATCTTTTTGATGTATGACAGTTCAGTTCTCGTCAATTCATGGGTTAAGTCTTAGTCACACTCAATCATATTTCCAACATATTTGTATCACACAATTTTTCTCCCCCTCAAAAATGGCATATATGTTATTTTTGATGAAATTTTGATATCGAATATGTCCATTTCGAGTTTTGTGGGAAGATTTCCATGAAGAACAATTTGTGAACAAAGATTTTAGCAAATACTCCCCCTCAACTAGTAATATTAACTTTTGAGGTTTTGAAAACATAAGGGGAAGTACTTATTCTTTTGAGCAAAACTTTGAAAAATGCAAGTTTTGATAAGTTTTACTCAAAAGTAAGAAGCTTTCGCTCCTTTTATAGGATTGTGGCACTGATGCGTACCACAGGGTCCTTTCATTACAAGTACAGGTTGTACACTATTATGTGTGCATAAGCCATAATCAATTATACAAATCAAATAATCCAAATATCAATCAAAGAAACAATTTAAGGAGTACCAGGCAATCCTTCAATAACACCGGGAGTTCTCTTTTGACGTTGATATCCCGTAAGAGGGAAACTCTGTCGTCCACCCACAAAGCTCTCCAAATTCCGCATCTGATCACGATGAAACAACCTTTCATATATCCTAGTGATAATCTTCTTCACATCCTTCTTTTCTCTAGAATCCTACCGCTTCTTCGACCCAATGCCTTTATGAATCTTCTTCAACCGATACGCTAACCCATCACAAACCTTCTTCAGAGTATGATCACAAAACTTGTTAAGCTCATTGCACGCCATTAAAAAGTTATGGTGAAGTTTACTGCGGTAAACTACTCCAAACTTTGGTTTCTTCACGATGGTGTACTGAGAGAGTTGGTTGATATCGGGAAAGTGTAGCAACGGTTTAGTGAGATTAACTTGTTTCTGGTATGATTGATAAGGTTTTAAAATGTACCTTTTTGAGGGGTCGTTTAAGCCCTTATTTGATCACTTTTGTATCCGTTATTACTTAATATCGCTCATTTTCACTTTTAGGTCTCTTGAAGGCAAATTGTTTGGAATGGCACTTATTTGGACGAAAAGGCGCGGATATCTGAAGAAAATGGCCAAAGTCAAGAATCGAGACACTCAAGCTTGAAAATACAAGGGACGTCGGTGTTAATTATGACGCCGTTAGAGCACTTCGTGACTCGGTAGAGCTAAATTGCTTATTTTCAAGTGACGGTGTCGCTTTAAAGAGTAGGCCGTCGCAACTCGGGCGGCCTAGATTTGATTCGAGGCGGTGTCGAGACGGAAGGGACGGCCACAAGCATAAGGTGACGCGTCGTAAGACTAACGTGGCCAAGACGAAACCCTAATGACGGCGACCGACGACGCCACAAATCATAAGGTGACGCCGTCGCGATTGTAATCTTATATATAGAATCCGAATTTTCAAGATTTGTGTGTAGTATTTTGGAGTAAAAACCTAAACCGAACCAAGGCTGTCTTGTACAAGATTTTAGGGTTCCAAACCCTATCTTACCACAAGATAAGTACTTTACTTCATTAATTCAATTATGTCTTCAATTATTTGTGTATGCTTGCATGTTCTCCATGTCCGGCTAATTTACTTATGTGCTTGCTTAGGGAATATGAAACTTAATTATTGAATATTGATTGGTTGTCTCTTATCTTAATTGTTAATGATCTAGTAATGCGATAGGTCATTCGTTGTGTAGTTAATGCTTGATTAATCTTTGTGAACCTTAGACTATAACACCTAGAGTAGTTGTAGGCTAAACCATCCAAAGAGTACCTTAGAGTTAGAGTTTATAATTCCTAGAGATTTTGTAGACGAGACCCTTTGGTAGTTTCAAAGAGTTAGGGACAAACGCATACCCTACAACTTTATACACACAACGCGATTAAGAATAAGGACGTGACAATTCAACCATCAATAGGAGATAATTAAGGAGTAATAAAACCTAAGTGAATACATCTTTAAACTATCATACGAGCACACAATAATTAGACATAGACTACATACACCTTAGACTAGATAATTAGATAAGTAGAGTAATCGGTGAAATACCGACCCCAAATCCAAACCCCGAGATTCGTACCTTTTCAATTTCTAAAAACATAAAAGATAAAAATAATCTTCCTCAACCCCAACCTTAGCGTAGTAACTTCTTACTAGCATTCCTATTCCCCTAGAGAACGATATCAATACCGTGGCTTACCCTAATACTACACTAAAACGATTAGGTTCACCGCCTGTGGTGTTATAAAACTTGCTCAAGAAAAGGAAGTTCCTTTGACCCCGACGCGTGTAGCGTTATCAAGTTTTTGGCGTCATTGCCGGGAATATAATAGCTAGTTAGTAGTCCACCTCGTTTAGGTTTCTTTTCTTGATTCCTATCAAGTAAAATTTTATCATTTTTAGCTTTCTCATAGTCTATCCCCCTTCTTCGTGACCTTTGTTCGTAATCCCATCACTTTTCATCATGGAAGGTGATAACCAACCACCATTCATCAACCTACCACCAAATGACCCGCAAAGAGCCCGTACTCTTGGTGAATACTCGAGACCAAGCCACCTAGACTATAGGAACACCATTGAGCTTCCCAATCAAGCCCAAACTGCGGCCCTACGATCCGACACCATCCGGTTGGTGCAAAACGGATTTGCATTCCATGGACTTCGTTCCGAATATCCTAATCAGCATCTTAAGGATTTCCATAAAATTGTCGATTCCATTGACCTTGATGCTACTACTCAGGAGACCACGCATCTGCGTCTCTTCCAATTCTCTCTACGAGACCAAGCTAGTAATTGGCTTGAGCGACTTCCCGCCGGCTCCATCTCAAGTTGGGATGATCTCACCTCTCGCTTCCTTGCTCAATTTTTCCCACCGGGAGAACCAATAAACTTAGGAATGACATCTTGATGTTCCAACAACGCCAAGGTGAATCTCTACAAAGCATGGACTCGATTCAAGGACTTACTCATAAAGTCCTCATCACGGCATTGATCTTTGGCTCCAAGTCCAACTTTTATATGATCATGTCAACTTCCTCACCAAGCGATCCATTGACCAAGCGGCCGTGGAAAACTTAGTGATCTCACCGCGGAAGAATCATGGGGTATAATAGAGGACCTTGCTCTCATGACAACAAAAGTTGAATGACCCCGTGAGTTGCCCAAAACCGTTAAGGCAATCTCTTTACCATCAGATACATGATCCACAGCCGATGGGAGGTCGGTATTCGTAACTATAAATACCCTTCCATCCATGGAAGGGTGTAGCTCTTTGATTCTAACCTTACATTTGTTTAATCAACTCTCTTCAAGAACCTCCTCTCAACTCTCTTCATCTTTCTAAAATGGCTTTCTTATTTAATCATTGTCCTAGACCACCCGAATCATCAAACAACATAAATATTGGATCCTAACAATTGGCATCAGAGCCCAGGTTGTATTGTCTTGGTGATTCGTATGGTTTTTCATGTTTTTTTTATATACGGTTTGTGTGCATGTAGATGTGGTTGATACGTATGGTTTTTGGATGTGGTTGATACGTATGGTTTTTGGCTATTTCTCTTTATGATGGTTATGCATGTTTGATATCTTGTTATAGTCATTTGAATCTAGTTTCATGAGTTGATAAAATTGTTTTGTTATGTACTGATTAAACTGTCTTGTTGGACTTCATGTTATGAATCTGCTCGTGTCTATGTTCTATATTGCGAGTTGACTGGTTTTCATCAATGCGAGTTGACAGTTTTGAGGTCTATGTCCAGATTCTGTGTACTCAAAGCAAGTTTTCCATATTGGTCATAAGCGAGTTGTCAAATTCTTTTGGTCAAATTTCTGTCACATTCATAAGGTCCTGATTCTATGCATCTAGGATAAGTGTTTTCAATGGTCACCATGCTAGTTGTCAACTCGTTATTTAAAGTGTTATTTTATGCGAGTTGTGATCCAGTTTTAGAAGGCGAGTTGTCTACTCGCATTATTGAATGCGAGTTGTCTTTTGGACAATGCGAGTTGGTATGATGCGTGTTGCACTTGCTCTTTAGCGAGTTGCTTAATAATGTCAAAGCGAGTTGCTTTCATGCTGTCGAGCTACAATGAACATCAAGCGAGTTGACTCAGAAAACCAGATGCGAGTTGAGTACTAATGTTTATAAAGTGAGTTGGGTCACAAGATTAGGGTCAAATGCGAGTTGGGTTAGCTAGTTGGGTCATGTATTTTGCTAGTGACTTGTTACTACAGTAAGGAAGAAGATTAAATGACCACATGCCCTCTAAACCTTATGCCAACACGTTTCATCTACAATTTTCACAAGACTCAACAATAATCATCAACATCGAACAACAATACAACTCCCTCATCACCATCTAATCCTAACTCATCATCCAACAACAAACAAAAATGATTTCACAAATGACTCAACATTCTTCAAATTGTCTCGAAGCAAAAAGAAATTTACTACAAGAATCTCAGATTTGTGTGTTGCTTTAAAGGGTAAAACATCTAAACCATCATTGGTCATTCACACTTAAATCCATCACAGATCCTCAATTAAGGAAAAACGTACAAAGATTAACTTTTGAAGGTAATGATCTCAGCTTGTGTCTTTTGTGTGTGGTTCGACAAACTCTTAGATCTTTTAGGATCTATACACAAAAGACCTAGTGCCTCATGGATCTAAATTGTTTTTTCTTTGTTGTTAATATCCGAACGCATAGAATCAGAGATATAACATCTTTGCTATTCTCTTTTTCTTGGTTCGTTTCTTTGTTTGTCACATGGACGAGAAAACCAACTATTCAACAACAATTTAATAGACCTACCTGTGACTTCTTAGTCAATCTTGAAGCCGTGTCCTTCACCTCATAGCCATCCCTGTGGCATATCTAAGACCATCAAACCATCCCTGTGGTGATATATTTCATTGAGATGAAGGAGGTCTAGGAGCAGATTGTTTTTGTGCTTAGGGTTTGTTATGACTGGTTTACATGGTACACGTGATAGAGGCGGATAAAAGATGAGGTGTTTTAATTATCCGGTCCTTGAGTGAGCAAGGTATGAGAAAGAGAGGCGGACAATATTTAGGAGAGTATTTAGGGTTTGATTTGTGACTGTGTTTTGTGAGAGGCGGAGGAAATGATGTGAGTGGGATTAGGGTTATGTGTAGCTTGATAAATGTGTTTTATATCCGTGTATTTAGGGTATGGAGGTTTGTGGGCGAATCAATTTCATGGATGGGCCGAGTTGTATTATCTCTGATTTGGAATGGTTCATGGGTTAGTATATTGGTTTAAATTGGATCGGGAGGTTATGAATCATATTGGACTGAACATTTGTAGTTTTAAAGTTCTGATGTGTTGTTGGCCACGAAAGTATGTGTGTATTGTGATTATGCACTCACTTTTGATCACTTAATAAACGCTTACATGTTAAATGGTACTCATCCTGGAACGAGTTTCATGGTACCTTTTGGGCCTCGATTTCAATCGTTTGAATCGGATATCCGTAAATTTATTCTCTTAACGAGAATCAATATTGTGAATTGGGCTTTATAATTCGGATTCGCTACATCAGTTGGTGCAATGTTATAAACTTTGATTGAATTTTAAGAGAACTCGAATTTTAAGTGTAATTAATTCCGGATGAGCTTTTTGATATCTGATGTACTATTTTTTAATGTGGGCTTGAGATTGATCGACACCGTGTTGAATTGAATCGATATTAAGTCATGGACCTAATTTTAGAATGGATTGAACCGGCTTAATGGATCTAAGATCGAATGATTCATGGTGAGTAATGAAAGTTGATGATGAGATTTGGTGTGAGATGATGCGACTCAATGGGTTATGAGGTTGGGTACTTTGGTTTACTCATTTTCACGGATAATATTATATTGAGGCTTGAACTGATGATTGATCATAGTTGACTACGGGGTTGTTTGAACGGTATTTCTTATTTGACTTTGAAGTGAGATTTTTTGGGCGCGTTTAATTATTTCGTCTTCTTCATTGCTACCCTTCCGCGAAGATGACTTGTTTGGGCGTTTATAGAGGGTGTTAAAGACTTGGCTATTTAGTTACGGTTGAGATTCTTTCTCGCTTAACCCACAACGTAACTATCACTTTGGTGTCTCACGCAGTTGAGAATGTCAAGAGGTTTTGTACATTGGGTACACCGTTTCTTTTTCACAAGGATTAGTACAAGCTTAAGTAACAAATCTGGGGAATTCTACTTCATAATCAAGTTTGGCATATCGGGTTTACTTCTTCATGTTGTCATAGCTATAGCCGTCAAATTTCGTGAATGGTGTGCTTACCAAAGTATTGAATGGATGAGATGTGATCAGAAATTCCCATGAGATATTCTGAATGTTTAAGATACTTCACAGTCTAAGCAATTTTTTCAAGAATCCTCAGTGTCTTTCATGACTCCTCAAGATGATTGCTTATGACAAGAACTTCTCATGCTAGTGGTCGTACACGTTATAATGCTTCCGAAAGTTCGAAACCATCATGGGGGAGAAACGTGTATTTTGATGTTTTACGGTCAACCTCAGGGGGAAGTAGTGTATACTACTCGACTTAGTATGGTTTGTGAAGTTGTCTACATTTTGGTAAAGAATTGTTGATGATGTAGTTGATGCTGGATAATGAACCACCGATGAACATTGCATGAACCGTGATGAACCGTTGCATGTTCCCTAAAATGAGATATTCACGAAACCAAAATTGTCATAACTCATTCAAGTGACATTGTTTACGGTTTTGTCTTGATTTTGTAAAATCCTACGAAAGAACCTATTTCTCGCTTTAAATCATAGACTTGTAAAATCCGTGACAATGAAAATATCCCGGTTAAAGTAATGAGTATTAGCGATTTCGGGTCTTCGATCTTTGGTGTTACGGTTTCGCTTCAAGAAGGGATAAAAGGTTGTACTTCATGAATTGGGTGTGTGTTTGGATTGTCCTCATGGTAGTTTGGTTATTATATGGTTTTATGGGGTTATGTGCTTTTAACCTTGGTCGGATGAAAACCATTATCGAGTTCACTTAAAACGCCAAAGGAGGCTAGATTTGAACTTTTAACCGTAAGATGTGACAACGGGTTAATTCACTATTATTTATTTGAGGTTGAAGTGAAATATCACGGGCAAGTGTACTTAGTATCCAAGATATCGGGATGGTTGGATGAAGATTCTTCAGATCCTTGTTCGAGCTTATTATTAAAAACAAAGACTTGGAAATCTAGTTATTGTTGGGTGTCTTTTACCTTTTCTTTTACCACTGGGGAATTGGGCTCTTACCACCACAAAATAACTATCACTTTAAGGAGATACATTGTAGTGCTCAAAGGTCACATTCAATTGTGGATTTTCAAGAGGTAATGTACGCCTTATACTTGATGGTTGGTTGGTTGAAGAGTATAGAGTACATAGAGAGTACTTAGAGATGCTAATGGAAATCGCACCGCTCTTTGTTACATATATGCAAGTTTAAGTCACGAGTTCGGGGTAGTTTACTTGAGGTCAAATTCATCATATTGGGTTTTCCATCACCGTCACTACAAATAGCCTCTTGAATGATAATGGGGTTGATTACAAGTTTGCCAAGAGTAGATGAAAAGAGAGAGATTTATGACGTACTGCTCACATCGATTCGGGGCCTCGTGCTTCAACATTATGACGTATGAACACAACAGCTCAAACCTCGTACTCTAAAGAAAAGAAAAGTGTACGTGTCGGTCGCTTTATCTTCAAGAAGAAAATCTTCTATTATGACCATTCTCATCAACATGCTTCATACTTTTTCCATGCGCTTGGTCATCAAGTGAACTAGGCTACCATTGATTGTTTTCTTATTCCACTTGCTCAACTATAATGACGATGGCGACATCCCGTGCTAATTTTATGGGGAGAAGTGTGAATAGACTACATTTGGATAATGTTCACTTGTTTAATCAAGAATGTACATTTGGATAATGTTCACTTGTTTAATCAAGAATGGCATCTCCGCATGCAATTCTTGAGGGGGAGAAGAAGTGTGAATTTTTTGCATTGTTGATTGCTATTTGAGAATATAAATGGTCATACGGCTCTAAACTCATGTAAGAACCGAGCTTCTTCTTATCGGGTCATCTTCACATGGAGTTTTTCTCTTCTAAGAGTCGTTGGTTGACATCTTCACTCGGATTGATGAGTTTATCGACAAAGTGCTTCCGGTTAATGCTTCACGATACATCAACATGATGATTCCGAACAATCTCTCTGTTCTTGTTTGATGTGATTGGTAGTTTGGTGTTACAATCTTGTGTGTTCGTTATGCGGCTGATTGTCGATTTCCTTGATGAACATCTTTCCGTTCTTGTTTGATTAGGAGGATTTTAGTTAAGGGGATTTGCAAGATGTAAGTTAATTGGGATGCTTTTGGTGGGATGCTTATTGGTGTGAGTTGAAGATGTTAACTATCTATTCCCCAACCGAACAATCTCGAAGAAGGTCGAGTCTTCATGCATTCTACATTTTACATTGCGTGTTAGAAGACTAAAGACAAGTTGCATTTGATTATCCAAAGACTTCTTCTTATTCGGGCATTTATCAAACAGATTGTCACTTAGGGAGAGCACTAATGGGGAGTTTGAAATGCCAAATTTAATTCCTAATTAGACTTGCTCACGTTATTCTTGACAAGTTGACTCTCACGCATACATCCGAGCTAATGATGTTCTTCTCAAAATATTTCTAGTATACGGACTTACAAAGAGTTGTTGATTACGAAGTGTCAAAAACCAGCAAGGAGTAAGGAGATAAGCACCTAAACGCGAGTAAACTTGATGAACTTAATACATCTAAGTAATTAAAGATACCCCGGGAAGACAAATGTTATTACCGCAGAGAAACTCAAGGTTTGACTCATGACGAGTAAACTTGATGAGCTTAATACTTCTAAGTGATTGAAGATATCCCGGGAAAACAAATGTCATGACCGAGAGAAACTCAAGGTTTTACTCATCAAGGATTTTAGTGTTATTAGTCCAAAGACGTGGGAAGTGATGTAAAAGAAAGTTTACAAGATAAAAGAGGTACACAAGTGTGTGATTCATTGGGAGAGAGATTGTGTACATTGGGGATGCTCACCGTTTCACTTAGGGGTGTCCATGGTACTAGAACCGTCCAACCGAACCGAACCGAAAGAATCGAGAACCGAAAATAAGGAAAAAGTGGAACCAAGAAACGTCCCAAGTTTTTCGGTTCGGTTCGATGCGATACTCGGTTCGATGCGGAATTTCGTAATTCCATGAGTACCAAAGTGTTAAAAAATATATTTTGATGGATATGAATTTATGGTACTTGGTTCGTAGAACTTGAAAGAAGTTGACAACCTTAATAGTATTCCACAACTTGACTTACAAACAAACAAAAACATATCTCCGTAATAGCAAACTCATTATCCATGAAAATAATTACAAACTCGTTGAGAATATTATATATCAATCATGGTGACTAGCTTACAATAACTTACATGGTGACGATATATCATGCAGTGACGCCATAATCGTTAATTGTTTCTCGAATTTTATCATTAAGTTTAATGAAAACAAATACCAATAGTTAATTACAACTTCTTGCTAGTTGTTACTGAGCAACACAAAATTATTGGATATGCGGCTATGCGCATACTCGATATTCCAGTTTAGAAAAACTTACTTTCATATTGATGAATGATGTTTGAATCTTTGAATGGAATCAATGGATTAAAGGTTAATGTTTATGAGTTTCTAGGTTTAGGTAAGGTTTTTCTATTTTCTTAAAAGGCCGCATACTTGCATGTACACAATATCCCAACAAACCCTATAAAATTACATATTTTCATAAAAGTCGGTTCTTTCGGGAAAGTACCGGAACCGGACGGTTCCGACCCGAACCGTCCCGAGAACCGAAATTTTGAAATTTTAAGAACCAAGAACCGTACCATGGTTCTAATATACGGTCCTGTTCGGTCGGTACCAAGTCGGTTCCTCGGTTCTTTTGGTTCTTGGTTTTTGGACACCCCTAGTTTCACTTGAGTGCTTAATCAATGATTCGAGATATAATCACTTATTCCGGTGTTGACATCCGCAAAGATTGTCACCCGCAGAGATAATCGATGACTTGGCACGCTTCTTCATGTTATCGCTTATTCCTTCCTTGTGTAGTGGCATACTTGGATTCTTGAGCTTCATACACGATCATCGGGAAGAAAAATATGAACATGGGAGGTGTTTTCATTCCCTCATGATGTGTATTCGGAGAGCTCTTGGGTATTGGTGTACTTGGGTTCTTGAGCTTCATACACGATCATCCGGGAAGAAAAATGTGAACATGGGAAGGTGTTTTCATTCCCTCATGATGTGTGTTCGGGAGAGTTCTTGAGCATTATACAAAGAAACCGACTACTTGATTCAACTACTTGGGAATTGTTCTCTTGATACCTTTTGGAATGGATCGCTTGAGACTTGATGGGAATGGAAATTTGAGAAGATTATTTATGAGTGGGATGATACGTTCTCGTTTCTTCTATTGGATGATATAACCCGAACGAAGAATCTAGACTTTCATTCTTAAAAGGAGCGTGAGGATTTATGATAATGGTGTGCATCTTTGTGCACCTCGCTAAGGAAAGCTTGAAATAGAGCTTGAATCGCTCATCTAATGGATTTTCGGTTTGGGGAAGTCGCCAAAGTCTCACTTCGATGGTTCAATTTCTTTCTTCTATGCAAGAGCCTTGGAACCTTTGGTGGTGAAAGTTTTAGGGATGATGACTTCATCTTCTACAACGGGTCAGCTCGATATCCTTATCTCGGCATCAGATCGTCATCTTCTTTAACTATATCATCTACTCTATCTTTGTATATATTTATCAAAACAAAATACAAAATATAAAACCAAAAAACAAAATAGAAAAATATAAAACCAAGAAAAAGAAAATAGAAAAATATAAAACCAACAAAACCCATAAAATCGGAAAATTTGAAAAATACCAAAATATTGTTTTCTCATGACATGTCTTCGGTATCGATAACATCTACGGTCTTAGAAATGTCATTCAATAATGGCACGGACTTTAGATGAAGTTCGAGCGCAGAGGTGTAAATATTTCTTTCTAAACATGTCACAAATCTATGGCTTACGATTATTTCGATCAGAACTTGGCTTAAATTATGGCTTATGATTACTTGATCAGAACCCGCTTAAACCATGGCGTGCTATTATTTCCAATAGCAACCTGTTCTTCAAAGAAAGGAAAGTCTTGCTAAACCATCTTTCAAGTATTTCGCACTTATCCTAAAAACTATTTGAGGAAAGTATGTCGAAGGATCATTGCCCAACACAAATGTTTTTCCGCCTAAAATTCTTCGAAAAATATTTGGTGTATTAAAAATTGGTGGTAAAGAGTTGTTTCAAAACAATCAGATTCAGAGTTTTTATAAAATTTGCAAACTAAATTAATGACTTCAGCGCTTTTAAACTTTTCGGAAAAAGAGTCATTGATTGAGGGGGACAACGTTTTCAAATCTATATCATCTAACGGGCTTTCTTAATTATCCTAATATGCTTAATTAAAAATGATGTTAACCTATGTTGAAGGACTAGGTGCCTAGGATATGATTGCTAGGATTAGATGATTAGAGTTTGATGAACACATTATTCCCATACATTTATATGATCTGATTGATTTGTTGCATTGACTTTTATTAGTCGATTGTTGTTTGGGTGATGTCGACCACCATATATTTGTATGTGTGTTCACTAACGTATGCAGGTATATTGGTTTAAAAGAATGTTCCCGATCCAAATCCCACAAATGAAGATGATTAGATGCCGAACGGAAAGGGTAACTATATCTTGGGTTGACAAATGAAGAAACGGAGCTTAATTGGACTTCTATGGAGAGTTGGCATAAATGCAATGTAAGAGGTCTCACTGCATCAGCAGATGGTTTTCTTCTAAGTGATTGAAGAAACGGAGCTTAAATTGACCTCAGTTGGCATTCAAAATGCAACGTAAGAAGAAGTCTCACTGCATCAGCAGATGGTTTTTCTTCCAAACCCTACAGCAACAACAACGGAAGCTTCTCAACCACTAATGTATCTTTGTGCAGGATACCATTTTTAAACATTTTCTAAAACTTTGAATAAAATTGTTTTTGAAAATGGAAAAATATTGTTTTGAAAATAAATTGGACTAAATTTTGAAAATCACCGGACTTCTTTTTATCAAAACCTATGTCACTCAATTATCGACTTCGGTCTTTGATTGAGGGGGAGAGTGATTTAAAATATAATATTTTCATACGATATTTCTTCATAAAAGTTCCGGTTTGTACGTTAAAATGTGGTGATCTAAAGATTTAATGTTATGTCATGGTATGATTTTCTATAAAACTCAAAGATCATCAAAATGAAATTTTTTCTCGTTTTGTTTGATTGTGAAATTGTTTTATTTTACTAAAAGATCTCTTAAAACAATCATACCGATACTAACAATCTTTAATGTCTTAAAATAGTCCTTATCCGTCATTTTTCAAAATCAAATCTTGCCACGTCTTTCCCCAAAATTTTCTAAATTATTTAAATCTTTTGGGATCACTAATCTCAAATGGTTTGAAATCTTTGATCGGGTGGGAGATCGTGATTTAAATCTCAAATTTGTTTTAATGGAATTGGTTTTAGTCCTTCAAAGGCACTCTTGCCTCCATGTGCCAAACGATTTCAATATACATAATGCACATGTTGAGGGGGAGCATTTATCCAAAACTAGATGAGTTTTAAATCGGACACATTTTCTCCCATGTTTTATAAACCTTATTAAATCACTTGGGATCCAAAATCTCAAAGGGTTTGATATTTTTGATCGGGGAGAATTTGTGATTTAATAATGAAATTTGATAAAAGGTGATTGTTTTGATTCAATTGTGCAGTTTGCTTCTCTCATATGTGCTAAACGCTTTGAATCTCGAAGCATATATTAAGGGGAGCATTTTAAAAGAAAATAAACTATCGAGGTGCAAATGCTTTTATGTTTTTACATAAGTACCTTGATTGAGTTTTAAATGGTTTCTTAATGGATTTTGTGATCGTGGATGTACTTCAAATGAACTCTTTCCTCTATGTGATAAAATGATTTCAAATATCCTACGCACATATTGAGGGAGAAGTTACCAAAGAAAATCAAAAGGCTTTTTCTAAGGAAATTGTGATCATGAAATTATTTCAAAGAAATTATTACAAAGAACTCTTGCCTCCATGTGCTAAACAATTTCTAAATCATATGCACATGTTGAGGGGGAGGTTATCTAAATGATCAAAATATTAAGGTACAAAATGATCTCGTATCAAAAGTACCTTGATTGATTTTCCAAATGATTTTTCAATTAGGTATTCGTTCCCACGATCCCGCCAGAGCCGGAGGGATCTACCCAGGGACAATCCACTAGATAGTGTAGAAGTCCTTAGGTATGATGAAAAAGGAGAAAAGTGAGATATGGGAAGAGTGACGATCGAGATAGAGCTAGAACCGGAATAAACCCAACAAGGTTCTAGTTATGAAGTCTTGGTAAGCAATCAAGGGTTGAAGAATGAAAAGAATGAAATGAGATAAGGGTGAAAAGAAATAGCCCTCAATAATTCAACCTTAGGGCGAATGAGGTTCAATACATATGCTACTTGGTGTTTACTAAGGTAACACCGGTATTGAAGACAAGACGTCATGGACCCAAAGGACGACCGCACTAAACTTCCCAAGCTACTCAAGTTCCTCTTAAAAGGGCTTGTTTCATTCTCACGGGAACCGACATAATCTATCGACTTTCTCTTAGAGATTGTTGATATTGAAGAAGAAGACCCTCTCCCTAGTCTCCCAGACATGAACCAAATATGCACAATTGAGTCTAGAGCCAAGAGATCATCCACAATATCTCGTTAGGACACTATATTAATGAAGACTTGTCGTTTCACACAATGTGGAAAGTAAGATTATATATTAAGAGTCCCACGCATTATCCTTGTGGTAGAACATCCGAGTGATATGTAAAATATTCACGATGAAGATGGAAATCCTTCTAGAGCCAACATCAAACAAGCTCTTGGTGGGTGAAATGCGAGATCTTTTCTAAAGATCAAGCTTGTGACAACCGGATAGAATGATGGGGCGATTCACTCGTGAATCAACCTTGGTCCAGAAATGAATTGACTAATACTTTTGGAAAAAAACGCTCGATGTGCAAACCTTCTTTTCTCTAGCACGTCGAATGTGTGCTTATGTTTTCAAACACAAAAGTATCTCGATTGAAAAATACTTTTAGAAAACCGCTCGATGTGCGAATCTCTTCTTTCGCTAGCACGTCGAATGTGTACTCTTTCAAATACAAAAGTATTTTGATTGAAAATTGATCTTTCTCATAAAACCTTCGTATTGCAAAACTCTTTCTTCAAGCAATACACGATTGTTTTCAAATCAATTTTCATTAATCGGTGAATCTCAATTGGTTCACTCACTCCGTGTTGTCTTCTTTGAGACGTTCGGTTTGAGAACAACTTGAGCAAATGCGAAACCCCGTCAAGGAGATTCTTAGGAATCCTACCGATCACAGCAAGATTTGTAATCGATCAATCGGGGAACCATGGGTCGTGTACCTCAATTCAACGAAGTGATCAAAGACACTTTCGTGTTTTATTGCTAATCGTTGTTTGCGGTACATTTGGACGGTTCGGATCGTAATTGAGGAGTCAATCCAAAGCCGCATGCTCACAACATCCACACTTAATTGAAGAAATCATGACCGGTGCATATCTACAAAACCCGGCTCGATATTTTTATACTATGTCTCGCTACTGTTCGCAAATATCATGAGCCGAAAGCTTCCGCTACTCGATGGAAAGATGTCATGATCCGAAAGTGTGAGCATGTCGGTCCGAAAGTCACAACTTCACATGATGGCAACACAATAAAGGGTGATCTAGAGATTTCTTGTGGTCGATGATCTCAATGAAAGCTCAAGATCATCAAAGATGTGGATCGCTTAAAGGCTCGCACTAAAAGTACAAAACTATGCGGACTTTGAAGTTGCACCGCTTATGTACAAAGATTGCGGAATTGAAGAATTGAAGTCTACGAGCTCAAGAACAAAGTCAAGAATAGAATGCTAGAGTCGAAATGTAAAACATGGGGTGACCTCCTTGGGGAGACTGCTAGAATTAGAAAATTCCATAGTGAAGAGTCGGTCACCCCAAATATTATCTAGCATAAGTTAGCTCGTAGACATATCGTTAGTTCGTTATTTATGCTTTATTAATTAGTTATTAGTCTAGTTTAGCATAGTGCAACACCGTGGAGGAAGGACGGGTCTTTACCCATCAGATACCGATCCACAGCCGATAGGAGGTCGTGTGATTCAGTAACTATAAATACCCCTTCCATCCATGGAAGGGTGTGGCTCTTTGAATCTAACCTTACATTTGTTTAAGCAACTCTCTTCAAGAACCTCCTCTCAACTCTCTTCATCTTTCTAAAATGGCTTTATTTAATCATTGTCCTAGACCACCCGAATCATCAAACAACATAAATATTGGATCCTAACATAAACCAATGCTTCATAACCCTAACTTATAAATTAATTGGCTAAAGCACATTTGTTTGAGGACAAGCAAATACCAAGCGTAGGGATATTTGATAAGGTTTTATAATGTACCTTTTGAGGGTCATTTATGTCACAATTCTCAATTTCCGGTCATTTTCAATTTTTTCTACTCATTCCGGAGAAAATTTAAATTCCATTAACGATATTTTCTTATTAAATAAACGCTATCGCGTAATTAATTATTTTGAACATTTGACCCGATACTTCCAAAATTATCCCGATATATTTTTATACTCATAATAAGTTTATAAAATATTATTATTAGTTTACCCGTGTTTTAAATTTATTTTGTGTATAAATTGTTATATTTATATAATTACAACGGTTTTCTTAAATACTACATGATAATTATTATTTCACTCAAATTTTGCAAGAAATGTATTTTATAATTGTTATGACTTCAATATATTTTATCTTGACCCGTTAAAATTTATTTTTAGCTAACGCTACCTTACAAGCTTAAATGTACACATACTTACCTAAATAAACTTACAAATACATATCTTATATACATATTAATACTTAGTAAAAAAAAATTGTATTTCTTAAATAAATACACCCCCTTGTCGACACGAGGGGGTTAGTCACTTACATTTGCAAAATATCCTACTCTATATCATATTATACACAAATTAATTACACATACAACTCAAAATTCACAAAGTGTAAAATATCAAGTATCCTCTTCTCTCTTCTCCACATGAACCGGCCACCATAGAAGCTCCAAGAGGAAACCATAAAAAAATTTCTTGTCAAGTTTATTACAATCTAGACACACTCTTAAGCAAGGTTTTGAAATAAAACCTATGGTGTTTAGGAATAATCATTTGTTCACTAAACCTCATCAAGTAACTTAAGCATAAAACTTCATCTTTTACCTTTTCATATATATTTTCATACATTTTTATGAAGTCCATATGATCATATTTGCTTAAGTTGTAGTTTTAATTCATGTTTATCAAATGTTATCACCCATATGTGTCCTATTGATTTTTATAACAAGTATGTACTAGTTAGAAGTTTATAAAAATTTGAGGAATGAAAAATGAACCAACAAAGTGAGTTTACATCTTTTGATATTGAAGGCTTAAAGTAGTTTATGTAAATTAGTAGGTTGTAAACACTAGTTTTAACCCCAAAATGGTCTTTTATCTTATATGGTTCGACTAGTATTTCATTTTAGTAGGATTGGCGAAGTGTAGTTCAAGGGATTTTTGTGGTGTAGTTTGTGGTTAAACAAGTAGATAAAAATGGTAAAGTTTAAAATGAGCGAAGTCTTTGTCGAAATTTATAATTTTTCCAAAAGTTAGTCATTTTATAAGTTTTATTTAAGTTTTAGAAAATAGATTTTTATCCATGAACGTGGCCTTTTGAACGGAGTTATAACGAAAAGATACGTGGTTTTCAAGTTACGATTTAAAACTACCATTTTCCGAAAATGTGCATGCAGATCCGATTTTCAACCGACTAATCGGTGACCTTAAACTTTCGTGAAATCTCCAAAGTTTAAAATATATTAGTACACTTAGTTACCTTCGCGTGGATATAAAGAACTTGAAAACGGACTTAAAACGAGCGAGTTATGGTTAACCGAACTTTGAGTCGAAACGTCTTGAAAACACTATTCACAAAGATTAGTATGCTGTCGGATTTTTAATCAAGGTTTTGAGGGCTTAAACGGACGTTTGGGAAACGGACTTTAAAAACGAGTTATTTTTCCTATGTATATATTACGTCAAGTCCGATGTAAACCGATTTTACAATTATCAAACCGTTACATAGTTTTAACTATATTTTCACCATTAGCTCAAAAGTAATTATTTTGACATGGAACCGTCACACATTCAAGTAACAATATTTTTTTTATATAACTAGTTTTTCTTTTCAAGTAGCATATTGGGTGATACGTTTTCAAATCATGCATTCACGACAACATATCATAACTCAAGTCATAACATTCATTTTAGGTCGCGGATAGTTTTCGAGCCTCATTTTCGTGCACTTCATTTTGTTAGCATATCAATCATACCGGTGAGTTCATACCCGCTTTTACTCGTTTAAATTCTTACAAACTCTTTGGGAGATACATGCTTAAATACTTGTTTTACTCTTGCGAATACTCAAACCATTTATACAATTGTGTTACACTATACTTTATACTCTTTGGACATTATGTGTGGTTTATTGCGATATGTGCCTTAATGTGCTAAACTTGTTTTCAATTATGCCTCAACATACATACTTTAGCAATGGTTAACTCCTGCGGGGAGCCATGGAGAGGTATTGATGGTACTATCGGTGACACCCCACCCTTGTGTCCCCGATGACTTGACTGGTGTGAATATAATCCGTTATTCAATGAGACACAACAAACAATGTAGACTTGTCAAGAGGTTCGCTTAGGCGTGATTCTTTTCATTAAGTACTTGTATATATCGTATGCACATATGTCCTACTTACAAACAAGATTAACAATTTATGACTTGGCGATTGGTCGTAAACACACAAGTTGCAAGTTTTGTATGGGCGGACTTGAACCGAGTGGATTTACGATGCCTTTCTTGTGGAAACATTCTTTAAAGACTTTTTCAAATCATTTTCAACAAACTTATGAACTCACCAACCTTTGTGTTGACACTTTTAGCATGTTTATCTCGGTCGTAGGTGATAGCATTTCATGGAGCTTTTGGGTCACATGGCATACATTGAGTCTTGTGCTTTTAACAATTACCATTCGACATATTTTGTAAACCTTTATGTATTATCAAACTTTGGAATTTCTTGTTTTGTAAACTTTAACTTATTTAATCGAATGGTAGACTTTTCAAACGTCTCATTATAGAGGTCGTTTAGTATCCATACTTTGTGCTATGACGTCATACCCCAATGACACTATCGTTCACCGCGATATTTTGGGGTGTGACAGATTGGTATCGAGACTTGGTTATAGAGATCTAGGTTGCATTTTAGTTCCTAGACTATAACCGCTTTCACGACGATCCTTTCTTTTCCTATTTCCTTACACTTTTCGCATGCGCATATGTTTTCTCAAAAATTTCGTCTAGACCCACCTCATTAGATAACATGGTTTCCTTGTACCGATAGGGAGTCCCAAAATCTAGTTGAGTCATCGAGATATGGAGCTCGAGAATAAACACTTATCTAACTTGATCTCGTGACAGCTCTTGTTTGATGAGACACGAGATCGAGCTAAATAAGTGTTACTATATAGTCAGATAGATTTGATGATTTTGCCCGAGGATGGGAGTTCTCTTGAGGATACTTTGGGAACTATCGGCGACTAAACCTCATCGTGACTTTAGCACCTAAAGGAATTTCCTATACATCAAGTGCGACTCTCCATAGATACCTACCCTAAATTCCTCCTCCACCGCTTAGAATCGATGATAGAATGGCTACCTATTTCAAAGAACATCAATCGCCGAGACATGTATGCTTGGTGGTATGTACATCGTGTGAATGAGGCAATTATAATTATGGTGGCCAACATAATTATAAATGCTTCACAACCCACGTGGACATATGCGACCACGCATATGTAGATCGGTGTGGGCACACCTTAGGAACCAATTTGTGGCGTGTTTGAGGACGTTAAGTATAGACGCTGGGAATTCAACGGTTCTTTCCTCGCAGAGATCATGGCACCAAAGAGGGTAACACGCAAAGACTAACCGAGGTGGTGCGGCGCAGGGGTGGAAGGACGGTGGCGTGGAGGTAGAGAAGGGGTAGCGACATGGGTAACAATGACAACAACGGCGGAAACCCCGATTTTGCCGCCATCATCGTCAACAACTTCAAATCTTGCTTCCCACTATTGTCACACAAGTTGGAAATCATATGAATAACTCGGAAACCACGGAATGGGAACGGAACGGAATGGCGACACCAACAATGTAGTTGGCGGTGGCAACAATAACAACACCACCACCAACAACAACAACAACAACAACAACAACAGAATCGGATGCATGTATAAGGATATTTCAAAGATGCAAACCCGCTGAGTTTGATGGTATAGGAGGTGCTTTGGCGATACTGATGGGTAGAGAAGACAGCAGTCGATGATTGACATCGACAATTGTGCCACACATCGAGGGTGAAGTATCTTGCTTGCTTGCTATCGTGGAAGGCATTGACATGGTGGAACACACACCACTGTGCTAGGGGCGGAGAAGCGACTACATGTATGACATGGGACGAATTTAAGGCTTTATTGAAAGAGGAGTTGCGCCGGACAATGAAATGCATAAACTAGAAGATGAACTTTATCACCACTCCATGATAGGGGTCACGCACGCAGCCTACTGCATCGATTTCATGAGTTAGCCGACTAGTTCCTCATCTAGTTACCCCGAGTCCAAGAGAATCGCGAGGTACATATATGGTCTTGTCCCAAATCCGTGGAACGTGAAAACGACCGAGCCATCTACAATACAAAGTGCACATCGAGGCGGGAACCACGATGTATTTAGATGGTTAGAAATGGTACTTTGAAGAGCGGTGACAAAAGGAAGGAAGCGAGTGGGTCGAATAAGCGGATGGACGTAGTAGCGCATAAACAAAAGGGCAAGAGTTTTTGTGGCAACTGCATGAACAAAGAGAGTATCTTGGTACACATCCCAAGTGTGCTAAATGTGCTTATCATCATCCAAGACCAAGCCTTGCCGCTTGTGTACAAATTGCAATCGACTGGCCATCTTAAGGGCGATGTAAAACACGGTAACACCGGCTAATGTGGGTAACATGAGGAATAATCAAAGGACTTGCTTCGAGTGCAACAGCCGAATCACTACGGAATAATTGTTCTAGGTTGCATGGAACACGTGGACAACCACGTGGTAACCAACACCTAGCTTTAGCAATCAAGGAAATAACCCAAACCAGTACCCAATATCACCCACCCGAGCTCGAGCATTCTATGTAGGAACCGAGGCGACCGCAATGCGAATGGCACGCGTTTTCCTAGACCATTAAGTGATCCACCATATTATTTAGATTCAATGAGCCTCATTAGATAAGAAACCTAGACGCGTAAGTTTTGGCATAAGCACTTTGACCATACACCTTGATTTCGCGAAACCTAAGGGTAGACCTTTAAGTATCATCGATTGAGTCACGAGGACGTGATTCCTCCGACATGGGAAGAATGTCACAATTCTCAATTCTCGGTCATTTTCAAATTTTTCTACTCATTCCGGAGAAAATTTATATTCCATTAACGATATTTTCTTATTAAATAAACGCTATCACAGTAATTAATTATTTTGAACATTTGACCCGATACTTCCAAAATTATCCCGATATATTTTATACTCATAATAAGTTTATAAAAATATTATTATTAGTTTACCCGGTGTTTTAAATTTATTTTGTGTATAAATTGTTATATTTATATAATTACAACGGTTTTCTTAAATACTACACGATAATTATTATTTCACTCAAATTTTGCAAGAAATGTATTTTTATAATTGTTATGACTTCAATATATTTTAGCTTGACCCGTTAAAATTTATTTTTAGCTAACGCTACTTACAAGCTTAAATGTACACATACTTACCTAAATAAACTTACAAATACATATCTTATATACATATTAATACTTAGTAAAAAAATTGTATTTCTTAATAAATACACCCCTTGTCGACACAAGGGGTTAGTCACTACATTTGCAAAATATCCTAGTCTATATCATATTATACACAAATTAATTACACATACAACTCAAAATTCACAAAGTGTAAAATATCAAGTATCCTCTTCTCTCTCCACATGAACCGCCACCATAGAAGCTCCAAGAGGAAACCATAAAATTTTCTTGTCAAGTTTATTACAATCTAGACACACTCTTAAGTAAGGTTTTGAAATAAAACCTATGGTGTTTAGGAATAATCATTTGTTCACTAAACCTCATCAAGTAACTTGTAAGCATAAAACTTCATCTTTTACCTTTTCATATATATTTTTCATACATTTTTATGAAGTCCATATGATCATATTTGCTTAAGTTGTAGTTTTTAATTCATATTTATCAAATGTTATCACCCATATGTGTCCTATTAATTTTTATAACAAGTATGTACTAGTTAGAAGTTTATAAAATTTGAAGAATGAAAATGAACCAACAAAGTGAGTTTACATCTTTGATATTGAAGGCTTAAAGTAGTTTATGTAAATTACTAGGTTGTAAACACTAGTTTTAACCCCAAAATGGTCTTTTATCTTATATGGTTCGACTAGTATTTCATTTTAGTAGGATTGGTGAAGTGTAGTTCAAGGATTTTGTGGTGTAGTTTGTGGTTAAACAAGTAGATAAAAATGGTAAAGTTTAAAATGAGCGCGAAGCGTTGTTTAAATTTATAATTTTTCCGAAAAGTTAGTCATTTTATAAGTTTTATTAAAGTTTTAGAAAATAGATTTTATCCATGAACGTGGCCTTTTGAACGGACTAAAACGGAGTTATAACGAAAAGATACGTGGTTTTCAAGTTACGATTTAAAACTACCATTTTCCGGAAAATGTGCATGCAGATCCGATTTTCAAATGACCAATCGGTGATCTTAAACTTTCGTGAAATTCCAAAGTTTAAAAATATATTAGTACACTTAGTTACCTTCGTGGATATAAAGAACTTGAAAACGGACTTAAAGCGAGTGAGTTATGGTTAACCGAACTTTGAGTCGGCGTCTTGAAAACACTATTCACAGCATTAGTATGCTGTCGATTTTTAATCAAGGTTTTGAGGGTTTAAACGGACGTTTGGGGAAACGGACCTTAAAAACGAGTTAGTTTTCCTATGTATATATTACGTCAAGTCCGATGTAAACCGATTTTACAATTATCAAACCGTTATATAGTTTTAACTATATTCTCACCATTAGCTCAAAAGTAATTATTTTGACATGGAACCGCTCACACATTCAAGTAACAATATTTTTTTTTATATAACTAGTTTTTCAAGTAGCATATTGGGTGATACGTTTTCAAATCATGCATTCACGACAACATATCATAACTCAAGTCATAACATTCATTTTAGGTCGCGGATAGTTTCCGAGCCTCATTTTCGCACTTTATTTTGTTAGCATATCAATCATACCAGTGAGTTCATACCCGCTTTTACTCGCTTAAATTCTTACAAACTCTTTGGGGAGATACATGCTTAAATACTTGTTTTACTCTTAATACTCAAACCATTTATACAATTGTGTTACACTATACTTCTTATACTCTTTGGACATTATGTGTGGTTTATTGCGATATGTGCCTTAATGTGCTAAACTTGTTTTCAATTATGCCTCAACATACATACTTTAGCAATCGGTTAACTCCTGGAGCCATGGAGAGGTATTGATGGTACTATCGGTGACGCCCCCACCTTGTATCCCCGATGACTTGACACAAAGTGAATATAATCCGTTATTCAATGAGACCCAACAAACAATGTAGACTTGTCAAGAGGTTCATTATCGTGATTCTTTGCATTAAGTACTTGTATATATCGTATGCACATATGTCCTACTTACAAACAAGATTAACAATTCTATGACTTGGCGGTGGGTCGTAAACACACAAGTTGCAAGTTTTGTATGGGCGGGACTTGGGCCGAGTGGATTTACGATGCCTTTCTGTGGAAACATTCTTTAAAGAATTTTTCAAATCATTTTCAACAAACTTATGAACTCACCAACCTTTGTGTTGACACTTTTAGCATGTTTATCTCAGTCGTAAGGTGATAGCATTTCATGGAGCTTTTGGGTCACATGGCATACATTGAGTCTTGTGCTTTTAACAATTACCATTCGACATGTTTTGTAAACCTTTATGTATTATCAAACTTTGGAATTTCTTGTTTTGTAAACTTTAACTTATTTAATCGAATGGTAGACTTTTCAAAACGTCTCATTATAGAGGTCGTTTTAGATCCATACTTTGTGCTATGACGTCATACCCCAATGACACTATCGTTCACCGCGATATTTTGGGGTGTATCGTTTAAGTCCTTATTTGATCACTTTTGTATCCATTATTACTTAATATCGCCCTTTTCACTTTTTAGGTCTCTTGAAGGCAAATTGTCGAATGGCACTTATTTGGACAAAAGGCGCGGATATCTGAAGAAAATGGCCAAAGTCAAGAATCGAGACACTCAAGTCAAAATACAAGGGACGACGTCATGTGTTAATTGCGACGCCGTCGAGCACTTCGGACTTTCAAGAGCCAAATTGCTTATTTTCAAGTGACGGTGTCGGGGCTTTAAAAGAGTAGGCCGTCGCAACTTAGACGGCCTAGATTTGATCCGAGGCGTCGAGATCGAAGGGACGCCACAAGCATAAGGTGACGCCGTCGCAAGACTAACGTGGCCAAGACGAAACCCTAATGACGGCGACCGACGGCGCCACAAATCATAACGTGGCGACGTCGCGATTGTAATCTTATATATAGAATCCGAATTTTTCAAGATTTGTGTGTAGTCTTTTGGAGTAAAAAACCTAAACCGAACCAAGGTCAGTTTTGTACAAGATTTTAGGGTTCCAAACCCTATCTTACCACAAGATAAGTACTTTACTTCATTAATTCAATTATGTCTTCAATTATTTGTGTGTATGCTTGCATGTTCTCCATGTCCGCTAATTTACTTGTGTGTTTGCTTAGGAATATGAAACTTAATTATTGAATATTGATTGGTTGTCTCTTATCTTAATTGTTAATGATCTAGTAATGCGATAGGTCATTCGTTGTGTAGTTAATGCTTGATTAATCTTTGTGAACCTTAGACTATAACACCTAGAGTAGTTTTAGGCTAAACCATCCAAAGAGTACCTTAGAGTTAGAGTTTATAATTCCTAGATATTTTGTAGACGAGACCCTTTGGTAGTTTCAAAGAGTTAGAGACAAACGCATACCCTACAACTTTAGACACACAACGCGATTAAGAATAAGGACGTGACAATTCAACCATCAATAGGAGATAATTAAGGAGTAATAAAACCTAAGTGAACACATCTTTAAACTATCATACGAGCACACAATAATTAGACATAGACTACATACACCTTAGACTAGATAATTAGATAAGTAGATTAATCGGTAGAAATACCAACCCCCAAATCCAAACCCCGAGATTCGTACCTTTTCAATTTCTAAAAAACATAAAAAGATAAAAAAAAATAATCTTTCTCAACCCCAACCTTAGCGTAGTAACTTCTTACTAGCATTCCTATTCCCCTAGAGAACGATATCAATACCCGTGGCTTACCCTAATACTACACTACAACGATTAGGTTCACCGCCTAGGTGTTATAAAACTTGCTCTAAGAAAAGGAAGTTCCTTTGACCTCGAACAACGCGTGAAGCGTTATCAATGATTCCACGGCAAGTTGAAAATCTTCAACACGCTCTGGATCACTTTGCTTCGATGAATATCAACAATGCAAAGGATATACCGGAGTCGGATGTTGGTGGAGAATTGTCTCATTCGACCTTGTACCTTAGCCGATACATGTCTTCGATGTCGCTGAGTGACAATCTCGAGAAGTCAGCTTCAGTAAAATCATATTCTTGCTCGTCTTGGCGTTTGACTTTGATCTCCTCGAGGAATGAGTAATCCCACTTTGTAGCCAGACTGACATTCATGATAGCAATAATACGTTTGTCACTGAACACCTCTTTGTTAGATTTCTGAACTTGGCAGCTTCGGTAGTATAGTCTTCTTCTTGCAGGCCAATGATGAATGCCATATTGTGCATCGAGATCATAATTCACCACATTGTCAACAAACATTCTTGTGGCTTCTTCTTCTATGGCAACATTGTTGGAGAAGACTGGTGCTGGGATGTTAAAGGTAAGTGACGTAGCATACTTCTTGCTGACTTTGCTATCGTGTTGAAGAAATTCAAGGTCGTTGTTTAAGAAGTATTGGTAGGGAATTCTAGGTTGATCTAGTCGACCAATGGTTGGTAGTGGCTTGGTCCAGTCAGTGTAGTATGGTGTCTTGTCTGGTCTTGTAAAGTCGATGTTAGATTCAGGGTTGAACCAATCAATGTTGTTGGACATAGCTCGTGCGATGTTGTCTAGATGATATTCAACTTCAATAGCACTATCGAGGTGTCCTTAGCGGTTGAAATGCATCGTTCTTGATTCGCGTAACTCCCCTTTCGTCATCTTCTTCACTTTGAACTTATCTTGAATTATCTTGACGTGCTCCATGGTTCGACCATCTACCGGTTCTTGGCCTTATGGTAATCGAGGGTTGGCATCAACAAGCTTGGAAAACCATTTGTATTCATCAGTGTCATCTTCATCCAGCCATGATACAACAGAGGTAGACTTTTTCTTCTTTGGCTTGGAGGATGATGGTGGTTGTTGCTTGGTTGATGTTGTAGATCAGGGTGGTTGTTGGGGCTCAGGAATCTCTTTGTCGTTACCACCGGTGTATTGAAAATGATCACCGCTTTCTCCGATGGTGGTGGAGACTCAGAGTCTTGAGGTTTATCAGAAGCAGGAGGTCGTTGAGACGATCTCTCTGTGGTGGTGGTCTTTGGGGGTGGCATGGATGAGGATTCGCTTGTTTTCTTCTGACGTTTAGGTTCTGAATCCTTGTCCGCATCATCATCGTCTCTTGGTCGCTTTTCTTGACCAAATCCTTCCTTGCAAGTTTGATTTAGTTGATATGCAAGCAATGCCTCAAAAAGTTTTGATTCATCAGAATTGAAATTTCCAGATCGGGAAGACATCTGCATAATCAGTTTTGAAATCAAATCTGCATCAGTGACAACAGGAGGCGGAACTGGTCGGATTTGCATCATTGCTGGTGTAGTTGAAAGTGTATGCTTGACCAATGACATCATATATGGGTAGATTTGTCTTGCGAACATTTCTTTTGTGACTCTAGGGACGGTGTCGAGAAGGAACTTATGAGTGTAGTCCCTAATCGTTTTGTCCATTTCACCCTGAATATCCCTGTTGAGGAATTGCTTGATCTGGTCTCTTTCCTCTGAGAACTCGTTCATCACATCTCCAAGTAAATTAACCCTGTCAGCTAGCTGATTTAACTTCTTGTTAACCACATTTCGTTTCCTTTCTTGCCTGACAGCCTTAACAATCTTGGTTTTAGCACGTGATGCCCAAGTGTCAGAGGGTTTCTTGATCGATCTGGATGAGGATCTGGTGGTAGTATCTTTGGATGGTGGTGGTGATGAATGAGATGATGAATCAATAGAAGATGAGTCATAAGAAGGCTCAGGGTCTTTAGGTGGCTCAGAAGATTATTCTGGGTTATGTTATGTATTATCTTGAAGATAATTGTCAGCTTCCTCTTGAGCTCTTGCCTCTTCCTCTGCTTTAGCCCGAGCTTCTTCTTCACCCTTTCCGAGCCACTTCCTCCACGTCTTCATCTGATATCTTCTCATTCTTATCTTGTTCCTCTTCTTCTTCAAAGTCAAACTTGATTTCGGACTCTTGTTGCTGTTGCTCTGTTGATTCCTTAGTAGTGGTACCAGTTCCCTTATCGGGTTGATTAACCGCATCAAGAGTCGGTGTGGTTAGTGCACCACCACCGGAATCTCCGTGGCCTATGGTTTGTTGAATGTTGAATTCAATAGCAGCATGTTGTAGCCTCAGCTCCTTAAGAGTCTTGCGGTAAGCCCTCTCTTCATCCTTTGGTTCAATTTCATCATCGAAACTTTCTTCTTCGTCCTCAGCAACTAGAGTCTTTCCCTTGTCTGATTTGGGACTGAGTGGTTTGTCCTCTGACCTTAGTGAGGTTGTTTTGTCTGTTGCAGTTTGAATAACGAGCCACCTCTTCGACTCGATCCTCAGTCTTCGTCCTCTAGTTTAAGTGCGGTTTAGGATTAGGAATGGCACCCTTAGATGGGACTTTTCTTTTGATGCTTGGATGCCTTTTAGGATACTTGCGGCACTCCCTGCTTTCTCACGCCCAGTACGCTGCACCTTCATGTCTTCCCGTAGTAGTAGCGAATTCTTTTCATCCATAAACCCCATTTGCCTTTGCTTACGACTTCAAGGTATCGATGATACGATGGTAGACTTTGATATCATCGGTGAGAAGGCAATAGAGTAGCTTGCACCTTGCTTCTTTGTTGATGAGTCTTTGAATCGACAATGTTCAAAATAGGCTCATACAACGCAGAATGATTCTTAAGGTCATTAAGTCTCAAAGGAATGTCCCAAAGAGCTTGGTGTATCTGATAAAAGGAACTTTTGTCCCGGGCTTCTTGAGATGAGACATCATGTCTTCCCATATCGGACTAGCAAAGTCGATGTCTTTGTTGACCATGCCCCATAAGGTTTGCGGATGCATAAGTTTGGGATGTTCATGACCGATGTCTCTTCCATACACGCACTTGGCGATCATAATATCTGATGTTCTCCGTGGTTGAGGAATATTCTTTAGATCCACGAGGAATGTCCGGTGATGACCCGCGCTTCATCATGTCCAATGTCGATCATGAATTGAATGGTAGCCTCTTCACTTGGAGTTGCCACATAGTCTAGCGACCTCGATAGCGGTAGAAGAAGAATTGATCGATCCGCAATAGTAACGGTGACTTCCTTATCATCGAGGGTCACGACAACGCCTTGACCATCCACCTTTTCATTGTGTGTCAAAATTGATGAATATAGATTTACGCACGATTCTGCAAGTTCGTAAGCATGTTGTTGTAGGGATGAGTCTTGAGAATATCTACTGACTGAAGATTCCGGCGGTGAAGTTCTCAAAATCGACCTTGAGGTTATTCTTTCCAATCGTCTTGTGAATCGATGGGAAGATATCTTCCATTGCGAGCTCATTTGGTGCGCTGACATTTTCCATGATGACGCCCATATCGTGATCTCGAAGGTATTGAGACAAAAGAACCAACATATCAAAAGACATTATGTTAGTCAAAAGTTGATTTTATTGTCCAATTATTGAATTTGTTATGTTAATGAATGTTACGAGTCCAAAGTACATGTTGTCCAATAGTCCAAAGTTGTCGTGATAAGTTACGCGAGTATCTTAATTTTGAATTTTAAAGTCTAAATTTTCACTCATTCGCACAATATTTTAACCATTTTTGCTTGTTGGTGACATTTTGTTCTTGTGACGTTATGAGTAACTTATTACAAGTTTGTACGCGTAACATTTCATAAGTTTAGATACAATTTTGGCTTAAGCGTAGGATTGTAAGCTTATGCGTAAACAGTGTAACCATACGCGTAGGATTAAGCTTATGCGTAAGAGTCACTCATAGGCGTAAGAAAGCTTACGCGTGGAATGAGCACTTAGCCTAAAGCTTATGCGTGGCGTGGGTTGGGGACTTCACGCGTAAGGTTTACTCGTGAGCAAGCCTTATGCGGAGAAATCAAGTTTACGATATCCTTCATAGGATACGCGTGGTCCCATTGTAGAACCTTATGCGTATAAGTTACGCGAAGATTGCTCTTATGCGTAACATCTAAGCATAAGGTGATCCTAAGCGTAGAATCCATTTTAACCTTGATTCTGAATTGGTACGCATAGAAGCCTGAAATAAATCAATCATAACACTCATATCAACAAGTTATTCAATCCTTTTAATATCACATGGCATACATAAGACAAATCTCATATCGTAAGACATGTCTACGCGTGAACATAAACCCTAGAATTTCAAATCCTACTCGTAAGAGATTTAACCATGGAAATTCACCAAATGAATTCTAGGACATCTTAGAGGTTATGTAGTTGTTTAAAACAAGTTTTAACATCAAATATGTCATGAATCAAAAATACCCATTTCAACGAGTTCATAAACCCTAAAGTTTAATTATGCAAATTTAATGTTTCGGGATAGATTCAAAGGTGCATTTGGTTAATTAAACATGTAACAAACCTATACCAAGCATATAATTAGCCTCAAACACTCACACATGAAAACCTCAATTCCATGCATAAACCCTAAATCACGAAAATGATTAAAAAACAATTTATGGGTTGAAAAACTTTGATGGAAATGATTATAGAACATGTTTTTAACCTTCTAACATAAACCATTTCATCAAAACATCATTTTCCAAATTCATCATTATACGCTGTAAGGTTAAGAACACAAAATCATTCATTTTGGAAAATCTAACCATTGAAATCGTTTAAGGTTAAAAACCTTCGTTTGTAATCACACAATGAAACTTTTAACACTTACAAATTTGAAGATTGAAGCACGGATTGAGATTGAATGATAGGCGTGGATTATGGCTGGTGAAAATTTAATGTATGTAATAAATGTAAAAGAAAGATTAGGTGAAGGGTTTTGTATAAAATAAGTTTTTACTTTTGACAATAATAGTCCCTCCACCTCAACCATTTTCAACCACAACCTATAACTTCCATTTAGGTTAAGCAAAACGTGATGTTTGGAAAGAAAATTGACGACACTCCCCCTTAACTTTAGAAATAGTGAAATTTTACAAATTTGAGTCCGAGGAGTGTTTTAAAACAAGAAACGATCCACCATTATCAAAGATACAACCAATGTGGGTAACATGCAAGTACAAGGTTTTATGAAACCGAAAATATTTATATTCTCCCCAACACTTGTCCGTGAAAATAATGAAATGTTTGAAAGATCAAAGTGTTGACGGAAGAGTTGTACTTGCAATGTTTGAAGAAATTTAGATAGAAGAATATTTTTGAATTTTATCGATTTTATATTTTCTATTTTTGTTTTTGAAAAATTATTTACAAAAGAGGTTTTGGTGTTTGACCGATTTTAAGATTGTGTTAAAAGTTCTTCCGCCTCCTCGAGTCAAACGCCTCATGCCAATCCGATGGATCAAATCAAGAAACCTAGCGAGCTAAGGCTTTGGTGAGAAGATCCGCCAGTTGGTGTTCGAGACCACAAAATATAATTCAACGGTACCACTTTCCACATGCTCCTTTATGAAATAATATCAAGGTCGATGTGCTTGGACTTGAATGTTGAACGGTGTTGCACGAGATCGCAATAGCACTTCGATTGTCGTAGTACACCGAACTCATCAAATCACGTAACCATAGTCTTTGAGTTGTGTTCTCATCCAAATGACTTGAGCACAACACACCGACATGGCCACATATTATGCTTCGGTTGAGGACATCGATGTACAATCATGTTTCTTTGATTGCCATGACACCAATTTATCACCAAGGAATTGCAAACCACCAAGTACTTTTCCGAGAATCGAGCAACCCGCGTGATAAGCGTCTGAAAAAGATATTAGTTCAAAACCGAATCCTTCATATACCGATCCCAAATTAATGGTTCCCTTGATGTATCGGAGGATTCTTTTAGCCTCGTAGAGGTGAGTTTCAGTTGGTCACGATCGATAACGGAGCAAAGATATACAACAAATACAATGTCAGGTGTATTGGCTGTTAGATACATGAGAGACCCAATAATACTTCAGTATTTGGTAGAGTCAACCAATTTCCCATGCAAATCAACGTCTAGTTTCATGGTATGTGCTATTGGTGTGGCATAGGTATCACAGCTTTGCATTCCATGTTTGTTTAAAATTTCAAGAGCATATTTGGACTGACTTAGGAAAATACCATGGGGGGATTGATGAACTTGCAATCCTAGGAAGAACGTAAGTTCACCCATCATTGACATTTCAAAATGTGTTTTCATAAGTTTTGAAAAAGCGTTTGAGTACTTTTTATGTGTTGACCCAAAAATGATGTCATCCACATAGATTTGAACGATTAAAATGTGTTCCCCGTGATATTGTATAAACAGTGTTGGGTCGACCGATCCTTTGACAAAATTATGAGATAGGAGAAAGGATAACATCTCATCATACCACGCCCGAGGGGCTTGTTTGAGACCGTAGAGAGCTTTGTTTAGTTTGTAGACGTGATTAGGGAACTATGGATCAACAAATCCTTCTGTCTTACTAACATAGACTGTTTCCTTCAGATTACCATTCATAAAAGCAGTTTTGACATCCATCTGATAGACCGTGATGTTCATGTGAGCCGTGAATGCCAGAAAAATCCGAACAACCTCAAGTCTAGCCACCGGTGCGAATGATTCCTCGAAGTAAATCCTCTCTTCTTGTCTATAACCCTTAGCCACCAGACGTGACTTATTTTTGATAACCGTACCTTCAACATCCAACTTGTTTTTCTAAATCCATTTCAGACCAATAACATAGACCCTGTTGGTTTTTCAACCAATTCCCATACTTTAAGACGTTTAAACCGATTAAGTTCTTCTTGCATGGATTCAATCCAGGTTGTCATAAGTTATTGCTTCTTTAATGTTTTTGGGTTCAGATTGGCAAACGGTAAGTGCATAAATGCAAGGTTCACCGTAAGTCCGGGCGTTGTCTAGTTACGATGGTTGATTCGAGCCCAATAATGTTCACAAGAGGATGGTCTTTAGTCCAAATGATGTGTGGTGGGTTGATGTTGATATACATTATGCGATTTGGAGGATTCAAATGGCTTGTAGATGATTCCGCAACATCGTGGGTCGTTTCATTAGCAAAAGGATAGAAGAACGATTTGGATCAAAATCTACGGGTGTAGGTACATCTTGATTCGTAAGATCATTAGCCGGTACAACGTCATTGGATGCGCTTTGTTCGTGTGTTGTTGTAGAATCAATTGGAGGTGCTTCTTCAACAATAGTAGTTGTTGCGGTGTATCATGGATTGGATTTGTATCGTCGAGCAATGAAACATTTGATACATCCAAGCACGCTGATCAATATCATCACTAAACATAGGAGCAAATAGTTGTTCCATTTGTTGACGAGTAAGTCGTAAGCTTGGTTCACCGATGACGGGTTTGGGGAAGTTAAGACGGTTATGACCGGTTCCAAGTTGTTTTGCTCAGAAGCCATTTACGTAAGCTCATTGAAATTTGCATGAATCGTTTCCATAATCTCCCTTGTACGACGATTTCAGATTCGAAATCCTTTAGAGTTTTCACAATATCCAATGAATACTCCAATGTCAGCTTTAGCCTTGAGCTTTCCAAAGTCATCACGATCATTATTCGGGTAACAAAGAGCACCAAATACATGAAAGTGTTTGAGATTCGATTTACGGTTATGGATAAGCTCATAAGGTGTTTTGTTGTGGCATTTGGTTATCATAGAACGGTTTTGAGTGTAGCATGCGATTGACACGGCTTCGCCCACAAGTAATCTGGTAGTTTTGCATTTATTAACATCATTCTTGCGCTTCCACTAACGTCGGTTTCGTCTTTCAACAACTCCATTTTGTTCGGTGTTCGTGCAATTGATGTTTGATGCTCAATTCCCACTTTCTCATAGTATTCACTAAGAGTTTGATTTACAAATTGGTCCCTCCGTCTGCTACGATCCGTCTGACCGTATTCGGAGTGAACTTGAATTTTCGTGAGAAAGGTGATGATCATCTGTGGAGCTTGATCTTTACTTCGAAGAAAATAAACCCAAGTCCATGTTGAGTAGTCATCGACAATTACAAGAATGTAGCGTTTGATGTTGATCGTCTGCACACGCATCGGGCCACACAAATCCATGTGAAGAAGATGAAGCACATGCTGAGAGCTGTGTTCCAACTTTGAAGGAAAGTGAGCACGAGTGCTTTTTCATTGTTCACAAGCTGAGCATATATGATCTTTATAATACCGAAATCTTGGAAGTCCTTCTACAAGTTTGTATCGTGCAAGATTGGTTATGGTTTGAAAGGTTAAGTGTGAAAGTCGACGGTGCCACAACCAAGATTTTGTTGATGTTGCTTTAGAAAGTAGACATATGGGAGATGAAGCAATCATGTCTTGCATTGATATTGTGTTAGGAATTGGAAATTCTATTGTGAAGCATCGGTCACCCCAAATATAATCTAGCTTAAGTTAGCTCGTAGACATATCGTTTATTACTTTATTTGTTATTTAGTTATTAGCGTAGTTTAGTCTAGTGCAACACCGTGGAGGAAGGACGGGTCTTTACCCATTGTATGCCTGATCCACAGCCCGAAGGAGGGCGTAATTCTATGTATAAATAGCCCTCTCCTCACAAGGGATAGGGTTGGATGTTCATTGAGTAATCTAATCTTTCACTTGTTTTATCTCTCTAGAACACTCCACTTTCTCTCTCTAAAACCATATAATCATACGCCCCATATTTGTCATGGTTTGATGTGTTTATGAAATCCAATATGTTACAAATGGTATCAAGAGCCAAGGTTTGATCATTCATCTTACATGTTCTTGGATTTCTAGTGGTTTTATATGGTTTTTGGGTTTGAAAACGTTTAGTGGTATTTGCATCATTTGGACTATTTCTAGTGTTAAAGTTTGAATTTTGATTGTACTTTTGTGTTTAGAATCATCATAAGTGCTTAGGTCTTGATTTGGAAGGCTTGAATCAGTGTGGTTGGGTAGTTTTTGGATTGAAAAGTGTTGTTTTTTGAATATTTCTATCTAGCGACTTGTGTCTCGGACTAGGTTTCTTCGTAGCGACTTGTCTCTACATTTTCAGCGACTTGTCTTTGTTGTGGGAAGCGACTTGTGCATAGATTTCTTCGTAGCGACTTGTCTCTACTTTCTTCAGCGACTTGTCTTTGTTGTGGGAAGCGACTTGTGCTCTAGCGATTTGTCTTTTGAGACAAAGCGACAAATAGTACAAAGTAGTGGTCGTACTGTTTTGGCTAGCGACTTGACATCATAGCGACTTGTCATCATAGAGACTTGTCATCATAGCGACTTGTCATCATAGCGACTTGTGTCACAAGCGATTTGGTCCTTGAGTAATTTGTATACCTAGCAACTTGTGTGTGTAGCAACTTGTCTTCATGATCTGTAGCGACTTGTTGAATTAGTGTGAGAGACTTGTGTCTAATATCCATCCACCTGTGAAAATTAAGACGTGTCATCTACTATCAACACAATGCTCTACACCACTGACCCTATAATATCCAATGTGCTCAAACTCTATGATACCGCACATAACAGAGAAAGTGTTTGCTACTCAGAAAAGTTAACCATGATTGATTCAGCAAATGATGATCAAGACACTTCACATTCTGAGTCAAATAACAAAAAACCACACTTGTTAATGATACATAATGCAAAGCAAATGGAATGCAGCATTGAGCCCTATCAGCTACTTCATCTGCACCTCATACAGCTGTTATCCACACTTGGGGATCGAACATGTAGTGCTCTCTTCCGCCAGGACTTACCTACATTGACGAAAACCTTGTTTGAACTTAGAACAACCAAGCTTCAAATTACCAAAGGAAGGTATTAAAGGATGACTCAATGTCGCACTTCGGTAATCCACAACCAATTTCGACCATTCATCAATGGGGAATATTCCATGAACTTCGATCAACACGTGACTAGAATTTCTTTCAAGAAACATACTGGAATGGAAATTCATGAGTTCATCAATACATTTATCAAACTTATGGATAATGTGGAAAAGTACATTAAGGAAGCTGCTCAAGAGGATGATAATTTGAATGAGTGTCAGGTGAAATTAAGTGAAAGTTGTGATAAGTCGGGTAATGTTTCAGTTGAAAGGTCGGGTGATGCTGAATGCAGAATATCAGATACAACAAAGGATGATGAAACCGGCTACACCGAATACAGATGCTCAGAGTCAGATAAGCTTGAAATAGCCATCAGTTCAGTGACTCTTGTTATGCATGATGTGAATGCAGATATTAGACCGACAAATGAACATGTGTCATATGATGAGGTACCCTTAACTAATCAATATAATGCATCTGCTAATGTACCTAAACAAAATGATCCTAATTCTGAACATGATGTTGATAAATGTTTCTTGGTTGAGACTGAGTCTAGAATTTTTAAAACAAATGAAATGGTTGAAAAAAGAGGTTTCGATGAACTTTCAAACAAATACTCAATCCTTGAAAAACATTGTATTTCTTTAAAATTGCAATACAACAAAGAGAAGAAAGTTTTCTTGCTACAAAACCTTGCATAAACCGAATTCCCGAATTTCGAGAACTTTTGAAATTAACCGTTAAAACCCGTTCGGACAAAGACTCAACCATATGTAATTTGAAAATACAACTCTCGGATCTGCATAAGAAATGTAATATAGGGATGAACAATCTTAACTATGAGGTGAGTGATCCGATTAAATCTAGGAATGATGAATTGGCTTTATGTGTGACCAAGCTATTAAGGGAAAATGAGTCCTTGAGAAAGAACTTATTAGAGAACAATTTCAAGCTGTTAGATCAAACTAACTCCTTGTTGGCAGACATTGATGCCCTCAAATCCCAAATTCAGGATAAGAGCTTCACCATTGTTGCCTTAAAAATGAGCTTAGGAAAACTATTGGAAATAGGGTGAACACTAAGTTTGCAAAACCATCGACCTAGGGTAAGCCAATTGTACTTAATAATACGAACGAGTTGTAGTTAAGCGTGAATGCATTTAAAACAAAAATATTTAAACCATCAAATCTAAGCTTGCCTCCCAAGTTGATGATAATATAGTTTTGTCAAAACCAGTCTCTTCACTAATTCATTCCGATATGATGAATAACAATCCCCAGCTTAATGTTCGAAGCTCTAAGATCAGGAATATAAGGAGATCATCTAGTCCATATAAGAAGCATCAAATGGCTGACCAATCCCATAAGAAACAAACTAATTGCAAAAGGACCAATGTTCAAAATAGGGAAATGGCTACATCTTCTTCTGAAACTAAAGGATCTAAATCTGCTAGCAGTTGTTTTGAGTGGATTCCTACTGGTAGATTGTTTAAGTTCACAGGATCCAAACGGACTTACTCACCTAAATCTTGTCTTAAGTGGATGCCCACATGAAAAATCTTCTAGAATGTTGGACTTAATGGGTTTCCCATCAATGATACCCTAGGCTCGAATGTAAAATATCCAAAGATGAGGATACAACCGCACTAACCCGCCTATTTACAATACTACATGTGCTACTAGTGCAAATTTTCCTCGCCTTTTTCGTGTACAATGCTCAATTCTATCATGAACATCATGACCGGTTTCCAAGCGATTTGAAGGCAAATTATCAAGGAAGTCTTGCTTGTCAATGTTGATTTACTCAGACTATGACTTCTGATCATTTATGCTCAGAACTCGTAACTTACTGCTTGTGTTTTTTTATTAAAAAAAATTACAAAAACTTAATTAAATTTTTATATGTTTAAATTTTTTATAAAATCAAAATTAAATTTTTATACAAAATCCAATAAAAGATGTATCGCTTGGTTTCGATAACATCTACGGTCCTAGAAATGTCATTCAATAATGACACAGGTCCTTAGATGAAGTTCGAACTAAAGATATACTCTATTTTAAACGGGGGGTTGTATTTCAATCAATGTTCACTCACTCTTAATTCGTGACATTGATTGAGGGGGAGAATTTTTCATCTTGTCTCTGCATGATTGTTAGATTTATGACATGTGCTCTCTGTTACTTTACTTTACTTGGAATGACCTACTCTGTGCTAAATCATGTTTATTTATGTGCCTTATGCTAGATGGTTTGTCCATGTTATGTCTGGTATGATACTTGTCATATTCTTTACATGAATGTCACTTATCCACCATATCTGCATGCAATTTGTTAAGTACAAGGGCTGAAAGTATCAATAGTTCATATTGATGTGTGATACTAAGATAGGTAGCGACTTGTCTCTATTTTTCATAATACAAGGACCAAATGTGTCATTTATTTAAAATTGAGAATGGTTCTTAATCTGTAGCGACTTGTCTCAATTAGGTGTAGCGATTTGTCTCAATTAGGGTGTCACACCCCAAATTACTGCTTTGCAAATGAATGGAATTCTCGGGATTGATGTCATAGCATCACAATCACAGTTATATTGAACGACCTAAAGTGTCGTTTGGAAAATACATCGTTTGATTTAATAAAATAATAAGAGTTTACAAAGTAGGTCCCAAATGAAAATCAACTTGTGCTGAAATAAGTTTGTTACAATTCAAACGATGTTTTAAAAGTACATAAAACCCAAATGAGACGCGTCGTCACCACGACTCCATGATGTGTCCAAATGTATGCCATGAAGTATGCCTTAGATACCTGAGATAAAACATGCTTAAAAAGGTCAACACAAAGGTTGAGTGAAATCCATAGGTTTAAGTAATTCGTTTGAACACAATAATCGTAGTGTGAGTTAAATGGTTTCACACTCATCGTTAAAAACAAAATCGTATTTATTTCACTAAGTTCATGACACCAAAGCGTAAACATCGCACCAATAAAAATTGGTAATCATCGTTTCATCGCCGCCCTAATAGGTAATTTGCCAATTTACCTTAATGATTCAATATAGTCGCTCGATTTCCCCTAAATGGGTCAATAGGAGCCGGGAGTGTTAATTCCAATAGGCCTATTCACAATATTCGCTCACCGCAAGTGACTAATGGTTCATGATGTAGGGACTTCAACATGGCAAATACTTAGTGACAATAAAACATTCGGTTATAGCATACAGCTCAAAGCATTTGTGTTCGATTAAAATGTAGTATGTATCTCCCCAAGAGTTTGTAAAGCAGTTAAAAGAGTAAAAGTGGGGCTATGAACTCACTTGGTAGATCGTGTGATGACAAGAGTGAGTACATCGAGGTATAATGTGATCGTCAACCGTGACCTATTACGAATGATATGATATGTAATGAGTTGCAATGTAATGTTATGCATGCATTTCATATGTTATTTATACCATTTGCGAGTTTTGAAAATATTAATTATCGTCGAAAAATACTCTTTTGACGTCTTGACCCTTCAAAAATCACTTTACAAGTTTTTACGTCAAAATGTCATCCTACAATGGTTTTATAATGATTTACGGTGAAATTTTCACTTTTCGTCGCAAAACAATGTCGTCGGAATTTTCATAAAAGTGACAAAAATAGCTCCGGAAAACTAGTCGTAAAATGGTGTACGTCGATCGTTAGAGAACGAACTCGACGGTTTTGGAAAGTTTGTATTGATATCTAGAAGTTTCAGTTCAGGAGTTTTCGTCCAAAAGGTCTCGAACATAAAGATATTAAGGGTTAAAGATAGTGATTTTGGCTAATTGTTGTGCGTAAAATGAGTTTTGCCAAGTTTGAACATCCGTAATTAATTTACTAAAACTCCGCTATACAAACGGCATGTCGTTTTGAAAAATATGGCCGTGATCTTGATTTTACTAGAAGATATTTCGCCCAAAAGTTTCACAACCTCGTTAAAACAGCCCTCAACATGGACGTTATACCACCGTAACACTTGTATCGTAAAAATAATATAGTTTTTCGTAAAATAATAGTTCGGCAAGTTTTATGAAAACGCGCATATCTTTGTCGTTTCAAACCGCTTTCACGTATAATACGTCCTTAGCTTCGTATCGAAGTAAACTAATATATTTTTGATAAGTCGAAATAATTTGTGAAGCTTAAGGCTCGTTTTTGACCCGAACAAACTAAAAACAGCTTGCTGAATTTTCTGAAAATTATACGTTTCGTCGTCAAACTTGTAAAATCCATAACTTCTTCGTTATAACTCCGTTTTTATCCGTTCAAGCGGCCACGGATTCGTTTTAAAGTATATTTTCTAAATATCAAGGCCAAAATGTCGTGACTATAGTCGGATTTTCCAGAAAAATGAAACAAGGACAGAACCTATTTTATAGTTATCGAAAATAGTTTTTATCGGACAAAACCTATTCTAATCCTTCAAATCAACTCCAAAACTAATCTAATCCTACCATACACCTTCTTAGGGTGTCATGGGTTTCTAGACATCATCAAGACCAAAGTATACCAAGGGATAATTATAGGATGACCATATATATAATTATCTCTAAAAATCATGTAAAATGGTATAATCAACATATGTCTTGCATATTTGTACCAAAATGAAAAGATACATATGAAATGAAAAGGAAACATGAAAATGAAAGAAACATGCTTACTAGTATTATGATGGATTAAAGGTAGTAGTAAGAAAATGTGAACCAAAGTAGCACTCCAAATACCCAATATATATTTATTAACCCAAATAAGCCTTAATAAGCACCAAATAAACAAAGTAGCCTTCTCCTCCCTATTCTTTTTATTATGGCAGAATGTTTTGAGAGTGAATGAGAATGATATTTTTTTTTTCTAAGTGTAGCAATGTGTAATGGCTAGTTGTAGGTTTATATAAAAAACAAAGTAGATATTTTAGTTTAAAAATATTGTAGTACAAGTTTAGTAGAATTATTCAAATGAGAATGGCTTATGGTCATGGTTCGGCTGAATTTTGGGGGAAGACATGGGACACCCATGCTTGATGTCATTTTTGGTCTACAAACTTAATTGGTTCTATTTAAATTTTCTAGTTATTAGCTTTTTTTTTTTTTTGCATTTTAATTAGAAAAAGAAAAAGGTTAGCAATGTGTGGAAAAGGTAAGTGTAAGTGGTAAATAAATAATTTATACATATATTTTGAGTGGTTAAAATAATTATCGAGTAGTTTTTAAGAAAATGCCGTAATAATATAACTTTAACGATTTATGTACCAAATAAATTTAAAACACTAGGTAAACTCAAAATATAGTTTTTATAAACTAAATGTAAGTTTAAAAATACATCGGGATCATTTTTGAAAGTAACGGATTAAATGTTAAAATAATAACTCGCGCGATAAAGTTTATTAAATATAAAAATTACGCGTTAAATGTGAAATGACATGTCATGAATGAATCATCATGATGCAAATGATGTCAATGAAATGTAGACTAATCTTAGTCCATATAAAATGTTCGTGATGTTATGATCATGAATTCGCCGCTAAACCTTAAAGGTTACGCGAATTTGAAACAAGTAAACCAAGTTTACTATAAATGTTGAAATAATGAGGCATAAATTGTTTCGAGAAATGACCTGAAATTGCGAGTTGTCACATAGGGTGTAGCGACTAGTCTCACATATCATAACCTATAGCTAGAGATTTGTCTCATTTAGGCCAAATACAAGGACTGAATGTGTCAATCTGTGAAACTTGAAAACGGTACTTAAGCCCTAGCGACTTGTCACACTTGCTATAATTTTAAAATCCCAAATACTTCTCTCTCTCTCTCTAACGTGGCCTGTTTTGAAGCGATTTGAGTGTGGTAGGTTGATTCTAAAGTTTTTGTTTCTAATCTCTTATTTCTAACGCCTTCTCTAACACACCTCTATTAACAGATCCCACCGACTAATTCATCTGCGACTATAGATTCCTTATCTAGGTTAGTTTATGGTTTTGATTAATGGTGGTGCTTTATATTGAATTGGTTGTATTTAGGGTACCTTGAGTTGGAATTGATGGTGCATTTGTATGTTTAAATGGTCGTCCTTGTGCGTATTTTTGTAAGATTTGTATGTGATTGTTGGGTTGATGTTATATTTTTGTGTTTATACTTGTGTCGTGGCTGTGTTTGATCGTTGTAGTGATTTGGTTATGCCTGATGTTTCATATGGTTGTGTGATAAGTGTCATTTGGATGTGTCAACACACGTTCTTGATGGCGACTTGTCGTACAATAGGTTGTTCTTGGTGGCGACTTGGTATATACTTTCTTGATGGCGAGTTGTAAATATGTTGGACATTCTTGATAGCGACTTGTTATACAATAGGGTGTTCCTGGTAGATACTCATAAGCGACTTATCATTGGTTTTCTCATAACGACTTGTCATGACATGTTGTCTAAAAGCGAATTTGCTAAAACCTCTCACAAAAGCGACTTATCCTTGGTTTTCTTATAGCGACTTGTCTTGACAAGTTGATTAAAGCGACTTGCTATAACATTTTCATAAAAGCGACTTGTCTCTGGTTTTATTTGAAGCGATTTGTCTTGACAAATTGATTAAAGCGACTTGCTATAACACTTTCGTAAAAGCGACTTGTCTCTGGTTTCACTTGAAGCGACTTGTCTTGACAAATTGATTAAGCGACTTATTATAACACCTTCATTAAAGTGACTTGTCTCATGAAATCCTGATTAAAGCGATTTGTCTCTTTTGAACTATTAAAGCAATTTGTTTTCAACAATTAAGCATGAGCAACTTGTCTCTAGAAAACCTTGTCAAAGTGATTTGTTACTCTGAGAATTACTGAAGCAACTTAACCTATTTTCTGAGTATATCAATATGCTTTTAGTTAATCTGTCATGTATGCTACTCATTGTGCTTATGTCATGAGGTTGCATTAAGGTTGATTGGCTAACCATGTCTAACCTAACATGCTCTCGAATACTGTTGTTGTATGTGTGATTCTACAGAATTTCAATGGCAGACTCAACCTCTACCGAGAACATTGCTACCACTACTCCACCCACAGTTCTTACAGACAAGGAAATTTTTCCAGATGATAAATGGGTTGAGATAGGCAAAAGCAACTGCTATGTCATTGATTTCTTTTTAGATGAAAGGTGGAGATGAGTCCCTTGGTATGTGAGAAAAGTTTTTTATGTAAAATAACTCTTCTCTACATAAAATGGATGAAGTATTTGGGCTAAATTCTAAACGTGCCTCATACACACACATATGTATTATGTCCTCATCAGGTGAGATCAATAAAAAAACACATCCAATATTCCACTATAAAGAACAAACCATAAGATCTCAACCATCCATTTTTTTTTCATCCAATGGATGAGACAAAAGCAAAAATTAACAAAGGAATGGTAGAAATGTAATTGTATAAAACCCACTTTCCACATTTTTTTTAAAACAACATATCTTGTAAACGGTAAATCTTCAAGCTACGAAAAATACACCATCGCGATGAGAATTTAATCATCTTTCTATAGATATGTACTTTTATATACTTTCGACGAACTTTTTTTAAATTTCCGTCCAGAAAAATCACGCATGATTCGTAAAAAAAATCACATGTGATTTGTTTTTTGTTGTGATTCGTGTATAAATCACACGTGATTTTATTTTAAAAAAATCACATGTGATTTTAGCCGAGTCAGAAACACAACTTACAAAAAAAAAAGTAATTATACAAGTCACATTCAATCTTTACAGTAATAAATCACATGTAATCTTTAATTTCAAATCAACTTATTCCTTCATTTTATAAAACAAATTTCTGAAATCACGTGTGGTCTGTTATTTATTTTTTTGCTATGTTATGAAAAAATGTAAATTACATGAAGTTTTAATCTAAAAATGAATAATCACATGTGATTCACTTTCAAAAAATAATTTAAGGTAAAATCACATGTGATTTGCGGTAAATCACATGTGATTTGTGGTAAATCATATGTGATTTAAAGTAAAAACACATGTGATTTGCACAAAAAAAAAATTGTGGTACAATCACATGTGATTTACGGTAACCATGTGATTTGCACATTCATAACATCGAATGATAAACCGACGCACTACACTATACTTGTTTACCTTATTTTGTGTTGTTGATACTAAACGTTGTCTTTTATAACAAGTCTTCATCTAAAAACAAAACTATATGAGTAACAAAGAATCATGTCAAATTATCATGACAAATAACAACCACATACCTCTTTAAACACGCCAATAGAAGGATTACACACAATCATGTAGTTGTTTTATATAACTTTTGAGATTATTATGCTCATATAATAACTATATATTGTTTGGATTTTCTTTTGCTCTAACAACACTTAATAAATTTTCTTGAAGTGTGATGTACTGTTTGGGATTGCTTTTGTAAATTTGCAAGTATCAATCTGTTTATTTACTCAAAAGTAAGCAAATGAAGTTGTTTACAAAAACACTAAAAACTGATTATATGCTTACAATTGTAAAGGTGACCACATAAATAAACAATCCAAGACATCATGTTGCAAGAGCTAAAATGATAACAATCACCATAAACTAGTGACGGTTACAACGGAGGTTACAACAACCACTGACGCCACAACACCATCTCCAGTGGTTGGAAAATGAGTAACGACGATGGTTACAACGACGGTTATAACAATCACCGTCGCAACAACACCATCTTTGATGGCTGGAAAATGATGGAAAAAAGAGTTTTGGTTCCTATTGGATTTTGAAATGTTTGGATCTAATGAAAATGAATTATCTGGTGTGTGTGTGTGTGTGTGTTTTTATAGAGAAAGTGTGTGCAAACATGTGTAAGAGAGAGAGAAATGGTGGGTGTTAGGTAGAGAGTGAGAGTGACGGGTATAAATGAGGGGTGGCATAAAAATACAAAACTGCCATTTATTAATTATAATAAGAATTAAATGAATGCTTAAATTTAGCCATTAGATCAAAGTTAAATCAATGGTTGTGATTGTCTAGATTGTTCTTTAAATATTTTTTGTTCTGCATTAAACTTTTGTCATATTGTCATAGTACAAACAAAATAAAAGTTATATATAAAGAGAATAAAAGATAAATAGAAAACAAAACTTCCCGAATAAATGTGTGGCATACACAAGCTCGGAAAATGAATGATCATAATTCATAAGTACTTGTCCAAACGTTCCATCTTTATCATAGATGGTAACTCCGATCCTAATGTCAACCATAAATATTGTGATCTTTCTCTGCCACATCAACTTTTTCTCTTTAAAATAACATTCCAACCACAAACAAATAGTAAGGCGACGCAACCACAACAAAAAACATACCTCACAAAACAACACATACAAACAAAATGAAAGTTACAGTTGGGTAGCCAACCGAAAAATTGAAAAAGTTAGGATGAACCTCGGTAGCATCCGGTTGAGCTAAAAAGAGAGACTCGGTTGGGGGTCGGTTGGTTTCGGTGCAACCCTTCCCATTAGCATCAGTCCAATTCCAAGCGGAGGAACAATACCAAGTCGCCTAATCCTAAAATAAAAATAAAAACTAAACCAAATGCATGCAAAACTATACAAATGAAAAATAAAATAAAATATAGACTCACTTTCGTAATACGATTTCATTTAGCATATACAATAAGTTTTTAAATACCTCAATGCCCGAGTGGATGAATTACACACCGACATAGTTAAACAAATTTTGAAAAATAAAATTTTAGTAACAATTCTCGTTTTCACAACACTTTGGCCGCATCGGGACAATCACCACATAAAATATAAAGTATGTCGCGAGCACAAATTCGCGACAAACTTCGTTGATTTTTTGGTCACTCAGGTTCTAAATTTATAAAATACTAACCTACTGTATATATTTTACACATATTCTAAATTTATATGCAAAACTAAACCGAATAAACAGAATTGCTGCATGTTAATGATCACAGAAAGTGCCACAACTCCACAAGAGAGGGATATTATTATATTCATGTAAGAAATATCACTTTAGCTAACATTATAACAAAACTGTGTCACCATATCTCATCGTTATATATATCGTCTCTTTTGTCTTATAGTCTTCGATGTAAAATTGTACCTAAATACATTGTATTAGTTTGGGATAATATCTTTCAATTTGGAGTTTTGTTCTAACCAAAAAAACGCCCTGTGCTCACTCCTTTTAATATCGCTCTCTTAACTCTTTAGCTTGTCGTTTGGTTGCAAGACCATGGGCTGGGTTGACTCATCCGGCCCTTAATCACGGTCCAGCTAAATTTTAACCAAGCAAGCCAAATATTTGCATGATTGCATCAGTGGACAAATATTAGCAAGATTATTTCTTTCTTTCTTTCTTTTCCTCCACAGCTCAAAATCCTTCCATATCTCACTATTCATTAAGCTTTGATAAAATTAAATACCACCATCACATCCGGCACCTCACCCCGATCTCGGAGGTACTTTTTGATTGGCCGCCGGAACAGTGACGCGCCGCCACGCGCCAACACCAAGCTGCCGGAATCTATATTTTTCCGGCGATTTAAAGAAATTGAGCCCGGACCCTTTTGTATTTCCGTGTTTTTAGCACGTTTCCTGCCAGACCGGAGCTACTAACCAGCGAAGCTTTTCCGGCATAATTTTCCGGAGAAGTTTCCGGCCTATTTCACTTCGTTTTTCTGCTTGTTTGCCTCTTTTGCAGGGTGTCACTGCTGCCCGGATTTTTACCGGCAGCAGCGGAGTGTAAAGAGGGTCTGCTTCCCTTTTTTTTTGGTTACCACCTCCGGCGAGTGGAGCCAAGCCGCTGTTGAAGTCTCTGCCATCTGCCGCCACCTGCCGCCGTCACTGCTGTCCGGAATTTGGGTTCCCGGCAGCAGCAGAGTATATCTTTATTACCTTTTTCCCTTTTATTCTCTTGCTTTGGTCACGTTTGTGTTTGTTTGGCTTTAGTGCACCTATTTTGTTTTTCCTGTCTTCTGGTTCGGTTTTGTGTTGTTTTCCTCTGCTTCCCTTTTTGTTGTTGCTTGTTGTAGCGTGTTGGGGTTAGGATAGACGCCTTGGTAGGTGATGGTAACCTGAGGTCATGTCTTGCCGGTGAGGGAGGGTTAGGCGGGGTAGGTAGGGTTGTTAGGGTAGGCGCGGCGGGGGGAGTAAATGGGAATTTGGTGGGTAGGAGTCTTTCTAGGGTAGGGCCTTCTCGTAGGATTAGGGTGGGTAGTTGGAATGTGGGGACGTTGACGGGGAAGTTCTTTGAGCTGGAGGATGCGTTGAGAAGACATAAGGTAGACATAGCGTGCTTCCAGAGACCAAATGGAAGGGTTCCAACGCCGGTGAGGAAACGGATACAAACTTTGGTATTCTGCCTCAGATCGAGAAGCGGAGTTGAGTTATCTTGAGCGGGGCTCGAGGATAATGCGGTGCAAGTAATCCGAGGAGGCGATAGATCATGGCGATCACGTTGGTCATTGATGGAAAGATCGTTAACGTAATCGCCGACACGCACCACGGTGGGTCTGGAGCAAGCAGAAGAAGAGCTTGGGACTCCTCGGCGAGCTAGTGAGGAGTGCCACCGAACAATGTTTGTTTATGTGAGGGACTTGAATCGGCCATATCGGAGCGAGATCGATGGATACGCAGGGTTCACTGAGGTTTTGGCTTTGGAGTTAGGAACGACGGGCGCGATCGATTTTAGAGTTCGCCACTGCGACTTGGTAGTAGCAAACTCCTTTTTCGTGAAAAGGATCTCCACTGATCACCTTCCAGTGGGGGTAACAACACCCGCATTGACTATCTGTTGGTGCGAAGAAGGATTTTAGGCATGTAGGGATGCGGCAGGTTTTCCAGTGCGAGGATGCTCATCCCAACACAAATTGCTAAGATCGGATGTTTTTTCGGAAGAACTTCAAAGGAGAGCATCGACAGGATTACCGAGATTCTTTGGAAGAACCTTAACGGTCGGCAAGCAGAGTCGTTTAGAGGAAGGTCATGCAGGACTTGCCTCGGTTGGAGGACACGACCGCATCGACGCGACGGATGTGGAACACACTTGCGACATCATCAAAGACGCGCAAAGGACTCACTTGGTGTGACTTGCGGGTGCAAGGTCCCCGAAACATAGAAGAATCTTGGTGGTTTAGTGAGGAGGTGCAAGCCAAAGTAGCGTGAAACATTCTAGTTTCGAGAGAACTTTTTTGTCTTGAGAGACAACTACAGTGACATTACCGCCAGCTTCGAGGTATAAAACACTAAAGAGAGGCAAAGGCGCGTAGCTCAAGCTAAAGACAAGGCGTCAAAGATTTGTATAAGATGTTGGATTCAAGAGGGGCTCAAGATATATTCAGATTGCAAAAGCTCGGGAGAGAAGAAGGAGGATTTAGGAAGCGTTAAATATATCAAGGACGAAGCGGGCGGACAATAGTGAATGAAGAAGATATTAAGAGTAGATGGGAGAGTATTTTTCCGCTCTTTTCAATGTAGAGAATTCACAGAAATGTGGAAGACGATAACCCCACCAATGACCGAGTGCTTATACTCGAGGATTAGACAACCCGTCAAGTGAAGTTTGCACTCTAAGATGGGAAGAAACAAAGCGGTGAGGGCGCACCAAACCCCATCAAGCATGGAGGTGTCCGGGAGATGAGGGGTCTGACCGGCCGACTTGCCTTTTCAACAAGATCTTCTCCCAAGCTAAGATGCCCGACGAACGGAGACTCAGTGAAGTCATCCCCATCTACAAGAACAAGGGAGATGTGCAGTGTGTAGCAATTATAGGGCATTAAGCTCTTAGCCACACCATGAAGCTTTGGGAGAGAGTTATTGAGAGAAGGTCGAGAAGGGAGACAAGGGCGTCGAGAACCAATTTGGTTTTATGCCAAGAAGGTCGGATCGAGGCTATCCACCTCCTCGAAGTCTCGTGGAGAAATGCAAGAAAGACAAAGAACTGCGATATGGCTTCCTCGACCTTGAAAAGGCATATGATAGTGTCCCACAGAGTCGATCCGAGATCTCTTATTGATAAGGGAACACCAAAGAGATATGCGAGTCATTAAGGATATGTACGAAGGGGCTAAGACCCGCAGACGGTCCGACAATGGGGATCTCGTAGTTCTTTCCCGGAAGTTGGGCTCCACGAGGATCCGCCATTAGTCCTTACCTATTCGCCGCGATCTTGGATGAGTTATCTAAAGGGATTCAAGAGGCATCCCGTGGAGCATGATCTTCGCGATGACATTGTTTCTAAGCGGAGACTCGGCGGAAGGGTTAAACATCGACCGGAGCAATGGAGGAAGTACTTGAAGATAAGGGTCTTGGTCGTGAGAGAAAGATCGAATATCCGAGATGTGAGTTTGGGAGGATCGAATCGAGAACACCGTGAAGATTTGGATATCCGTGACGGGGACCGATTCTACCACCCAAAGAGTCTTTTAGATATCTAGGATCGATGATCCACAACCGGAGGATAGACGAGACGCCGACCCATCTGATTCGAAATGGATGGGCAAGATGGGATGGCGTCCCGAGTCCTTTGTGATAGGAACATCCCTTGTAAGTTAAAGGGAAAATTTTACAAGGTGGCGATTAGACCCAAGAATCTTTGTATGGGTCCGAGTGTTGGCCCATCTCCGGCGCACGCTAACAGTAGAGGTGGCGGAATCGAGGATGCTAAGATGGACTTGTGGAAATCCTTGCTTGACATGATCCCAAACGGTGTTTTCGAGCAAAACTCGAGGTCGGGAATATTATCGAGAAGATGAGAGAGGAAAGCCGAGGTGGTTCGGCCGTATCGAGGAGGCCACAATCGCCTGTAGCAAGAGTCGAATCGCTAGTAGTTGATGGTGTGAGAAGGAGGGTAGACCCAATCTCGGTGGGAGGATGACTTAAGCTCGACATGAAGGCTGCTGCTTGTCAGGCGACACGACCTCGAGATAGAATTTGTGGAGAGATAGAATTAAGATTTGCGGGTAGTTCGGGATAGGTGTTAGGTTTTTTTTTTTTTTTTTTTTTTTTTTTTTTTTTTTGCCTTAGCTTAGGCCCTCGCGCCTTTGTTGCCCTTAGGTTGCCTTTTGCCTTGCTTTAGGTTTCGTCTTCGCTGTTTTGCTCATGGGTACCGCCTTTCTTTGCTTTTGGTTTTACACTTAGGATGCCTTTTGCCATTAGGGTTTTTTTTTTTTTTTTTTTTTTTTTTTGCTGCGCCTTTTTTGTTTGTTGCCCTTTGCTCTCTTCTTCTTTATTACCCGCGACACGCCAGCACCAGGGAGGTCTCATCGGGCAGCCTCCTTACCCCGGGTTTATCCCCGGGGTGGGGTAAACCTCGCTCACATTCTACCTCCCATACCCCCCCTACGGATTGGGATTTGTTGTTGTTGTTGTTGTGTCATCAGTGGACAAACAATTAGACAATTACTTGCCATAAGTGGATAAAACTTGTGGACATTGAGCCCAAAGCCCATTTACTCATGCTGTTATTAAATGCTTGACAATATTTTGGCAAACACTGTTTGATAAACCGAACATATAAATGTAATATTTTGCAAAACACAAAATATTTTATTTTCTAACTTAACAAAGAAACTTACAAAACAAATTTAAGTTGTTTTCCTTTATAACCCACAACCCTTCCTCCTCTTCTTCAAAACAGAAAATACAAACATCAACAAGACGCGTATATTTTCAAGTATTTTGTGGAGATAAATTTCTCTTCCAATTTTTTACAAAACTAGAGATAAAAAAAAAAAGAATTTTTTCTCAAACTAAACGCACCCTGATTGTCCTGACCATAATGTACCCAATAAAATACCAAAATACTAATCAAACTTTCAAATTTTAGTTCAGTATCATACATTTTAACGTTATCTTTTTGCATCGTTTGTCCTTTTGGCTAACGGCAGTTTGTAATTAACTAAAAAATATGTTTTCTTTTTCTTTTCTAATTATTTTTAAAATTTTCTTTTTATTTAAAGTTTTTGATTTTATATATTTTTGTTTTCGTTTTTATATACATTTTTATGAATATTTTTATATGTTTTTATACACTTTTATATACGTTTTTATATAAAAAAATTATATCCGCTTTTATATGCATTTTTATAGGTTCTTATATAAAAACGGATAAAAATGCATATAAACACGTATATAAAAACGGATAAAAACGTGTATAAAAACGTATAAAAGTGTATATATTTTTATTCGTTTTTTATATATATCTTTATACGTTTTTATACGCTTTAATATACATTTTTAGATAAGTTTTTATCCATTTATATATAAGAACGTATAAAACGTATATAAAAATGATTTTTAAACGTGTATAAAAACGTGTATATAAAAGCGTATAAAAGCGTATAAAAATATATATAAAAACGTATAAAGTTGTTTTTAAAAACGTATGTTAGAGTATATAAAAACGAATAAAAGCGTATATAGAAAATAAAAAAAATTTAAATAGAAAGAAATTTTTAAAAATAATTAGAAAAGAAAAAGAAAACATATTTTTGAGTTAATTACAAACGGCCGTTAGCCAAAAGAATTAACGATGCAAATAAACGACTCTAAAATGTATGCTATTGAACTAAAATTTGAAGGTTTGATGATTATTGTGTTATTTTATTAAGATATTATCGATAAGTGAACATTTGAAAAATGTTGTTGCTATTAAATGTCATTAACCTTTTTTTTTTTTTTTTTTTTTTTTAAATTATTATGAGGGTTACACAAGTTGAGTAGAATAAAAGCTAACATTAAAGATTGTTGAATGACTTAATTTAGGTTTCTTCTCAACAACACAACGAAATGCGGCTACACATTAATTTGCAACCTTAGGATAAAAGTTACCGTTATAGCGAATATTACACCACTAGATATAACATTTCTATAAAATACAATTCATTTAGATTATACTAATGCGCACAGCAGCAACATTGTATAGTAATGACAATTTGTTTGTGTGTATTTATTTTATTCATTTTATATATATATGAATGTAAGTAAGAGTGGATAAATTTTGTGGATTGAATTAATTAAATATTTAAATAATTAATCGATTGTATTAACTTTTATAAATAAGAGTATTTTAGTTAAAAAAAAAAAACCATTATATATTTGGTAAGTTTTAAAGTTTTTATAACAAGACTAAAATTTGACAATTTTTTCTTTATATGTGTAAAGATAAAGATAATTCTTTGAGACTTTTTAACAAAAACAAACAATTTAGGTAGATAACTATTTATTTAACATATTATAATTCTTAAAAACATTATGCGAATCAAACATGTATAAGTTATTGGGGAGAATCACCTGTAGAAATGTAGTTAACATTCTTTTTCTCATCAGATGAAGATTATTTTTTTTCATTCGTCAATAAACTTGTATCGTTAGTCGCTTTGTGTTACAGTTACTAAAAAAACCTACATCGTTAGTCCTTTATCGCCAACGATTAAAAATAACTTAAAATTTGGTTATCTTCGCTAAACTTGCGTCGTTGGTCCTTTATAGTAACATTCGTTAAAAATAACTTAAAATTTGGTTTCTTTACGCCGTCCTTTTTTCACGCTCGCACGTTTTACACGCTCGCTCGCTTTAACACGCCGTCCGCTTTTTCACGTTTTATCCGCTTTACACGCCATTCGCTTACATGTTTTCGTCGTTTTTCACATTTCGCCCGCCTGCACATATCCATTCGCTTTTACATATTAAATAGCTTTACGCGTTTCTTCCGCTTGTACATTTTCGTCCATTTTGCATGTTTCGCTTGTTTTACATGCTTTCATCCGCTTTAACACGGTTTCGTCCGCTTTAACACGGGTTCGTCTATTTTTCATGTTTGCATCTGCGACGTTTTCATCCGCTTTAACATGGTTTCGTCGCTTTTTCACGCCATCTATTTACACGCCATCCGCTTTGCGTGTTTCGTATATTTGCGCCAGGTTTTAGATGTTTTTACATTTCATTATGTTTAACACGCCGTCCATTTAACACGTTTCGTCCAGTTATTCACGTTTTCATCCATTTTCACATTTCATCCGCTTTGACAGCCATCCGCTTTGCGTTTTCGCTCGTTGTTTCACGTTTTCGTCCGTTGTTTCACGCCATCCGTTGTTTCACGTTTTCATCCGTTTTACGTTTTCATCCGCTGTTTCATGTTTTTCGTTCGTGTTTGCACATTTTGTGTACAAACGGATGAAATCGTGAAAAAATGATCGAAAAGTGTAGAGACGGAAAACGCCAGAAACGGAGGAAACGAAAACAGATTTAAAACGTGTTAAAATAAAAAAATTGTAAAACCTACAAAATCGCAAAACAATGAAAACGCAAAACGGATGTAAACGTGAAAACATACGAAAACGTGAAAAACTTACGAAAGCGTGTTAAACGGACCAAAACGTAAAGACGGATGAAAACGTGAAAACGGATGAAAACGCTGTTAAGCGGATGAAAACGTGAAAACGAATGAAAACGTGCAAACGGATGTAAACGTAAAACGAATGAAAACGTGAAAACCGATGAAAGCGCAGTTAAAATAGACCAAAAGTGTAAGGCGGACGACGTGGAAACGCGAAACGAACGAAAACGTAAAACGGATGAAACATGTAAAACGGATGAAACGTGAAAACGGACGAAAACGTGTTAGAACGGATGAAAAGTGTGAAAGGGATGAAAGCAGATAAACGTATCGAAAATGTGTTAAAACGGACGAAACGCCAGTGCACTGAAACGTGAAAATGCAAGAAAACACGTAAAATGTATTTAACACGTAAAAGCGAATGAAAATGTGCAAAACGGCGAAATGTGAAAAATGATTTAAACGTAAAACGAACGAAAACGTAGAAAGCGGATAAAAACGTGAAAAACGGACGAAAGCGTGTTAAAACGAATCTAAAACGCAGAAACGCATTTAAAACGCGAAAAAGGACTAAACGTAAGAAACCAAATTTTAAGTTATTTTTAACGATCATTCTTATAAGCGACCAACGACGCAAGCTTTAGCGTGAAGATAACAAAATTTTAAGTTATTTATTAACGATCGTTAAGATAAAGGACTAACGACGCAGGTTTTTTTAGTAACGCAGACACACAGCGACTAACGATAGAAGTTTATCGACGAAATGAAAAAAAAAAAAGAATCTACATACAACGAGAAAAAGTGGATGTTAACTACACTTGCGCGATTTACCCAAGTTATTGAACTTTTGCTACATCAACAAGTTTAGCAACAAAAACAGTGAAATCAGGATTTGGTAAAATAACCAAACAAAAAGACCATTTTTCTCCATGTTACAAGATTAAACATTTACATCAACATCATATATAGAGTCAAGATACACCAAATGCATTTATCAGCTCATATATCTATGGCATCCATATCCCTATCACCAGTGATGTAACATAAAGTCAAGATTCCAATAATTTGGTATAAAGGTCAAAATTAATACTTCTTTTTGTAATGAAAGAACATATTTTTTGACTTAAAGTTAATACAGCACCCACAATTGACTTGTCATTCATAACCAAGTTTTTTTTTGCAGATTTTTCTGCTATTATCCAACAACAATAAATGGAGCCAATTAAGTATAAGAGCACTCGGTGCGTCAAGTTATAGAGCAAGTTATAGCCCTATCGCGCTAAATTTACCGGCAAAGTTATAAGTTTTTTTTTTTTTTTTTTTTTTTTATTCGGTTAAAATGTGAGCTAAAGAGTACTTTAACTTGAATGATGATGGGATGGCGTTTTTTTGATTAAGTTATAGGTTCAGAGTTATAGGCTCATGTGCACCTAGTGCTTTGAGTATCTAAATTGAGGATCATAACCCACTGCACCCCAACAAAACTTGCTATATCTAGCAACATTCCAAACCAATGTTGCTCTTCAAAACTTAAATACCATAGATAATTTAAATGATAAAAAAGGGTTCAGTAAAGAAAAGAAAAGAAAAGAAATACAATTGCGCCATAAAATTCCTTAATCTTCATATTATCCAACATCCAACAACTGTGACTTTGTTAAAGCCAATCACAGACCCTACTTGCCATAAGTGAACTTAACCACTAGTCTAGTTAAATACTAAAACAAAAGAAAGAACAAAATAACAAAGCGACCATTCATAAGATTTAAAAGCACCCACAAGACCTCCAAACTGTTTGATCAAAGCTTTTACCTTTATGAGCCTTGTGAGGTATGCTTGTAACAGCCAGAGTTGTAGCTCCATATATCCCCTAAACCCGTTAATAATATATACAGGAGCATCACTAGCTGGTCAAAGAAAGAGTCCACAGACAACATGTAACAAACTTCTCTTAAGGATTTTTAAGCGATTGTGGATTGCACAGGTACCCTAGGGTGGTTATGTTCACCTTCGTAGGTGACTATGAGCATTGTTGAATCTTCCAAGCACCTCTCGACGTGTTTTCTTGCCGGGCAACCTCTCATGCTGCTGCACTTGTAATAACCCCTGTGCATAAACACATTTTAGTTGGATTAACAAAAAGTACGCATTATATAAGGCAAAATCCCATTTGAAACATAGCAGAATAAAATGGTATCGAGCTCATGATTACAGTATATTTATGATACATATTTTGTTTTTTAAACAAAAATAGCCCGACATTAAGCTATCGAGGGGCTGATACTATTTGAAGAAAATCAGTTCATTTATATAAAAATGGTATCGAGCTCATGATTACAGTATATTTATGATACATATTTTGTTTTTTAAACAAAAATAGCCCGACATTAAGCTATCGAGGGGCTGATACTATTTGAAGAAAATCAGTTCATTTATATAAAAAACAAATAACAAAAGAATTAAGAAAGTACTCTTTTAGATCATACACATTTATGGAATAACTTTGATATATGTGGGACTAGGCGCATTCTTTATTTTATAACTGCAAATCGCAAATAAAACTTTTCTAAGGTATTCAAATGCACACCCGGCGGACAACATAGGTCCGCTCTCACATCTTTGGACCTACTTAACATTTAAAGAACCAATCATAGCAAGTGGCTGACAAAAATATAACCAAAGAATTCCCACGCTCGCATTTATACTTAATAGAGATGATTAATTATTAATCAAATAAAAAATAAAAGTATTTTGACCACCCAAAAATATCTACAGTCAATCTGTATGGTTCCCCTTCAAAGGGTTTTCAAGTCTACTGCACCAAAGAACCCGTGAATCTTCCATGTTAAAACCAATTGGCAAGTGGCAACAAGAGGAGTCATGTTTGAATTCACATATATAAAGAACTAGTTGCAATGTGGTCAATGGTACTAGTGCGTCAACTTCATTCTCCTAAAATGGAAGTTCCATCATCTATTACGGCCCAAATACATAATACAAACAACAACAACAACAACAGACCCAATCCCGGCGGTATGGGGAGGTGAGTAAATGTAGACAGATCCTACCCTACCCTGCAGGTAAACGTGAGTAGGAGACTAACTTCAACGAGGCCTCCGGCAGTTGTATGTGTGCGGTGATAAAGTAAAGAAATAAGAGCAAAAGACATAAAACAATAAAGCACAAACGCAGCCAAAGAAAGCATACCAACAAGCAAACAAAGCATAAAGGGAAAGAAAACCGCGTACAAGCACACACAGAGGCCAACAACAAAGCGCATAGAAAGCAAATAAGCAAGACACACCTAAAAGCGAGACCAACTAATGGGGCACAGAGCAAAGCAACCAAATACATAATGCACAATAAAATAACATGCCGGTCAGCACACATTATGTACTACAAGTATTCATTAACCCAAGTTTCATTTCGGTTCTTAATTCACAATAATTTGCAAGTTTGCATCTTCTGAAGCAAAACAAAAGTACCTTGGATGCGGAGAACCCTTGATAGGCTTTTGACCATACTTTCTCCAAGAATACTCATCAGGAGGGATATCCGCAAGCTTGTTACTAATAGCAGGCACTTTGATTGACCTCTTAATCCTATGTTTTCTGAAAAATAAAACAAAATAACACGAATTAGACCTTAACACTTTAAAAGTATAAAAATCAATAATAACCCCATAAATATATTTAGTTCATAAGTATAAAATGTATAACAATAACCTCTTTTTCGAGCAATGGCATCTACCAGAACTCCCACATTTCACACTCCCATCATCTCCTCTAACCGAACACCTCTTTTTATGCTGATACGTAGCTTGATCAGCTGAACGAGATGACCCAATCAATCTAAAAGACCCCCCATCCATATTAGCCACACTTCCTTCAATACTCAATGAAGACATAAAAGACCTATTGGACGACATTGTAGGGGTGCAAGTAGAGCTATCAAAATTCAAACTAATTCCACTACTCAAACTCATTCCACTATTACTACTACGCCGATACATCATCTCAGCTTGCTGTTTCAGTTTCTGCTGTTGTTGAAGGAAACTGTAATTAGTACTACTAGGGTGAGGCGTATTTTGCGGAATTTGAATGGGAGACTGATGATAGCTCTGGTGTCCTAAAGTAAGAGTGTTCTTGACAACATTTGACCCAAACTCTTGCACAGGATGTGATTCTAACATAAGTTGAAGTGGTTTAGGTGGCTGATGGTTAATGATTGTAGTAGGCTTATCTAACAGTAAATTTTGAGGAATAGGGGTTGGATTTTTCTTAACCATTCTAACCCTAGCATGACCTACACCCTTATCAAGTAAAGATACAACTTTCTTGAACCTAACTACTGCATCTCCTGTTTGAACCATTAAATTCTTGTACTGAACTTGATCTTGAGGCTGACTTAAAAGACTCAACATTTTGTGGCAACTTTCAACTGCTGCTCTGTTAACAGCTTCAACCTCTTCCATTTCTCAAAATCACAATTACTAAAAACTTAAAACTATATAATAAAACACTAAAAATCCATTAAAGAATTACAGAAAATTTATTTATTTCAATAGCCTCAAACTCCTTCAAATTTCACTAAAAATCAAAATTAACAAAAACCCAATTTCAAAAATCCAAGAAACTTAAACTTCGTACCAAAACACATAACAGAACTATAAATTAACCATATCACAACTCATAAAAACACCCAATTTATAAAAAAATAAAAACTACAAAAAACCCAACTTCAAAAACTCAAGAAAATTAAACTTTAATACAAAACACTAAAAACCCATGACAGAACTACAAAAATAACATACCATAAGTCACTTAAAAAAAACCCAAAAAGATAAGCTTTTGTAAACAAAATCTTAACCAAATTTACCTTTTTTCTTCTGGGTAGTAGTAATTTGGTAAAATAAGAAAAACCCAGAAGAGAATTAGTGTAAAATCAACTCTAAATAGCAGAACAAATGTGATAATATTTGGGTATTTTAAAGGGTTGTATATATAAAAACAAGCCCTAGAAGTAGAAGAAGAATCTTGAAAAATGGTGTTTGAGAGAAAGAGGTGTGAAACTGAAGACTTATTTTGTTGCTGAACTCACACACCTCAAAGAAAAAAAAATATGGCATGTTTTTATATCTTTTTATAAAATTTTCTAGAGGTGAGTTTATATAAAAAATTGAAAGAATGATGATTAAATAATAAGTAGAGAGTAGCAGAGCAGAGGAAGTCAGAAGAGAAAACTGCCGTATGTGTCACATATTTCAAAAGTGGGTCCCACAAGAGATTGAAAAGAATATTTTTTGGTTTTTTTTTTATGATTTGTTTTGGTTTAGTTTAACTAAAAATAGATTTTTAGGTCGTTCGAACATTTCACATATTCAATGAATAAATCTTTTTATTTTATAAACTTATCGTTTACCATAAAAATCTTGAAATAGTTTGGTTCACTTTGAATATTTTACAACACATAACATGCCAAAAATTGTAATAATTGTAATTATAATGTAATATGTTTGTAATAATTGTAATTATACTAGTATAATATTTGTAATATGTTTTCTAATGTGTGCTTTAGAGGCATAATTTAGGTACACCAAAAGAACTTAATGACTCATGTAAAAAGACTTGAGACTATATAAAGTACGTAAAACGTCTTTTATGTGGATTCTAAAGTCGTTTTAAATGGTCATTGAAATCTTTGTGTGATTAACTTGTGCCCTTAGGCACAAGTTAGAAAAATTCATGTTTTAAATGTAATTTGTCAAAGAAAAAAACTGACAAAATTGCACTTGTCTGGTTGAGTGAAAACGTAATGTAATTAATAATAATAATAATAATAATATTATTATTATTAAAAGCGAGAAAATGGAGACCGACCTTTTGGGTAGCTCTTGTGAGATTCTTGCCCAAACCTCACGAAGAAATTGGCGGTTATATTTCACTCGTGTCACCAAAGAGGTTGAATCCACCTTCGCTTATCTCGCTGACGGATGGCCCTTCGGAGATCGCAAATGGAAGACCATACTTGATTAGCTCGTAGTAGTCCCGATGGTTGGGGTGGAGGCGGACTATGAACGCTAAAACCCACCGGTGTGTTTTATGTTATCGTCTGGGTGCCCCTTTTCTCCACTCGGTGTCGTGCTCTCGCTTGTTCCAAGGTTTTACGGTGATATCTATGGGGATCATCTTTGTATCATCGCGCAGTATTATTGGTATTAAACATCGACATAATGTGGTGCGTGACACTCACCGATATCCGCTACCGGGTGGGGTTTCGGCTCGTAAAGAAGTTGATATCGGGCTTTATGGAGAGGGACCAACACCTCGCCCAGCAGACTTGTTACTTTACTCGTGGGAGAGCCTTGATGTGTGTGTTGATCTTCTTGGGTCATCGCCCTTGCAAACCGGCATGGTGACTTTGTGGCGGGCGTCGTGATTGAGTCGCACAACGCAAACGTGTCAAGACGAAACCAAATGTCTTGATATTGGATATAGGTTCATCCTTTCTTCTTTTGGTGAACTCGAGAAGGAGGCGGTGACCTTCTTGAACGAATCCGAAAGTTCTCGGTCACTCAAGATATTGGCTCACGTGGTCTTAACTATATTTTTAGTAGGGTTTGTTTCTGAATTCTTCAGAGGGTGGGGGCAGGTTAGTCTCTCGGCTCCCACTAATTTCTTGAATTCTTATGATTTTCGATGAAGTGATGTTTATTAAAAAATAATAATAATAATAATAATAATAATAATAATAATAATAATAATAATAATAATAATAATAATAATAATAATAATAATAGTAATAATAATAATAATAAAGTGATGTCTTGTAAATACTATGTTCTTCTAATAAAGTGATGTTTAAAAAAAATTTAAAAAAAAAAAATAATAATATATTTCACGCAGGTTACCAAAACTGCGGAACCTAAATGTTTCTTATCTCCTCGATAGATGCTTTTGTGGAAATCTCAAATAGAGTATCACACTTCTAATTGGATTATGGCGGTTCCGATTTCTTGTTTAATACAGACTATAAATGATAAGACTTATCGTTGTGTGTTATGTTATCGGTTGAATGTTCCTTTATTTTTGTTTGAAGCGCTCAACTTGCTCCAAGTTCTTTGGGGAAAAACACATGCTATAGTTTACAAGTATAAAGAAGGAGACTCTTTTAATATGACTTTCTAAATAACTTTTGTGGATTGAAATGTCTCAATGTTTAATCGCATTAATAACAAGACTAATTGAAGACATATGCTTCGTACATAAGCTGCAATTCGCAGCTTAGTAATTAACTAATTATACCTAATCAGCTGAATCTATAAGCAAAACAAGACACTTTCTGGACATGAATGTGCAAAATCGTATGCAATAACTGTAACTAATAGAATTCAAGTAACAATGTGATGATATTTTATAACGAAACATTATTATATATGTGCGTGTATAGCTTAAAAAGATTCAATTGCTTGTTTATATTATGTTGGATTGGTTGTCCAACTTCTCCAATATTCTCTTGTAGTTCAAGTTTTACTCATGACAAAACTTGTAATCATCTCTTTATTCGTTTCATACAAAAGGCACCAAATACTTTTTTATAAATTAACGTTATACAACGTTATTTCTCATCTTTTAATATTTTAAAACATTTTTTAGGTTAAGATTTCAAAGTACCAAATAAAAGTGGTTGGTTCGTAAGCACATATACTATCATATTTCAATTAATAAAATTAGACGAATACCTGTGTATAGCAACAAATTTTATAGTGACAAACAATTATAATTGCAATATTGTGGATAAGATTTTGTATAACGTTTATACATACGACGTTATATAATCAAATTATAATTGAAAAAGGTTGTAACATGTGGATAGTTTAACTAAAAGAACAATTTTTAAATGTATCAAAAATCAAATAAAAACATTTGGTGAAACTAAAACTGAAACAAACATCAATTTTGAAATAAGGTGTCTTATATAATAAAGTTTGTTGAAGAATATTTAAAAATGATTAATATTGGTATTAAATAAAGTCTTCCATTTAAAAATTTAAAACCACATTAAAAAAAATTAAAAATAAAAAAGTTGTCATACATGGTTTTTTTTTTCTTTTTTCTTTTTTTTTTAACATCGTTAAGCCATTATTCTAGAGGCAATTGCATATATACCCACTAAAATTGCATATTTGCATATATATTTAAAACATGCTTAAGTTGTATTGTACATCATGCATTAAAAACTTGTATTATGAAAAAATATGCAAATTTTTAAGTTTTAGAGAGTATATATGCAAGTCCCTCATTCTAATTAAGAAAACATTGTCTGAATTTTTATGTTTGAAGTAAATGAAAAAATTGAAATTTAAATTTCAGAAAGGCATTTAAAAAATTGTACATTACTTTAATTTTAAGAAAAAATATTTTTGCTTTATATGTAACTGATATTTTTTTAACGACAAAAATTTACTATGTTTTAACCGAATACAACTGCTAATGTGTTACCCATGCAATGCAAGTATATTAAATACTAGACGAATATTCGCATAAAGCAACAATATATAAAGTCAAATAATTATACTTACGAACTTATTTTGGTATGACCTTTGATGCAATAATTACGGGTTTAATTTGTATTGATTTCTAGAAAGAAAAAAAAAACTATATATGAGTTATAAATGAAAAATAATAAAATTTTGATAATTAAACTATTAATTTAGTAATGGATCTTGTTCCGGACTTTTTAGATATACATATTATTTATTTTTAAGTTTTTAGAGTTTTGAAAAAAAAAATATTCATGCTTTATATATAGTCTAGATATAAATAGTGTTCTCTATTTCTGAAATTTTAAATAATAATTGCTGAACTATTTACTTTTATCATCATAAAATACTGACAAAATTGGTTTATACGGACAAGTTATATGCATACACAATACACACACATGTGTGTGTTTATTTTATAATGGGGTGCCCAAAATACATATGCTATTAAAAGACTATCAATATGCATCCAAACATGTATGTAACCTTATCAAAATAGTGACAAGTGAAAAACAACAAAAATAACACTTTACATTGTATAGTCTCTCACTTTTAAGTTATATTTAACGGTTTATAAAGGAATAGATAAAAAAAATAGTTTAACTATTCAATTCAGTTAACTAAGGCGGGGTGTTATGGTGAAGGTGATCATACACGATGGGCCTTTGTTGGCACGTGAAACCCATGACGGGGATGTTTGCTTGGCACGCGAATGTGGAAAAGTCGTTTCAGTGAGGGACTTCATCTAATGAAAAAAGAGGAAAAGGTGTGACGGGTATTTTTTTATTATTATTATTTTTATTTATGAGTGTGTGTGAAATATATTGTGTGATATGTTTATATAAAACGAGCTACTTTTATTTGGTTAGTTACTTGACGACCATTACGGCTAAAAATTGAAGATAAAAGATGGGTCATGGGTGTTAAAAACTAATGTTACAACCTCTTATAGAGGTAAAGGAAGGTGAACATTCTGGGTATGTTTGGTATGATATTTAGAAATTTGAAATTGGGCCTTTATTATAAGCCGAAGTTGAAATTTGTATTTTTGTAAACTTGTTTGGCAAACGGGTTGGGGCTTATTATTGCAAAATTACTAAAAATGACACAATTAAATGAGTTTTATGGTATATGTTAGATAGTTTGTGGGTAAATATGTAATTTATGGTTCATTAGCCCCAGGCTAAAGTTTTTAGCCCTTTTTATGTGGTTGGGGCTTATAGAGGCTTATGACTTCATAAGCCCGCGTGACAAATAGGGCTTATTTTATAAGCCGACTTATTTTAAAAACCCAAGCCCCAATAAACCCCTGTAAGCCCCTCCCCAAACACACTTTACATGTAGCATAATAAAAACAACTTACTTAGTTACTTTTAGCATTTTTTTTTTCATTTTTATAATGTATAATGAACTTTGAATGCCTGTTTGGTTAGACTGGGTGTTATGATCATTAAGACATTAACCTCATCATTTTTACATCAGCATCACATCATAATTCAACACACTACAAAACTCACCATCAGACAGGTGTCATGATCATCACCAAACAAAAAATATAAAAATACCTAACTTTATAGAAACATACCGCACAATTTACTCGACAAATACCCACACAAACAAAAAGATGGGAAATTGTTCGGTGATCTACACCACCAAACCATTGCAAAATTCTGCCATGGGCGCGCAGTTAAAACATGTGCTAAAGAGATGGCACATGAAAAGTGAATGAGATTGTGGTAGACCACCTCTAAGTAATCTTAGACATGATGAAATAAAAAAGGAACAAAATAGAAGATATCATAAAATAAACATAATAACTAAAGAGTTTATATTTGAATATGTATGCCCTTTAACATCATTTTACATATTATTATTACAACTACAGCTATTCTATCAAACACTTTTATAAAATAAATTGCTACTCCTAAATGCTTACTGTTAACTACTACTGCTAACTGCTACTACTAATTTTTACAAACAAACCTTATATTGTCTTGTTTAGTTGTCATTGTGAAATATGATTAATGGACGTAGAATATCAATGAAAATAAATGAAAGACTAAAATACACGTTGGTCCCTAAACTTGTATCGAGGATCGCGATGGGACGAACCACGCACTTTTCATCGCTAATGGGTCCAAACAAGACCCATTAAATGCCATTCGTCCCTCGACCAGAATGGGACGGTCAAGCCAGGGTATTATAGACCATTCACTTTTTGACCCAAGCTAGTTAAATGTAACCCAACCTTCAACCATATATGTATGAGCGAGCAAGAGTGAACCCTAAAATACAATCAACACATTCTTCCCAAAGCAAAAGAAAAACAATAATGGCACAAAACGATAAGGGAAGGGTTTGTTGAGTTCGTTGAGGAAAGCGGTACACAAATGAAGCGTTTGGGTGTTAAGAAGGAGAAGGAAGAGGATGACATCTTGTTATCAAAGTTTAACGATTTGGGAGAAAGGATTACAAAGCTGAAATTTTGTTTAAATATCTTAAGGAAAGGAAGGAAAAGAAGGAAAAGCGATGATAGGGAGAGTTGTGGGTCTAGCTAAGTGTATGTTTAGATGATATTAAACATTTGTAGTTATTGAAATCGATGAATAAAATTTTGTGATCTTATTTAAGTAATTGTGTTTGAAATCGTTTTGCATATCTTAATAGGTTTGACTTACCCAAGTTACAATTTGTTGGTTTCATAAGTTTGTTTGACTTTGGTAAGTCAAAATTCAAGATATTACAATACACAATTGTCAATACATTGTTGTTTCTTGCTAAGCGTTTGCCTTTTGAACCCGTGTTTTGAAACCACCGCTCTAATTTTTACGATCACGGGTGTTTGGTTTTGTCAGTATACTTTTGCTTGATAAAAGGGCCGTTTGGTTTAGGTGATACAAGCGGATGTTTTATTTGATACATTATGATTTAGGGCCATAGTATTTGCATTTTCACCACATCTTTTTAAACCATTGCCTTTGCTTTTCTTGATACAAGGGGTGTTTGGTTCTCTTGATTAAAGTTTTGTGATACAAGGCCTCGCTTGGTTTCTTGATACAAGGGCACGCTTGGTTTACTTATACTAATAACACTAAAATACAACCCATATCACAATACAACAGATTCAACAACACATAACCCAAATGATATTTTATCATTAATAAATTACGTTAAACATCATAACCAACTACATCAAATCTAATTTACATACCATTTTAGCAAAACTATCACCTAAAAGGCGCCTTTATCTACCCCATGGAAACCAAAAATTCGGGCATTATGTTCAAACCCATTTTCTTAACAAACTCTTGGTTGAACCGAATACCTTTCATCTGTTTGACCAACAATGCTGTATGAGTTGGGCAAGTTGGTTTAATAATGCCTAGACTAGATTTTGTTCAACAGATCCACACGGTCAAGTGCAATTCCACGAGATCGAGCTTGATTCTCTTGTATCGACTCCCTACGGTTGATGATTCACTTCTTGAGATCTTGGCGACCTTGAAGAAGTAACTTCCTTAGAATCCTTCTTGGCGGCCTCATCTTCAAACCAGATAGCCATCCGATCATTAAGATTTGGCGAATCGGCCGCCTCCATGAGTTTGTTTAAAATGGGAAATCGCCATTGGAAAGTTTTGTGTGTGGAAAAAGTGGTAGATGAGTATCTCGTTTGGTGTGCACTAGTTAATATCGTCTCAGTAAGAGACGTGAAGGTTTAATAGTTTCCTTTTTCACACTCGGTCCACGACTTTGTGTTGGTTGCTTGTTGTCAATTTGTCACACTTAAAACTCCCGCCCAATATTCACTTTAGGATACAATTGGTCCCTCGAGTTGCCAACTTAGTAAAACCATTAGAAGTTTGACTTTGTTAAGTCAAACTTCTAAAACATATCAAATTATCAATTCACTCTAAAACAAAATATTTAGTAATGGTTTTGCAATATTGACTTTACAAAGTCAAATACCATTGTATATATTATTGAACATTCCAATAGCCATCCTCATCATCAAACTTCAAATACCATTATGACTTTTGCACTTAATGTTCCAAAGGTTTTCAATCCTTCGACATCACAACTCTAGTTCACGATTAACCCATTCAACATTTTCAAGTATTGACTAACTAAAGTAAGCGGAAATGCGGTTTTACTTGCTACAATCAAATAAAAGCGGAAATAAGCGTGTTTACGACTGAAAAATCAAATAGTGTTGAGATACACAAACATGGCAATTTAGGAATGTTTTATTTGATACATATTCATTACATCATTACACTTACTCTCGATCTAGCATTTTCAAATTCGGAGATGACCGAATCATTCCAATGGTGAGCAGCTACCATAACACTATTCCCAAAATCGACACCGGACGACTTAAGGTTAATCGTGAAACAAAGGCACCTTCATCCTAGGATTAGCTTCATGTATCAACTACAAGAAGTTTCTGATTAAATTTCATTCTTGTTACACATCTCTATAACATTATAAGTTGTAAAAGCGAAATTGTTCTTCTGGCAATCACCAAAATCCAATGTAAGGGTCTCAAGATTTTGAAGTCTTGTCAAGTGAAAGATATCGGATGTTGTGATTGTGGTCACAACATTATAACGACCTAATGACAAATGTAACTTCTTCAAATTCCCAAGTTTTGCAATATCCCATAGTCTCATCTCGTTAGTACTAGGACGATTCATTTAAGAGACTCAGTGAGGACAACCAAGAATAAAGTCCCAAACTGTGCAGCTTAGAAAATTGACATGAATCAATTCTAGGCTCGATGATTTGGATAGCCATGAAAATATTCCAAAGTAGCCATAGCACAAACATGAAGTACGGATGTTTCAACTCATCTGCGAGTAAAGTTGGGTTGGGAACGTAATCGGGTCACCATACCAGTTGTAATAATCGACTCCTCAACTCCATTGTCGACCAAAACAAGAGCCACTCATGAATGTGTTCATAATGAAAGTTGTCTATTCAATAATTGATCTTGGCTCTAAAGAAAGACAAACTTTCTTATTGGACCCATAAGCCGATTTAAGAATCTAGTAACAAGCCTACCATCAAAATCGTATGTTAAATAATAAAAGAAATCCTCATCAAGTATGACATCGGTGAGCAAAGTCCACTTGACCTCGGTTTCTCGCTAAACTAGAGGTTCTCACCGCTTCTAACAAAGGCAACCGATTCAAAATGTTAGTGATCACTTCATCGGCATGTTGGTAAAGCGATCGTCGAAATGGTTTTGTTGGAAGTTGGGTTGGTCTTTGAGTTAAAATGAGGATTTATATTCTTGATTCGATTTGCGGTTTATCTTTTCGGATAATGTGGTTTTATGTGATTGGCAAAGTTGTTTGTTGGGTGGGGTATTTGTTCATGAAATTAAATCTGACGATGTCGGGGAAGAAAGCGGCTAATATCCATACTACAATTGGTCCACTGGGTTGAAGCTTGGGTCAAAAAGTGAATGATCTATAATACCCTCGGTTTGGTATCCCAATTACGGTCAAGGGACGAATCGGCATTTAATGGATCTTGTTTGGACCGGTCGCGATGAAAAGTGCGTGGTTCGTCCCATCGCGATCCTCCGATACAAGTTTAGGGACCAGCGGTGTATTTTAGTCTAAATGAAATATATCAAAAGTGTAAATTCATGCAAAATGGAATGTAAAAGTGCGGATGTCTGAGAAAATTGGAAAATCGAACAAAATCGAAAAACAAAAATTCAAAAATCGAAACCGATTGAAAAATTGATGGTTCGGTTTACATACTGGAGAAACCAAAATTCTGATTCGGTTTGTTTTCATATAAAACCAAACCGAAAAAAACCAAGCGATAAAATACATATAATCATTTTTTAATTTTTTATTTTTGGTTGGTAGCAATGGTTTCGACCTTTTGGACGTCTAATCGACAGGGTTTGAACTCACCGCCACGGTACTCAACCCGATTAAAGCTCTTACTTTTCGGGAGGTTGGCATGGCTAAAAATACATATAATCCTAAAACACTCATATATAAATATTGCTTTTTGAAGGTGTCATTTAAGACGCATAAATAATTTCTTATAGGATTTTTCGTGGTAAGTAGCTTTTTATTGTTATTATTGTGTCAATTTATAAAACATAATCAATTATCTTATACTGTAGTATTTTTCTATTGTCATTAGTTTCTTATGTCATTATAGTGTGTTTACACACCCCAATTTACTTTTTGCGTTGAATGGAATTCACAGGGATAGATCATAGCACCACATTCACGATTATATTGAACGACCTAAAGTGTCGTTTGAAAAGAACATCGTTTGATTTATTTAAACAATCGAGTTTACAAAGTATAGGTCCCAAATGTTTACAAAGTTTGCGGAAACATAAATATATTACAAGTCCAAACGATGTTTTGAAAGAAAGTGCCATGATGTACAATGATGTAAGTCGGCCTTGCGACTCAAAGGTGGTTCCTTAACCATGCCATGATGATAATGCCTTAGTTACGAAAATACATTGCTAAAGCGGTCAACAATAATGTTGGTGAGAAATCATAGGTTTATGTAAATGTTTTATACGGCTACACAAGTATAGATCGGGCATGAAAATTATGTCACGTAAAATGTTACGGGCATGACAATTATATCACGTAAAATGTTACAATTGCTTAAGCGCATGATCACAAAGCTCGGGCCGATGTATCGCCCAACAGTGTCTTGCCAAACAACTCTAATAATGTTCATGAATGAAATGCATCAGTATGACAATTGGGATTCACCAACCGGATGGGCGTCACCTCGATAGATCTATCCACCACACACGCTTCTAGGAAATTAACTCATGCATTAAAGTGGGGACTTTTAATCGGCAACGTTGTAACTCAAGCAATGTAAATGAATTTAACATACTTGGTATCGTAATAAAATGTTGTGCAATGTATTCTCCCGTAGGTTTGAAATAATGTAAAACTTGTAAAAGCGGGCTATGAAAACTCACTTGATAAACGGTATGATGACAAGAGTGAGTACATCGAGGTATAGCGTGATACTTTAATCTGGACCTATTACGAATGATATGATATGTAATGAGTTGCAATGTAATGTTATGCATGCATTTCGTATGTTATTTATACCATTTGCGAGTTTGAAAATATTACTTATCGTCGAAAAATACTCTTTTGACGTCTTGACCCTTCAAAAGCCCGACTTTACAAGTATTTACGTCAAAATGTCATCCTACAATGGTTTTATAATGATTTATAGTGAAATTATCACTTTTAGTCGCAAAACAATGTCGTGAATTTTCATGAAATTAACAAAAAGGCTTTGGAAAACTAGTCGTAAAATGGTGTCGTCGATCGTTAGAAAACGAACTCGACGGTTTTGGAAAGTTTGTATCGAAATCTAGAAGTTTCGATTCGGGAGTTTTAAATCAAAAGGTCTCGAACATAAAGATAATAAGGGTTAAAGATGGTGATTTTGGCTAATTGTTATGTAAAAAGTGAGTTTCGGCCAAGTTTAAACATCCGTAATTAATTTATTACAACTCCGCTATACAAACGGCTTGTCGTTTTGAAAAATATGCCCGGTGATCTTAATTTTATTAGAAGACATTTCGTTTCAAAAAGTTCCACATCATTGATAAAACAATGCTTTAACATGGTCGTTTCATTAACGTAACACTTGTAAAATAATATAGTTTTTCGAAAAATAATAGTTCGGCAATTTTATGAAAACGTGCACATCTTTGTCGTTTCAAATCCGTTTTCTCGTATAATACGTCCTTAGCTTCGTATCGAAGTATACTAATATATTTTGATAAGTCGAAATAATTTGTGAAGCTTAGGACTCGTTTTGACCCGAATAGAGTAAAAATAGTATCTTTGAAATTTGAAAATAATATATTTAAATCGCCAAACTTTAAAAATTCATAACTTCTTCGTTATAACTCCGTTTTATCCGTTCAAGCGACCACGGATTCGTTTTAAAGTATATTTTCTAAATATCATGGCCAAAAAGTCGTTGCCTACTGATCGGATTTTCCGAAAATCAAAACAAGGACAGAACACATTTTATACGTTATCGAAAATAGTTTTCTCGTACCAAACCTATTCTAATCCCTTCAAATCAACTCCAAAACTAATCTAATCCTACCATACACCTTCTTAGGGTGTCATGGGTTCCTAATCATCATCAAGACCAAAGTATACCAAGGGATAATTATAGGATGACCATATATATATATATCTAAAATCATGTAAAAATGGTATAAACAACACAAATCATGCATGCTTGCTCCAAAATGAAAAGATAAATATGAGATGATAAGGAAACATGAAAAATGAAAGAAACATGCTTACTAGTTAATATGATGAGGTGATAAGAACCAAGGTTAAACCTAAACACTCTTGGTTTTATTGCAAAACCTTATAAAGTGTGATTCTAGATTGTTTTAACACTTGAGAAAATTTTGTGATGATCCCTCCTAGCTTCTTGATGATGACCGGTTATGGAAGACCCAAAAGGAGAGAAGGAAAAACTTTTTGACTTGATAATAATGAAGTGTATGAGTAAATTGTGTAAATAAGACTTTAGGTACATGTATATATCTAATAAATCATGAATCATACCAATCAAATAAATGCCACCCTATAGGGCCGGATTTTTGGGATCTTGCTTCCCAATTATTATTTTTTTTTTTATTTTTTTTTTTTATAAACTTGTATAAAATACTTGTATATAATTGTGTAAATATTGATAAAATGAATAAGTAAAAGGTAAATGGTAGATTTTTTGGTACAAGTAAGTTTTAATAGATCAAAATAGAATGTAATGAGATAATAAAAATTGTAAAAATACATTCCTTGTGAAATTTGAGTGATAAAATAATTATCGAGTAATTTTTAAGAAAAACGTCGTAATAATATAACTTTAACGATTTATGTACCAAATAAATTTAAAACACTAGGTAAACTCAAAATATAGTTTTATAAACTAAATGTAAATATAAAAATATATCGGGATCATTTTTGAAAGTAGCGGATTAAATATTCAAATAATAACTCGCGCGATAACGTTTATTTAATATATAAAAATTACAGCGTTAAATGTGAAATGAAATGTCATGAATGAACTATCATGATGCAAATGATGTCAATGAAATGTAGACTAATCTTAGTCCATATGAAATGTACGTGATGTTATGATCATGAATTCGCCGCTAAACCATAAAGGTTCTGCAATTTGGAACACGTAAACCTAGTTTACGATAAATGTTGAAATTGTAAGGCATGAATTGTTTTGAGAAATGACACGAAATTGCGAGTTGTCACATTGCCCAACAAAGGAATTCATCCACTGAATTGATCGTTATTAGGTCTATCGAATTTGAGTTTGTGATGAATATCGAGGAGAAGACATGGAGAAGTGTCGTTCTGGTTATCGATGATTGAGAGTGTCTGAACATCGTGAGTCGTAAAATATCGGATGAATCTCATAAGTAACACTTTGAATTTGGAATATGTGAAGATTTTGCTTGCACTAAGATTTATAAATAAGCGCTCCCAACATAACATAATCCCTCGAATTAGACATAGTTAGCTAGGCTATGTATAATTAAGGAGCGATGATGTGACGTTCGGTTTAGTTGTTATAACTCTCAATGTTTACAAAGATTTAAACCGTGTCGTTAAAGCGGTGCGTTAAGGAGCGAGGAAGTAAAATTCTTATAAGTTATAACAAATCGGAAAGAAAATAAATGCGATAGATGAGAATATTTGGGTCGAATTGGTTCGTCCGGTGTTTTCTAAATCGTACCACGCCTTTCAAAGACGGGTCCTTGTGCATAATTTGTTGCCCACTGTGGTTCTAATGGTTTCGACTTATGGGACATATCTCCAAATTTTTGCATCGAGATAACGATGTAGCTTATCTAACTATATGTTGTTACTTATGGCGATTCTTGATTTGTATGACTTCCTTGTTTGTTTCATGAATGAGTTATGGACTAATGAATCGGACTTTCTGATTTTATCATTGAATAAGTGATTGATACCTCGACCTTACGATTGCCTCAAATGGTGTAGTCAACATGTTCATGAGCTAACTATTGTTGCAAAGAAACTTGTCGATGGAGAATGACTTGCCTAACTGTTTCTAGAAAGTCATCTTGACTTGAGCATATTATCTAATGTGGAAATTGCTCTCTAGCTCTAACCATTGAAATTTGAGGATAGTAGCGATAATCATGTCCTAGTAGGTTTCATGGAAATCTGAAATGCCGTCGGCCTAAGATGAATCGAATAGCTTATAATAGGTACAAGCGAATTAATACCACGTGTCTTGTGTTAGATTTCAAAATGTTAAATCATCGGAAAGGACCTTATTGAAAAGAATAGATTATAGGTACAGTTGTGATTCCTCGCGTTTCTAATCCTATCGAATGTCATGACACAGTATTACTTGCCTAATGTGCTTAGTCTCTATGACTAAAATGTTTATTGTTTGATTATCAGTGTTTCTATACTCCATGTTGTAAAGTCACAAACCTTAAATATTTAAGTGAGGTGGTGTAGTGGTTGATTTTCAAGATTTGTTCGATATTGAGTGCTTCAAAAATAGTTCATCAGCGATCGATTGCTAAGCGGTCAAGTCTAAAAGACTAAAACTGCTCAAACACTAATGCAATTAAGATCGAGGAGTATAGAGTCTCCCAGGTCGTTATGTCCCAATGAGCTATCTGATGGATCAATCGGCGTTTAGTGATCGAGAAATTTGAGCGAAAAAGGGAATTGTGATTATTATAACTAAGGAAAATCCAACAAATTAAAAACGCATGTAAATGCAAATTAAAGAAAATAAAAAGATAAAACCTATTAAATAAACGCTATCACTATTTTTAAAGTGATGAGCGTTTAAAACCTAAAACGTGCGTTTAAATTAAAATCTACGACGTACTGAAATAAAAAGTGAAACTAAGTCAATATTAACCCTAAAAATATGAAAATGATGTTTTATAAACCTAATGATAAAGAAAATTAATAGAAAAAGAAAATTATTTTTAAAACTAATTATCTAATTAAAACTATTTTAACTATTAATTAATTACCTAAAATGCAAGAAAATAGGAAATTAAGCTAGAAAAATAAAATTATGAAATGGAAAAGTCTAAAATATCAAAATAGACTTTTCAAAACTATTTTATATTTTGTGACTATTTTCTATTTTCTAGGAATTTTAAACTATTAAAACTAATTAAATCACTAAAAATTACCAAATGAACTATGAAAATATGGAAAATTACTTTTTCACTTTTATATTTATTTAAGCCTAAGAAAATTGAAAACTTATTTTTTGAACCTTTTTCTAATTTTTGTATTAAATGCTATTTAAAAAGTATTAAAACTAATTAAAAATAGGAAAAATAGCAAAACGACTTATAAAAATCTGAAAATTTCAGGAAACTCTAAAATAATATTAAAGCTATGAAAAATGGAAAAGCAAGCACTTATGTGGAGAAATAAACAATGATCTCACAAGTGCTTATAAATAAACACTAAAATAAGCCAAAAGCTCACCAAAGCTACCACAATCGATCTGAAGCTATAATAAGCTAAATATACCTAATGCACTTAAAATCAACAGGCTATAACTCTGATAAGCAATATTTCCACATTTGATGTTTGTGAAATTAATTAAAAGCAATGGTATCACTGCAGACCAAGATTAAGCAACCAAATAAGCTACAAAGCAAAATCCAATTATTGAGTCTTAAACTAGACCTAGGTGACTACCTCTGACCAAAAGACCAGCCCTTTAAAAGCTTTTATAAGCTCAGTGCAAGCTTGTGTAAAAGCTGAGAAAAACTCAGTTGACACTGAGTTATGGAGCAGGGCAAATGGGACCTGTTTGGAGCTTATACCCAAGCTTATCCAAAAAGCTTAAAGCAAAAACAGATATTAGAGCTTAAAGACAACCAAGTGAACTACTTGTATACCAAAAATCGAGAACCTAAGGAGCTTTAATGAGCCACAATGCAGCTATTTGCACTATTTGCTTAAATCGACTTTGTGACATTTTGACTTTTGAAGGCATGAAACACATTTGACTTTAGTGAACTTTAGACCCAATTTGATGATGGATGATGAAGTTAAATGATGTTATAAAGCTATTACAACCTTTGTCTATTACTTTTAAACACAATCTAAGATTTTGGTTTCCAAAATCTCAACGATTCTTGTTGAGATTAATTAAGGTGATTTTGACTTTTTGGGTAATAAACACAAAAGTAAGACAGCTAAAGACTCAAATGAGTCTAACAAGTATGATCAAGCAAAATCGATCCTTTGCACAACCCTCTCGAGGCGACTTATTCGTGAACCAAACACCCCTTAACCTAATTGTATGAGCACAAACTACTCGAACTTTAAACAAGCTTGTAAATATTATCAAACTAACTTACTATAACTTAATCACTCTTTGTTTGACCGGGTTTTAACAAGTTTGCACTTACAAAAGCAGATTATGCACAAGAACATGAAAATCACTTACAATAGTCCACAACCACGTGGTTTGAATCCAAGTACCAGAGAACCACTACCTAAGTTTCAACCCACTAACTCAAATCCAACCCAATTCCATTCTTTGCTTCCCCCTTTAACCAAGTGCATCATTTTCAACCCGTTTTGACTTTTGTTGACCAAAGACCACTTTTACTTAAAAGCGAAATCTAAGCTTGTAAAAGCTATTATAAACTTTATAAACTTATTAGAGCGATAAATGAGCTTTTGAAGCTTGTCACAAGACTTAGTCTTATAAAATTACAACGATGGACATAAGCAGATGATTATAACATTAAACTGAAATTGATACTTGAAAGCGGTCTTAATACACTCAAATACTTTAAATTGATACACTTTAACAAAAGATTACAAGTTTGATACTAAGTTAAAGCTTTTAAATAAAAAGCGACATTAAAGTTAAAATAAAAACTAGAACACACTCCTTCTTGCTTCCAAATTGCTTATATATCCCAATGCTCTTGTATCTCTCCTCCGAATGTTTCCCAACGAGTTCTAGCCATTGGATGGCCTTGAGCCCGATCTTGACCGTTTAAACATGATTTTGGCGCCAAAATGGTTAATCGCCAAAATGGGGTTGATATGGTGGGTAAGGAGCATTTATTGATCCTGGATGTATCTTTGAGGAGGGGACATGGTGAGGTGATTGGGAGGTGGGTTGGTGGAATGGTGGTGGACATGGTGGGCGAGACAAGGGTGGAGGAAAACAGGGGAAAGGGTGTGGGTTGGTTTGATATGTTTGTTGGTTTGACGATTATTAGAAGGGGGTCAAATTCATATTGACGAGGGGTCCAAAGGCTTAAAGGCAGGGTCACTTGGGTTGATAGGGTCAAAATGGGTTTAAATGCTTAATAATTAGAGGACGAATGTGTAAAATCGAAAATAGAGGACCATAGTCGCAATTCAGAAAAGTTTATCCAAGGGCTGAAAATGACACTTTCAAAAGTACAAGGACCAAATTTTCAATTTGCCATTTTCAGAGGCCATTTTGCCAAAATTCAAACTTGAAGGACTAAACTTGAAATTTCTCAAACTTTTGATATTTTTCACCAAAGGACTTATTTTGACAACTTTTGATTTTAAAAGGACCTTTGGTGACTTTTCTTTTGAAATTAAACTCGGGGACTATTTTTGACAATTTATGAAACTTGGGGATGAAACGCAATTTTACAAATTTGATATGTTTTCATCGATTTTGATATTTTTGAATTTAAAACACATAAAACAACGATTGTGATATTTTGATCATTTTGATGTGTTTGAGTGTTTTCGAGATGATTTTGCGGTTTATTTTGTATAAAATGATGAGTATTTACACACTCATCAATCCTCCACATTTGAGATATTGCTAGTCCTAGCAATGATTTGAAAAACATAATGGATTTTAAACTCTTTACCAAAAGCCATTACTTGGAGTAGCCAAATGTTTCGATTCAAGTAAGAACCATGGTACAAATAACCATGTGATTTTGAGCAAACCACCGACTTTCAACGGTTTGATTTTGTCTTTACGGAAGCCGTACCATACGGACTAGCCAACTCTTAGATAAATCATCAACATTATCTTTGGTGAGTTGAATACCAATTATGGTTTTCCAACGCCTTTACCACAAGCCATAATCTTGCGGGCTAGTGACTCATTATCTTTTGAGGATGATGGGGAGTCAAGAACCATACAATTTTGGGCAAATTGCAAGCCATATAAGCGGTTTGAGAAATCTTTACCAAGAGCCGTTTGCTCTGGATTAGCTAATCCTTTTGTCTTCTGACAAAGCGGATGATAACTGATGAGAAAGTGTAGAACACTTACTCCAAAAAAATTTTTGCCAAAGCAGGGATTAGGCGGTATAATTACATGATAAAATTTGTGAGAATCCCCCACACTTAGAAATGAATATTGCCCTCAATATTCAAATCTGCAGTTATGCGAAACAAAAACGTGAAAGGAAATACTAAGGCCATTATTTAGAAAGAAGATTTTTTTTTTTTTTTTTTTTTTTTTTTAGAAACATGTGGCAACCCCCACACTATGGTGGTAGAAAGAGGTGAGAAGATGCAAATATGGGTGAAAACCCATATGGCATCTCTTGTTTTGATTCCCGAGTCGCTAGCTTGACTCGGTCCCGCATTCATTGGTTCATGGGGAAAGTTTGTAAGTCCGGACAACCATGGATGGAATGTCCTCTCAAAATAATGCTTCACTCGATGACCATTCACTTTGAAATTAGGACCATCGGGTTGAGATAACTCAATGGTACCATAAGGATAAACCTCGGCGATGGTAAATGGACGGACCAGCGGGACTTGAGCTTTCGAGAAAATCTTCAATCTTGAATTGAAAAGAAGGACTCGATCACCAACGTTGAAAAGCGGTTCTTGATTTTTGAGTCATGAATCTTCTTTGTCTTTTGTTTATAGATCAAAGAGTTCTCGAAAAGCTTGATCGCGGAGTTCATTTAGTTCATTCATTTGAACTTTCCTATGATCACCATTGTCGAATATCAAAGTTAGCATGCTTCAAAGCCCGGTATGCCTTGTGCTCGAGCTCAATGGTAGATGACATGCCTTCCGTACACGGCTTGTATGGAGTGCACCCGATGGGTGTTTTGTAAAATTTGTCGGAAGGCCCAGTGTCGTCATCTAGCTTATCCGACCAAGAGGCACGGTTTTTCAACCGTCCTTTCAAAATTCTTTTATCCCCGGTTAGAAACTTCCACTTGCCCACTTGTTTGTGGGTGGTGCAGCGATAGAGTGCGGTGAGTTACACCATACTTTTGCATGACTCTTGCAAATTGGTCATTGCAATCGTACCACGATCAGCGATGATGGCTCGTGGAGTTCCAAACCTAGCAAATAAATTTCAAGAATTTCACAACAACTCGGGCATCGTTGGTGGGTAAAGCTTTAGCTTCCACCCATTTGACAAGTAGTCAGCGACCACGGTATGTACTTATTTCCGTGAGAAGAAGGAAATGGCCCATAAAGTCAATGCCCGGATGTCAAATATCTCACACACTTGAATGGCGTTTCGCATTTCATTCCTTTGTGAGATATTCCGTGACGTTGACAAGCGTCCGCGAGTTTTAACGAATTCATGGGCATCCTTATAGATCGTGGGCCAATAGAATCCGAATCAAACACCTTCTTGGCGGTGTAGTTGGGGCTATGATGTCCCCAGTAGGTCCGTAATGGCAAGCCTTGAGAATGTCAATAGCTTCGACCATACACACATCGCCGGATGACTTGATCCGCACGATTTTAAACAAGTAGGGTCGTCCCGAAATAATGTTTCACATCTTTAAAGAATTTTTTTCTGGGACGACATCCCTTTCACCACAAGTTACCCGCATGGTAATTTGCAAAGTCGACAAACCATGGGGTAGAAGAGTCTCCACGAAAAGAAACCACATTGAGTGTTTCGAGAGGAAAAGTTTCATTGATTTCCTTTTCTCAAACACATTTTGGTGAGGTTCTCTAATCGGGAAAGATGATCGTGACGGTGTTCTCGGCTCCTTTTTATCACGGATGATGATATCAAATTCTTGTAGGAGGAGAACCCAACGGAGCAATCTCGGCTTTGCATCTTGTTTTGCAAAGAGATATTTGAGTCTTAGAGTGATCCGTATACACCACGCATTTGGTCAAGATAAGATATGGCGAAACTTCTCAAACGCATACACCACCGCTAATAATTCTTTTCCGTAGTGGTGTAATGGGTCCGAGCTTGATCATAGTTTTGCTCGCGTAGTGGATTGGTGGAAATGTTTGGTTTTGCGTTGCCCCAAGGCGCACCGATTGCAAAATCACTTGCATCGCACATGAGCTCGAAGGTAAGTCGGTCGGGGCAACTAGAATGGGTGCTTCCGTAAGCTTTTCTTAAGTGTTTCAAAAGCTTGATGCACTCGGGAGAGAAGATGAAAGGAGCATCTTTTGAGAAGATGGGTCATTGGTAGGCGATTTTAGAAATCTGAATGAATCTACTGATAAAACCGGCATGACCAAGAAAACTCTAACACCTTTGATGATAGTGGGATGAGGCGGTTTAGCAATGACATCAACTTTTGCTCTATCAACCTCAATCCCGTTCTTAGAAATCTTATGGCCGAGGACTATGCCCTCTTTGACCATAAAGTGGCTCTTCTCCCGGTTTAGACATAGATTGGTGTCTTCACACCTTTAAGCATTTTGTCTAAGTGGGAGAGACAAATCTAAACGAATCCCCAATGACCGAGAAGTCATCCATAAACACCTCCATAGTTTCCCGATCATGTCGTGGAAAATGGCCATCATACAACGTTGGAGCGTGCCGGGAGCATTGCATAAGCCAAAAGGCATACGTGCAGAGGCAAGCGTCCGTATGGGTGGTGAATGTAGTTTTCTCTTGATCCAGCGGATCAATGGGGATCTGAAGTAACCCGAGAAACCATCAAGGAAACAATAGTACTGGTTCGCTAATCTCTCAAGCATCCGGTCCATGAAGGGTAGAGGAAAATGGTCTTCTGGTGGCTTCGTTTAACTTTCGATAGTCAATACACACGCCATCCGTAACCAATCGGTGGAATTAACTCGTTCTCTTCATTCGTGACAACGATAATGCCACCCTTTTTGGGGCGCAATGAATTGGGCTAACCCAAGGACTATCGGAGATCGGGTAATCGACCGGCATCAAGAAGCTTAAGAACCTCTTGTTTGATAACCTCGTGAATCTTAGGATTCACCCTTCTCGACTTTGAATTGCGGCTTAAAGTCATCCTCCATTAAGATTTTGTGGTGCTGAAACTCGGGGTTGATACCCTTAATATCGGAGAGTTTCAAGCAATTGCTTGTTTGTGTGACTTCAAGACCTTTATGAGGCGGTTTTCTCCTCCTCGGTTAAGTCTTTAGCAATTATAATGGGTAATTTATCATCACCCTCAAGAATGCATACTCGAGATGAGGAGGCGGGTCCTTTAGTTCAACCTCGGGAAATGCTTGAGTAGATGTTTGCACCGATTTGATTTCCTCAATCGAGATTTCTTCGGAGGAGTGAAGGTAATGGATCTTCATTGAGCAGCGCTCAAGATAAAGAATATCCCTCCGAATCATACACACCATCAATTCCAGGTGAATTGATTCATCAATAACCAAGAATTCATCGATCTCTTCGGAAGGAAGTCACCTCCCTCAAGCGGGTGAGAGAGGGAAGAGTCGGCAATGATAAGTGAGAAGATGTGGTAGAATTCCACCCACGAATTATGAAGATAACCAAGAAACTCTTGAGTACTCCTCGACAATGTCAATTCGTCGACTCGATTAATTGATTCAATATCATAATTTGAGGTACCTCAAGTCGATCGAGGTTAAAGGTATGACTTCATTACCCACACGGAGAGTGATCTCTTGCTCAAATACATCGATAAGAGCACGGCCCGTCCTCGAAATCCCGCCCAACAATGAGGGAACTCGAGGATCGACATCGAAATCAACGACCACAAAGTCGGTGGGAAATGGAACTTTCCTACTTTCACGAATACATCCTCGGCAATGCCGAGAGGGCCTTGAATAGAGCGATCGCAAGCTCGAGAGTCATGCGGTGGGAATAAGTTCGGAAGAAAGTTGTTTCAGGTGAATCGGCATCAGTTGATGCTTGCACCAAGATCGGCAAGGCAAAGCATTCAATCATCCGGAAAAACACAAGGAAGAAGAAATTTTCGGGATCTCCTAGCTTCTCGGGAAGCTTTTTAACAAGACGACCGAGCAATTCTCATTCAAAGGAGTCTTAGCCATTTCAAATAGCTTTTCTTTGTTGCTCGACATATGTTTGAGTAGATGCAAACTTGGGCATTAACATGATGGCATCCATGACTTATGTCAAAGTGAAGTTCTTGGAAAATCGAAGAATTTTTCCAATTGATGACTAGCTTTCTCGGAGCTTTGCTCATGTAACCGTGAGGGATAAGGAAGAGAAGATTTGGATTTACGATTCTCAGCAGGAGCTACGGGAGGTTCAAAAACAACTCCTTGATTCGTCTTGGGTTCTTGGACCACTGAGGTTGGACTACAGAAGGTGGGACGTGTCTTGATACCTCTTGGGCTTGAATAATGCACCTTGTCCGTTGTTTCCTTGGTAACTTGACTAAATGCCACGGGAGGAGGGGCATTGGAGTCGTGAGGTCCATTGTGTTTTGGAGGTTCGCTTTCCACTACCTTCGGGATAGAAGAGGAAGAAGAGGTAGTAGGGCAGGCAGTCCGACATATAAAGCACCACTTGGGTTGTGATCGCCTTTGCATCGCCCCTCGGATTAGCGATCGTATTGCTAGGTAGAGTACACAGGCGGGGTCGATCATTTAAAGACTTCTTGATGTCGAAATTTGGGCGACCAACAACCGATTCATTTCCTCTTGGGATTTCATGAATTGTTTCAACGACTCATCGAGATGATGGGCGGTTGGAACAATGGCTTGAGTTACGCACAGAAAATTCCGGCCTCTATTGTTAGGATTAGGGCCTTGATTACGAAAATTCCCTTGATTGTTTCCATGAAAATACCGAGGTTGAAATTTCCACGACACAGGTTTCTATTGTAATTTCCTTGATGTTGGAAATTTTGATTACGATTTTGAAAACCGTTGTTTTGATTGAAATGACCTTGGTTTTGAAAACCTGGTTTGGTCTATTCTCGATTCGATTACGGTTTTGGTTTTGATTGAAACCGGAGGTCGAGTAGTGGTTAGGGCGGTGGTTCGGTCTCTGAGGAGCACGATATTGATTGCCTCCTTGATTAGACATCCCGCCTACATTAGCTTCAAAGGGGTTACCATCGGTGGCCATACAGTTGTAATAAGCATGGGGCCACCACGGTAACTCACAGACTTCCACTTTCTTAACTTGAGGGAGGTGAAGTTTGTGGAAAAAGACTTTCTTCGGTTGGAGAACCAAAGCTTGAATAGCTTCCGTGAGTTTATCAATCTTAGCATCGGTGCTAGGTGACTCACAGGCGATGAAGAAGAAGGGACCAACGACTTGGGAAACAACCGGCTTGCCGTGCGGTCACGGACTTTAGACTTGTTTTCGATAATCGCTAAAGCTTCTTTGGCGGTTTTTAGGAAATTTCCTCCGCGGAGGAATTGAGAGAATCTTGATCAGATTGACTCACTCCATTGTAGAAAGTATCGAGTTGCATCAACTCGGAGAAACCGTGGTGAGGACATTTGCGAACAATTCCTTGAAACGATCCCACGATTCATCAAGGATTCATCAAACTTACGAGTGAACTTGATGATTTCATTTTAAGACTCGTGGTCTTGGAAGGTGGATAGAATTCATTCACAAATTTCTTCACGGATCTTCCCATGTCTCTATTGATTTGGGGTTGTTTTCAAGCCAATCCGGCTTGCCCTCAAGAGAAAACGCGAATGGAAGAAGCTTAACAAAGATCGAAGGACATTCTTATACTTGATGGTAGATGCAATCTTGTTAAACCATCTTATATGAGCATGAGGATCATCCGCTCAAAACCGTAGAACGATTTGAGGTTACAAGGTTCGATAACCGGTCTTGAGTTCAAAATTTTCACCGCGATGGTGGTACAACGATAACATCTCCATACCGTCGATGGGTGCACGGAAGCTCACATAGAATTTCATCCGCCATGATAGCGGAAGTGGTGTGAGCGATCCGGATCTCGGATCCGGTGATGGAGCGAAAGTCTCTGAACACGCCTCCTTGGAATCTTGACAAGCTCACGAAATGGGCTCACGGATCTAGAAGAGCGAGTGCGCATACAAGTTAACTCTGAAACTCGAGTTAAGGAGAGAAATGGAATTATGAAATCTTTCACATGAGAATGAGAATTATGAAGGCGTTTTAAAAATCGGGGTGAGAAGAATCTTTATGGGTTTTACGGTTGCGAAACGTCGATATCACAACAAAATCAATTAACACAAAATCGAGGCAAAACAACGATGAACTTAACAATAATCCAAGATGAATGGCTTTTAAAAAGGTACACCAATCACAATGGACACAAAGGCAAGTTTTATATCTTTAGTTCGGGAACTTATTATGGTCGCACCCCGTTAGGTAGTGCCTTGCCTTGGTTTTGTTGGTAATCTTTTAAGTTGTTAATTATTAGAAAGCAGCGATTCTTTTGTATTTTATTTTTGATACATATATAGAAACAAAAGAAAAATATTTTTGTGTTTATACGTTTTGGATGTTTTGGGTTTTGAATTTTTAGAAGAAAATATGGATATATATATATCTGAGATGGATGATATAAACAAAGAGTGAGGATTCAAACAACTAATCGCTAAAGCGGAGATAAATCAACCTGACTCCGGCGTGGCGCTAAAATTTGATCGGTGCTAAGCAGGTCAAGTCTAAAGACTAAAAGCGCTCAAACACTAATGCAATTAAGATCGAGGAGTATAGAGTCTCCCGGTGCGTTATGTCCCAATGAGCTATGCGATGGATCAATCAACGTTTAGTGATCGAGAAATTTGAGCGAAAAGGGAATTGTGATTATTATAACTAAGGAAAATCCAACAAATTAAAACGCCTTAAATGCAAATTAAAGAAAATAAAAAGATAAAACCTATTAAATAAACGCTATCACTATTTTTAAAGTGATGAGCGTTTAAAACCTAAAACGTCGTTTAAATTAAAATCTGTGACGTCAAAATAAAAAGTGAAACTAAGTCAATATTAACCCTAAAAATATGAAAATGATGTTTTATAAACCTAATGATAAAGAAAATTAATAGAAAAAGAAAATTATTTTAAAACTAATTATCTAATTAAAACTATTTTAACTATTAATTAATTACCTAAAATGCAAGAAAATAGGAAATTAAGCTAGAAAAATAAAATTATGAAATGGAAAAGTCTAAAATATCAAAATAGACTTTTCAAAACTATTTTATATTTTGTGACTATTTTTCTATTTTCTAGGAATTTTAAACTATTAAAAACTAATTAAATCACTAAAATTACCAAATGAACTATGAAAATATGGAAAATTACTTTTTTCACTTTTTATATTTATTTAAGCCTAAGAAAATTGAAAACTTATTTTTTTGAACCTTTTTCTAATTTTTTGTATTAAATGCTATTTAAAAAGTATTAAAAACTAATTAAAAATAGGAAAAATAGCAAAACAGCTTATAAAAATCTGAAAATTTCAGGGAAACTCTAAAATAATATTAAGAAGCTATGAAAAATGGAAAAGCAAGCACTTATGTGGAGAAATAAGCAACTGATCTCACAAGTGCTTATAAATAAGCACTAAAATAAGCCAAAAGCTCACCAAAAGCTACCACACTGATACAGAAGCTATAATAAGCTAAATATACCCTAATGCACTTAAAATCAACAGGCTATAACTACTGATAAGCAATATTTCACAGATTTGATGTTTGTGAAATTGAAATAAAAATGAAATGGTATCACTGCGAGACCAAGATTAAGCACCCAAATAAGCTACAAATTGAAATCCAATTATTGAGTCTTAAACTAGACCTAGGTGACTACCTCTGACCAAAAGACCAGCCCTTGAAAAGCTTTTATAAGCTCAGTGCAAGCTTGTGTAAAAGCTGAGAAAAACTCAGCTGACACTGAGTTATGGAGCAGGGCAAATGGGACCTGTTTGGAGCTTATACCCAAGCTTATCCAAAAAGCTTAAAGCAAAAACAGATATTAGAGCTTAAAGACAACCAAGTGAACTACTTGTATACCAAAAATCAGAACCTAAGGAGCTTTAATGAGCCCTGTGCAACTGCTGCACTATTTGCTTAAATCCAACTTTGTGACATTTTTGACTTTTTGAAGACAGAAACACATTTGACTTTAGTGAACTTTAGACCCAATTTGATGATGGATGATGAAGTTAAATGATGTTATAAAGCTATTACAACCTTTGTCTATTACTTTAAACACAATCTAAGATTTTGGTTTCCAAATCTCAACGATTAATTCATTGAGATTAATTAAGGGTGATTTTGACTTTTTGGGTAATAAACACAAAAGTAAGACAGCTAAAGACTCAAATGAGTCTAACAAGTATGATCAAGCAATCGATCAACTGCACAACCCTCAGATGCGAACATTCAAGAGAACCAAACACCCTTAACCTAATCATATGAGCACAACTACTCCAAACTTTAAACAAGCTTGTAAATATTATCAAACTAACACTATAACTTAATCACTATTGTTTGACCAGGTTTTAACAAGTTTGCACTTACAAAAGCAGTTATGCACAAGAACATGAAAATCACTTACAATAGTCCACAACCACAATGGTTTGAATCAAGTACCAAGAACCGCTACCTAAGTTTCAACCCAACTAACTCAAATCAACCCAATTCCATTGCTGCTTCACCCTTTAACCAAGTCTGCATCATTTTCAACCCGTTTTGACTTTTGTTGACCAAAGACCACTTTTACTTAAAACTGAAATCTAAGCTTGTAAAAAGCTATTATAAACTTTTATAAACTTATTAGAACTGATAAATGAGCTTTTTGAAGCTTGTACACAAGACTTAGTCTTATAAAATTACAACAGTGGACATAAACAGATGATTATAACATTAAACTGAAATTGATACTTGAAAGCAGTCTTAATACACTCAAATACTTTAAATTGATACACTTTAACAAAAGATTACAAGTTTGATACTAAGTTAAAGCTTTTAAATAAAAAACGACATTAAAGTTAAAAATAAAAACTAGAACACACTCCTTCTTGCTTCCAAATTGCTTCTTATATATCCCAATGCTCTTGTATCTCTCCTCTGAATGTTTCCCAACAGGTTCTAGCCATTGGATGGCCTTGAACTGATCTTGACCGTTTAAACATGATTTTGGCGCCAAAATGGTTAACTGCCAAAATGGGGTTGATATGGTGGGTAAGGAGCATTTATTGATCCTTGGATGTATCTTTGAGGAGGGGACATGGTGAGGTGATTGGGAGGCGGGTTGGTGGAATGGTGGTACGGACATGGTGGGCGAACAAGTGGAGGAGGAAAGCGGGGAAAGGGTGTGGGTTGGTTTGATATGTTTGACTGGTTTGACGGTTATTAGAAAGGGGGTCAAATTCATATTGACAGGGGTCCAAAGGCTTAAGGCGAGGTCACTTGGGTTGATAGGGTCCAAAATGGGTTTAAATGCTTAATAATTAGAGGACCAAATGTGTAAATCGAAAATAGAGGACCATAGCGCCAATTCGTAAAAGTTTATCCAAGGGCTGAAAATGACACTTTCAAAAGTACAAGGACCAAATTTGTCAATTTGCCATTTTCGAGGGCCATTTTGCCAAAATTCAAACTTGAAGGACTAAACTTGAAATTTCTCAAACTTTTGATATTTTTCACCAAAGGACTTATTTTGACAACTTTTGATTTTAAAAGGACCTTTGGTGACTTTTCTTTGAAATTCGACTCGGGGACTATTTTGACAATTTATGAAACTTGGGGGTGAAAGCGCAATTTTGCAAATTTGATATGTTTTCATCGATTTTGATATTTTGAATTTAAAACACATAAAACAACGATTTGTGATATTTTGATCATTTTGATGTGTTTACGAGTGTTTTCGAGATGATTTTGCGCTTTATTTTGTATAAAAATGATGAGTATTACACACTCATCAATCACTAATATTGTTATCATGCTAGCAAGAAAATAGATATCGGTTCAAACTATGTCGAAGAATGTTTGTTCTAGTTTCACTTGTAAATGGGAGTCATTGATTGTCAGGCATGTTCGAACCTGTGGCGTCTCTTGATATGGAAGTGAGGTTACTTGGAATTTCTAGAGAACACAATGCCTTAGGGAAGTTTATATCGATAACCTTAATTTAACCATATTTTCCTTTAAGGAAACTCATTGTAGGAAGTTCACATATTGTTGAGGCCATGTTTAATAGAATGTTCTACGATCCTCGGTTAGAAGACTTGGTATATCCCTATAGTGTTGCTTCATGGGTATTAAGCCGTATTAAATCTAAGTAACTCGGTCTAGCTAGTACTTTTGGAATGATAGAGTTTGGATTCTAATTCAAAATAGTGGTTGAATGTCTCGTGATGTCTTAAGATTTTGGTTGAGTTTTGAATCATCCTACCACCTAGTTCTAGTCCTTGTTGGTAATTCCAAAATACTTTCATTGTTTTCTTGTATCGAGGAATCCTCCTCACAGATGGTATAGGAAGTCTTTCCTAAAAAAAAAATCACTCGTCAAATCCTAACTTATCGGTTGAGTGAGAGATAGATGGCGTAAGCATCTATAGAGTGTTAACAGAAAGAAATGTTTATTCACGATATATTTGATTATAAAACTTTGCTTTCAAACGAGAATAAATAGTTTGTAAGAAAATTACAGTAAAGTTTATGAAAAGGTTTGTAAAACCACTTTATTGAGTAAGAAAGAAACATTTTATCATTTACGGTTTAATAATAAGTCTTAGTTGTGGCTTGGTGTTAAAGCAACAACTTGTTAAGGTGATTTTAAAGCGACTTATATAGTGATAGAAAGCGGCTTAACAATGGTAGTGAAATATTTTGGTAAGACACAATTCGATTATAACATAACTCGTGAAATGATTTGCAAAATAGCTTACAAGAAAACAATTTATCGTTTGTCAATAATAGAAGATTTCGTAGTTCAATTAATATCAAGATGGTTTATAGGTTGGTAATATAATAGTCGATGAAAGTAAAGGCGAATAGTGCATGAGGTAAGTGTACCAAGTTTTATGATTTTAAATCGATAAATGGCTAAAATAGCTCACCAAAAGGGTAAAATAGTTTATAAGACCGTAATATTACTTGCGGGAAAAATTTGTAATATAGTTTATAACTTGCTATTGCAATTGTTTGTTGTTTTATAAAATAATAGCAAATTAATCGGTTTATCATACTATGAGAAAATAGTTTGCAAAGTATCGATAGGTCATTGTTTATAAAGTATTATTAAAGTCGTAAATTTTGGTTTAATGGTACAGAGTAAGATGAAATGGTCGGTAAAATAGTTGAAAGCGGTTTGCGTTAGATAACGATGAAATTTATTATCTCATAAGAGAATGTAGGACAAATAGTTGGTATTCAACGTTTTGTTTTGTAAGATAATAGCTCGATGATTTTTCGAGTAACATGAAAATCGTTTCGCATGAGGATATTAAATAGTTGATAAAATGATGAAACCAATTGATAAGTTGATAATAAAACAACTTGCGTTAAAACTTTATGAAACAACGTTTCTAAGATGGTGATAAAATAGTTCAAATAAAATCAAGTGAAATACTTTCATGAAATATTAGCGGGATAATTTGGAATAAAATTTGTTGGATGGTTTGTAGGATACATAAGAGAACCTTATCGAGTAATAACGGTCTACTAATTGGTCGAGAATAAAGTTGGCCTAACCTTAGTAAGATAGTGACGCATCGTCGTGAAATGATGGAAAATTGGGCAATTGGAGTAAGGAATGAAATAAACAAGGTGGTGATTATCGAGAAATAATAAATGATGAGGATTACATTAGCTAAAAAGGTACTTATTATCATTCTGCTTGGTGGTCTAATCGTGTTTCAAGTGTAGGAGTATTAGGCGGTCTAGCAACAATAGCCCTAGAACTCTCACGTCCTCAAACCTATGAGATGATGTAGTGTCTATAGTCTTAGTGGTAGATGGTAATGGTGTGTCAAATCATGCACGCTTCCCAAGTACCAAGTCGGTGTATGAGTATCGTGTATGAGATGTGATGAATACGGATGGTGCTCGAAATGATAATGATGATGAAAATAATGACAATGATGATAATGGAATCCTTGTGGTGAGTTAAGAAAATAGGTTCATTAAGACTAAGCCTATAAGTTCTACCCAATGGTATGATCTGTCCCAACCGAGTGATAAAATTGTCCCGATCCTATAGTGAATCAATAGTGATCGTGATGGTGTAGGTGCAACTCGTCCTCCTAAAAGGTCTCGATGTCATCATCGATGTTATCGGTGTTGAGTCAATCGATGTTAAAATTGTGATAGGGAATGACAAAGGCATTCTCCATGTCAAAGTGATGTGAGTATAATGGAATGGATATTTGAAGGCATCCATGTGACAATCGGGTTCGAAATGAAAGTAAATAACTCGTAAAAGTGCGTATAAAACCGCATGTATAGTGACTATGTATTTATGATGAAATGATGAGATGCTATGATGATGTAGTTATAGTCTAGGGTCAATGATGCAACCTAGTTCTCTATAACTGCACTCACGTACCAATCACACACCCCAATTTACTGTTTTGCAATGAATGGAATTCACGGGATAGATCGTCATAGCACCACATTCATGAGTTATATTGAGCGACCTAAAGTGTCGTTTGAAAAGAACATCGTTTGATTTATTTAAACAATCGAGTTTACAAAGTATAGGTCCCAAATGTTTACAAAGTTTGCGGAAACATAAATATATTACAAGTCAAACGATGTTTTTGAAAGAAAGTGCCATGATGTACAATGATGTAAGTCGACCCATGACTCAAAAGGTGGTTCTTAACCATGCCATGATGATAATGCCTTAGTTACACGAAAATACATTGCTAAAGCGGTCAACAATAATGTTGGTGAGAAATCATAGGTTTATGTAAATGTTTTATCGGCTACACAAGTATAGATCGAGCATGAAAATTATGTCACGTAAAAATGTTACGGCATGACAATTATGTCACGTAAAAATGTTACAATTGCTTAAGCGCATGATACCGAAGCTCGGGTGATGTCGCCCAACAGAGTGTCTTGCCAAACAACTCTAATAATGTTCATGAATGAAATGCATCCGTATGACAATTGGGATTCACCAACCCGGATGGGCGTCACCCTCGATAGATCTATCCACTCACACACGCTTCTAGGAAATTAACTACTCATGCATTAAAGTGGGGACTTTTAAGCGGCAGCGTTGTAACTCAAGCAATGTAAATGAATTTAACATACTTGGTATCGTAATAAAAATGTTGTGCAATGTATTCTCCCGTAGGTTTAAAATAATGTAAAACTTGTAAACGGGCTATGAAAACTCACTTGATAAACTGGTATGATGACAAGAGTGAGTACACTGAGGTATAGCGTGATACTTTAATCTGGACCTATTACGAATGATATGATATGTAATGAGTTGCAATGTAATGTTATGCATGCATTTCGTATGTTATTTATACCATTTGCGAGTTTTGAAAATATTACTTATCGTCGAAAAATACTCTTTTGACGTCTTGACCCTTCAAAACTGACTTTACAAGTATTTACGTCAAAATATCATCCTACAATGGTTTTATAATGATTTATAGTGAAATTATCACTTTTAAATCGCAAAACAATGTCGTCGAATTTTTCATGAAATTAACAAAAAGGCTTTGGAAAACTAGTCGTAAAATGGTGTCGTCGATCGTTAGAAAACGAACTCGGCGGTTTTGGAAAGTTTGTATCGAAATCTAGAAGTTTCGATTCGGAGTTTTCGTCAAAAGGTCTCGAACATAAAGATAATAAGGGTTAAAGATGGTGATTTTGGCTAATTGTTATGTAAAAGTGAGTTTCGCCAAGTTTAAACATCCGTAATTAATTTATTACAACTCCGCTATACAAACGGCTTGTCGCTTTTGAAAAATATGCCTGTGATCTTAATTTTATTAGAAGACATTTCGTTTCAAAAGTTCCACATCATTGATAAAAACAGTAGCTAACATGGTGGGTTTCAATTAACGTAACACTTGTAAAATAATATAGTTTTGAAAAATAATAGTTACTGGCAATTTTATGAAAACGCACATCTTTGTCGTTTCAAATCCGTTTTCTCGATAATACGTCCTTAACCGTATCAAGTATACTAATATATTTTTGATAAGTCGAAATAATTTGTGAAGCTTAGGACTCGCTTTTGACCCGAATAGAGTAAAATAGTATCTGAAATTTCGAGAAAATAATATATTTAAATGCCAAACTTTAAAAATTCATAACTTCTTCGTTATAACTCCGTTTTTATCCGTTCAAGCGGCCACGGATTCGTTTTAAAGTATATTTTCTAAATATCATGGCCAAAAAGTCGTGCCTACAGTCGGATTTTCCAGAAAATCAAAACAAGGACAGAACACATTTTATACGTATCGAAAATAGTTTTTCTCGTACCAAACCTATTCTAATCCCTTCAAATCAACTCCAAAACTAATCTAATCCTACCATACACCTTCTTAGGGTGTCATGGGTTCCTAATCATCATCAAGACCAAAGTATACCAAGGGATAATTATAGGATGACCATATATATATATATCTAAAAATCATGTAAAAATGGTATAAACAACACAAATCATGCATGCTTGCTCCAAAAATGAAAAGATAAATATGAGATGATAAGGAAACATGAAAAATGAAAGAAACATGCTTACTAGTTAATATGATGAGGTGATAAGAACCAAGGTTAAACCTAAACACTCTTGGTTTTTATTGCAAAACCTTATAAAGAGTGTGATTCTAGATTGTTTTAACACTTGAGAAAAATTTTGTGATGATCCCTCCTAGCTTCTTGATGATGACCGGTTATGGAAGACCCAAAAGGAGAGAAGGAAAAACTTTTTGACTTGATAATAATGAAGTGTATGAGTAAATTGTGTAAATAAGACTTTAGGTACATGTATATATCTAATAAATCATGAATCATACCAATCAAATAAATGCCACCCTATAGGGCCGGATTTTTGGGATCTTGCTTCCCAATTATTATTTTTTTTTTATTTTTTTTTTATAAACTTGTATAAAATACTTGTATATAATTGTGTAAATATTGATAAAATGAATAAGTAAAAGGTAAATGGTAGATTTTTGGTACAAGTAAGTTTTAATAGATCAAAATAGAATGTAATGAGATAATAAAATTGTAAAAATACATTCCTTGTGAAATTTGAGTGATAAAATAATTATCGAGTAATTTTTAAGAAAACGTCGTAATAATATAACTTTAACGATTTATGTACCAAATAAATTTAAAACACTAGGTAAACTCAAAATATAGTTTTATAAACTAAATGTAAATATAAAATATATCGGGATCATTTTTGAAAGTGACGGATTAAATATTCAAAATAATAACTCACGCGATAACGTTTATTTAATATATAAAAATTACGCGTTAAATGTGAAATGAAATGTCATGAATGAACTATCATGATGCAAATGATGTCAATGAAATGTAGACTAATCTTAGTCCATATGAAATGTACGTGATGTTATGATCATGAATTACCGCTAAACCATAAAGGTTCTGCGATTTGGAACACGTAAACCTAGTTTACGATAAATGTTGAAATTGTAAGGCATGAATTGTTTTGAGAAATGACCTGAAATTGCGAGTTGTCACAGTTTCTTCATTGTTGTAACCTGAAAGTGTTAATTTGTGATGTATTAAAAATTCTACTTTTGAAAGATCACACCTCGACAAAACCAAACGAAAACCAAAAAGGAACCAAACGTAGATAAAACAAAAACTAAACTGTTTCTAAAAAACAAAAACCAAAAATTTTCAATTATGTTTCGATTCTAGCCTAAAACCAAATAAAATTGAACCATGCTCACCTCTATAAAGAGTAGGGCTTGTTGTGAAATGAAAATGGCAATTAGGGACATAATATAATGAATCAAGTAGCAAGTTATTTCACTCTTGAACTCGAAACAAACAATAATTTTTATTTATTATACAACAAACAATAATTTTATTCCATTATAATGAGTTGTTTCATAGCGCTCTCATTTCTGAATATCAAACACTACGTAAGTGAAGTTTGATGGTAAATACCTAAATATATAATTTGTTAATGGCTAAATTATATTATGAACTCAAATTTAAAATTTTCAACTTTTATAATTTTTAACATATTTATAGATTTAATAAATACTCCTTGACTTTATATTTGCTTTTAAAAATTATATTTATTATAATTGTTGTCATTATATATAAATATTATTGTAGTATTAGATAAAATTGTGATACCAAATCCATGCATGCACTAAAATATAGATATAAAAATAAAAAACATATGTTATTGTGATATGTAAATAAAACACAATATCCTAAATATAACAACGATTCATGTAATTCTTCTTTAATATTTAAGTAAAGATATCCGGTAAATTATTAAATTTACACCCTAGGTTAATAATCCTTGCGTACGTTGGTTATTAATAAAACATGACTAAATCTATTATTAGTCATATCTATTATTAGTCACGTATATTAAACTAAAAGTCTAAAGTAATTTAATTAAAAATATAATTTATAGATTTAAATATATGTTTCTTAAATAACTATAACGGTTTAGTAAATATAAATAATAATAACAAAACTTATAAATTCACACTGAACAAAGATACTTTCAATATCATTATAAGTCCTACTTTCCATGGTGTGATATAATTAAATACGTAAATAAAGGTTTTTCATTTATTAGTACTAGGGAATTAAATACGTAAATAAAGTTTTTTCATTTATTAGTACTAGGGTGCATGAAGATGAGATTGGCGGCAAATAGTTATAATGATATATGTGGTTAAGTATTTCGTACAATGTTTAGTAATTGACGTTAGCAAGTCTTGATTATCATCCGAGATGACATCAACATCATACGAGTTATAGTTTAACAAATTGGGATTAAAATATAAATCGACACTGTGATGAACTTGTAAAAAAGAAAAAATAAATGGTAAAAATTAGTTGATTTTAAAAAACAAACATTAATTTTATAAACAACATTATATGACAGCATTTGTGGAAGAAATATGGGGCATGTTAGTAATTCAATATTTTTTTAAATATATATAGTAAAGATAGAGATAATACTAATTGAGATTGAGGTAATATTAGTAATTATACTTTTCTCACTTTGAGAGTTTTAAATAATACATTCTTATGTTATTGTTATTGTTCAATATATAAAGATTTGTAACTTCATATTCTATAGAAATTTGAACATATAATTAAAACACTACAAAATAATTCATATGTAATAGTATTAAAATTCAACGGTTTGAAATAAGTTCATGTTATCATTTACTACTTGTTATTAGTTTGATCTTGTACGTTCACAAAAATTATTTCATTTATGTTAAAGAAACATAATAATGATTCGGCAAACACATTAGAAGATTTGCTTAAGACACGATCTCCATTATTGCTAAAAATTGTATTGCACCAAGTATTAATTTCAATTAATTTGGATTATTTCAATTAGTTGATACAACTATCATCATTCTACTATTGACAAATCTTTTCTTGTTGACATAAACTTCATGTGTAGTGTTCAAGAGATTCCATCATTTTGACTTAAATTATTGTTTTCAATAATTGTTCTTTACATGCAGATCCAAAATTTATCCTTTTACCAAACTAATTTTGTTTCTGACTTAATTATAGTTTTATTCTATGCGTATCAATTAAAGTAATTGGATATTTAGAAGATACCACTTCATTATTCAAAAAATATATATTCTCTATTCACGAGAAAATATAACACGATTTGACTTTCGGTCAAGTACATATGCTAAGATTATTCATTTTAAATCATCTTTATGCTTCTTTAACTAACACTCCACTGAGAAAATGACTACTATGATCATTATTATTTTAACTTTTTTTGTATTTGCATAATTACCTCTCCATTTTTTATTAAATGACGAAATTTTATTGAAAAAGCTAGCAAGATGCTAGATAAAAAGGATATATAGAAGAGATAGTGTTTGACGGGTCTATAAGCCACGCTAACTAAAAAATTAACCTTTCTACATCTATTATTCACCTTAAACTAAGTTTGAGAAACAATGTTGTCGAAGATCAAACTTTTCTTAGGCTTGTCTGCTGAAAACAAGACCGTATTCTTGAAATTCCAAATATGCCACCACAGAAAAAAGAAAGCAGCTTTCAGCGCCGACCTTTGAAAGCTATAGAGCCGCAACCCATTGAACCAAACCTCCTAAGCTATAGGATCGAGCAAAATGGGAATGTGGGTATTCCACCACCGCCCCGTTAACCGGAATAAATCCAAAGCCTACGAACAACCAAAGAATAGACGGTTACGAGAATCCACCTCGTTCCCACAAAGAGGACACAACACACAAGGAATATCCATACCTCTATTGGATAATTAAGTTGATTCTTTTCGGGAGCTTATCTAGAAACATACGCCAAGCAAAGACATTAAAGCTTAATAGGGAGCAATTTGGACCATCTCATAGAAGAGGAAGAGATAATGAGCAAGTGCTTATCAATCTTTCCCTAGCCGACTTCACTGAGAAAACACCGTTCCATTCAGCGACCAGGACCAACGGTCGCTAGCAGAAGATAAAACCACCGAGAATAACAATTGGGAAAGCTCCTGCCGTTGGCACTCTTCAACACCCCCTCTTAGACGCCTTCAAAAAGAAAAGAGAAAGCATAATTAGGATTCTGGAGCTTTTGCACAACCGAAGCTTGCTTTTAAAGCTCCAAGTTAAACAATCTGCTGAATCTAACCTTAAAGCATTCATCACCAATCCATTTCTCATGCCAAAAGCTTGAGTTATTACCATTCCTGATCACCTTTATACAAAACTCCGTAAGATCAACTCTCTTAGATTTAAGATTGGTAATAGCTTGACGAACCATGATCCAAACCGAGCAACCTGTGTGATTAGAGGACGGCTGATCAAGACAACTGTTTGGACCATAGACAGCTTTAATAACGTCGAGCCAAAAACCAGAATGAGTGAAATAAAATCTCTAAATCCATTTAAAAAACAAGGCACGATTAAGGGCGAACTACTAACCCCTAATCCTTACCTATAGCGTATTAACATTATGCAAGTTACTCAGATTTCAATACGAGGATCGTTTCCCAGTCTATAATTAAAAGAATTAGGAAAATAAATAACTATGGAAAAATTATTTGCTGTAAATTCTAAAAGAAACAAGTCCAATGGGATAAACATGACACAAGCGTGCAATCACATTAAATATATTTTATTTGAAGATTTTAGCTATTATATAATCTTGCAATCATATTTATTTAATACACATTATCTGTCCATTTTGGTATCGCTTGTATCATTTACTAGAGTTTGTCATAAGTCTAGTAAACGACATCTCAAATGATCGTCATATATTTGTGCTCATTAATAGTCATGTAATACAAATCGTAGGATTCTAACTCATCGGGGTACTTTTGTTAGTAAGGGGGTGTTTGTCTTTGCGTTATGAAACGGATTATTTGATTATCACGGTTGAAAAACGTAATAATTTAGTAAAAGGTGTTTGGGTGACAAGAGACAAAAAGTGATTATCTGCTTTTTTGCACTCTCAAAACGTGGTTATCAAAAAGTAACTAGTGACCTGTGGCCACAAAACGCAAATATGATTTTGCTGTCAAATTACGAACGTACCCTCAATTTGCTACTCATACATCACCACTTGCATGATTCTTTGCATGGAGTTTTAACTTTTTTGATATCCAGCTGTATATTCGATTAATTTTCAATTTGTGGGAATGTTTTTAAAGTATTACATGTGTGGAAATATAATCTTTTCAATATACTGGTATGTCACAAACAATAAAATGCAAACTCTTACATCACGTTCGTTTTGTATCGTTTAATAACGACAATGTCTATTTTGGTAATTTTACAAATAATGTTATTCAATAATCGATTTGCAAACACTATAAACCGATTATCGATTATTGCGATATCAAACAATGACAATTTAATCCAAACACTATATTTCAAAATCACGTTTTGAACAATGATTATTGATTATCGTTTCAAACGTATAATCTATTTTCAATAAGCAATCCCAAACACCCCCTAAATCTTTAATATCGAAATAAGTACAATTGTGACGAAAATTTGTCGTAATCATTTGATATAAGGCAGAAATCACGAAACAAAAGAGGAAATTAACCATTTGTGTCATAATCTTTATGCAAGTATGCAACTAATAATAAGGAAAAAATAATAAGAGTAAATTATGTAAATGGTTTATGTGGTTTGGCAAAAATTGCATTTACAATCTTTGAGAGTTTAAAGTTGCGGTTTGGTTTTAATCAATGCAAATAACATCCACATGGAACTTTAGGGTTATATTAAAAAAATGCATTCTTTACTTGTTCATTTTATAATAATCACTCATTTTCTCAACTTATATTTATCAACCAAATTTATGTACAAAATTAATGTATAAAGCTATAATATTAACAAGGATTACGATCTTCTCAATTTCATATGAACATTATCAGTAATATTGTCTCACAGACAAAACAATAAATATTACCAGTTATTTTTATATAAACTTGAAAGTATCTCAATAACAACCCTAATAATATTAGTATCGAAACCCAAGTTATAATTGTCCCCTCATTGAAATGAAAAAGATCAATATCTAAAAAATGTGATTCATTTTGTTTGGTTACATGCACAAGGCTCACGAGTTGAGATGGCAATGGCTTGAATTAGATGAAGTTGTATTCATGTTTGTATTCATTTAATTTTCATCATTCATATTTATACTTACATCCATGTTTATTTAAAATCCGGTGGATGAAACGGATAAATGGATATCCATTTGATATCAAACAAACGTATCCATATCGATTCTTAATTGAAATTAAAACATGGCTTGTTACAATACATGTACAAATGCTACAATAAACAATAAATAGTAATAAATACTTATTTCTTATGATTTAATGTTAATTTGTGCATTGAGTTAATTTTGTACTTTTTAATGACTATCTTATATGAAAACCAAAAAGTCACTAAACTTTAACTAACCTTGAAAGTAAGTATTGTATAACTTCAGTAAACTTTTAATCCATGAAAGTTATATTACCAATTAAGCATGTCAAGTAAAGAAAAGAAAAAATGTAAAAAAAAATAATAAATAAATAAATAAATAAATAAATCAGTGACAAAGCCGAAAACTCAGTTACCGGTAGGCCAAATAACAAATTGCATTTTTGCTACAAACTAATATTTCTCTAGGAAGAAAATATATATATTAAGAAAACTACATATCAAACTCATTAAAAAAATCATGAATAGACAAGGGGAGAGGGTCATTAGGATAGAAGAGGACTATAGCCTGTCTTAAAGTTTGTCATTTTTACATAAATACTCTTATACTAAGAGCACTCTCATTCATAACACCATAACATCAATAACACTTGGCTCACGTCGGTGCCACATCGAACTTTAACATTTAACATTAACATCTCCAAAACACCCACAACCATAATATCCCAATAACATCAATAACACCAATAACATTTCATATTTTCGGTTTATTTAAACTAAAACAAACACTTCAAAACTAAAATAGCACTTCAAAACACCCCAAATAACATTTTTATATTATTACAAAACAAAATCACATAAACACAAACTAGAAACCATATATAGCCCATAGTATTCCAACATATTTATCATCTTACAAACTCACGTGTCATCATCTTCACCTTCCATTTCACGTGTAAACCCAGAAATATCATCGTCTTCGTCTTCCTCGCATCTTCTTCACAGAAACGCAAACACAGAAACACAGAAACGCAAACACAGAAACACAATATCATCGTCTTCCTCGTGTAAACCCAGAAACGCAAACACAGAAACACAAACCCATCTTCGTCTTCGTCTTTAACGTGTAAACCCAGAAACGCAAACCACGAGCAACAAGACCTTCTTCTCTCAAACGACCATCATCGAAGGGACCAAAATGAAAATTTTTGATTTTTTTCCTCGCAACTTAACACGCGTTGCTTGGGCAACGGTGGAGGACCAACGGCGTTAAACAACAACAAGTCCAATGGTGTAACGCCGCTAACGGCGTTAAAATGCCGATAACGGGCATTACCCCGTTACGGATGGGAGTGCTCTAATAAACAATTTATATTACAAATCTTAAATTTTAAAGATAAATGATAAATTAGCTCTCTCAAGTTTCATGATTTACATTTTGGCTCTTCTAAAAAAATTAGGTTGGCTCCGCCACTGTGAATAGACCACATACCGCATAATATAACCAGAAATTTTAGTTAATGAACACTACATAATTGAACATATCTAAAGGTTAAATCTATAAAGCAAAAATAAATGGATGGTAAATAAACTAATCTAGCTGAAAAATGCTATAAAATGCATGAAATATAAACGTCCAAAAAATGACCAAATAGTTTTAAAGGAACATTGTAATATAAATATAAGAAATACATAAGTTTTTGCTCAAAAGTTTGGGTTGGCCATGACATATCCAACTACTTTTTATTTATTTATTTATTTTTTATTTTTTTTGGTGATTTGTGGCTTTGATAAAAATTAGCAAAAGCTAAAAACAAATTACAAAGAGTCTATAGTTACAAGAGGGGTTTTCAACCAACCTACCCAACTAATCTTAAGCGTAGGATTCCTATATGAAATCCATAAGAACGAATCTAAAACAACACTATCCCAAAGCTCCTTTTTCTTAGGCAGAGAAGTAGAAAAAAGTAAACGGTTACGAAAACTCCAAATGGACCACAAGAGAGACACTCCAACTCCATCAAGGAACAAACGATCTTTACATGAAATGGGAGAGGAATCTAACCAACTAAGCCACTCTGAATGTTTTCGCAAAAAGGAAAATCAAGATCCCACCAACTAGCAAGTAAAGACCACAAGTTTACGTGAGGGGAGATGACCCTGTCAAATCAACACATACGTCCTGCCCTCAATCCCAGGAATAGAGCATGATATCTGCTGGCCGTAAGACTTGCTCCCTTTCTCCACCCAACCCGATATCGACCTCTTTACGAGCCGAGATCCCAGATCGAGAACAGATATAAACCAAAGTGTCACGCACCATGTTGTGTCGATGTTTAATACCAATAGTGCCAGTACATGATACAGCATGGTCCCCATAAATATCCCCCGTGAAAACCTTGGAGCAAGTGAGCACGGAATCGAGCAGAGAAAGGGGAGCGATGGCCGATAACATAATACGCACTGTGAGGGTTGTGGCATTCATAGTCCGTCGCAATCAGGATATCGAAACCACCCTAAGCCGGTCAAGTGTAGTCCTCCTTTTGTGACCTCTAAAGTGCCATTTGTCGGGAGATAAGCAAAATGTGGATTTAGCCATTTGGGTAATACATGTGAAATATATTATTATTATTATTATTATTATTATTATTATTATTATTATTATTATTATTATTATTATTATTATTATTATTATTTTATAATAACATCACTTTATTAAAAACTCAAAGGATTTACTGAGAAATTAGTGGGTGGTAGAAACCAACCTGGGCCCCACTCCTCTGTGATAGTGAAACTAATACGATTAAAAATATGAGCTGCGATCTGAGAGCCCCAATGTCTTGAGTCGAGGAGAAGCGTTTAATCTGCTTTAGTAAGGTTCCGTCTCTTTCAAGTTCTCCAAAGAAGAAAAAGAAAGGGAGGAACCCGTGTCCGATATCTGCAAGATTTAGCCTCATACTTGACACGCTTCGTCGTGCACCTCACTAACCGCATGCCACGGCACAAAATCAAGCAACCCCGATTGCGTCAAAGGAGACGAACACTGTGAGATCAACGCAAACATCATGCCCGCCATCCCAAGAATAAAGCAATATATCACGTAGGTCAAGGATCATCCATATCTCCACGAAGCCCAATATCCACCTCCTTACGAGCGAAATCCGGACCGAGAGCATATATCAACAAGAACATCACGTATAATGTTATGTCGGTGTTTAATGCCAACAATACCCGACATGAAACCGCATGATCCCCATAAATATCTCCGGTGAAAACCCTAGAACATGCCGAGCACGGTACACGAATAGTGAAAGGGAACACCCAATGATAACACAACACACAACGATAAGTCCGGGCGTTCATAGTTTGTCCCAATCCAGGATATAGGAGCCACCCCGAGCCAATCCGGTATGATCCTCCTTTAGTGAGCTCCATAGCGCCATCTGTCGGGGGATAGATGGAACGTAGATTCAACAGTTTGGGTAACCCGATCGAGTATATATCCGCCAATTTCTTCGTAAGTTTGGGGGCAACGACCTCACCAGGTTCTCAAAAGGTCAATATCCATATTCGCATTAAAAGTACATAGGCGTCATCAAACGAGGACCAGAGTCACAATACCAAGACTATGGAGGCTTAGTGCAGACTAGCAGTTGAAGTCTCGAGCAAGAAAAGCGTAGTTCAAACATCACCGCAAAATATAAACCAAGCCCCCAAAAGAAAGGTAGGGTGGCGTCTCATCGCCAATCACCAAACCGGGTAGGAAGCGTTGATATAAACCAACACTTTTATTAAAAACTCATATTATTATTATTATTATTATTATTATTATTATTATTATTATTATTATTATTATTATTATTATTTTTCGTCAAAACAACTTCTTTATAAAATTGAAAAATGATACCATAAGGAAAAAATAGAACTTATATTCTTGACAATGACTTTTGATAAAGAAACAAACTTTTACGTAGAGTTTACTCAATTTCACTTGTGACAATGTGTGGCGTTTACGTAGGTTACCAACATAAATTCAAACCTTTTATTTATATCAACTTAAATTCAAACCAAAACCTTTTATTATACGTTATTATTCAAGTCCACTGCAGACTTTTTCAACTTTTACAACGGCGTTTGAAAATAATATCTACGTGTGGGCCCATTAGCATGACACGTATACAAGGAGAATCCTATGTAGTAGCCGTTACAAAGGAACGAATTAAAAGGTGTAACGTTTGGTGGTTCTTTTGACTGAGCCAAGACCCGTTGCTAATCTACGCCGTGTGGACCATGTCCTTTGTCATTGTCCATGACCAAAGAGTTGACTTGATCAATTCCTTGTATTTTTTTTTCATTGAATTTAATGAAGTGTGGTTGTTTAAGAGTGGATAAATCATAAATTGATGAGTTAGGAGGATAATCATAAAAAGTTGTTGGAACTTTTGTTACGGAAGAGAGTGGGCACGGGTAAGGAAATGGACCTTACCCGAAGCAGAACACCATACCGCCAGGTAGGCTATCAAAATCGGTAGGAAATTCGGTTTACTGTAGGCGTTGTAGGGCGTTTTTGAAAAAAGGGGCGTTGGTTTAGAACAGCGGCTATATTAGCCATATAAAAAAAAAAAAAAAAAAAAAAAAAAAAATCTTTAAACCAAACCATTTCACTTCATTTTTTCAAAATAACAATACACAAACCAACCCATTTCACACACTAATCTTTCAAAATTTGGCGAAACCATGGATCGAAGAAGAGGTAAAAACTTTCACCTCACGCCGCCGTTTCAACCATCCCGAATCAACCACAACAAACTCCGTTAGATTTAGCGAATTTTATTCTCAACCATCCCCGAATTTTTACGTTCCACAACCCCAATCTCCACCCTTTACCAATATAATATGGGTCCTCCTCGAATGAATCCACAACACTACAACATCACTACTACAAGCGAGTTTTCCTGTTCCAAAACATTGATGAAGGCGTGAGTGCGTGCCAAACACAACCACTACCAAACGAAGAAGGCGAAGATGAGGAAGTTCAAGAAGTTGATCAGAGAGGAAAAAAGCTTTCTCGAGGAGGCCCTGAATTTTGGTCACGCAAGACAAGAGGAGGCTTTCGAAAGCATGGATTCAAATCTCGAATGTGGTGTTGTCGGTAATGAACAAAAGTCAAGCAGCTTTTGGAAACGGGTTCTCAGCATTACGAGGCAAGTATGGGTTCGAGTTCACGAACTTTTCATTCGTTGAATACCAAGTGGAAAACAATGAACACGGCCATGGGTATTTTCAATCTACTACCTCCAAGCAGTACAAGTTATATTTATTATTTTACATAATCTATACTTTTTATTTTACATAATCTATACTATATTATTTACAATTACATTATTTGTTTAAGCTATATTTTATTATTTTGTATATAATGTAGAAACGTGCTAAGGCTTAGTGGGTGCAACGACTTGGGCGTGGTGAAGCAAAGTTGAGTCCGATTACTATACAAAGAAAGAAAAGACAATTTACTCATACCTTGGCGTGGGAGGTTGTCGAGGTCATGACAAATGGACGGAGAAGAATGTTTTCAACATATCCCCAGACAACAAGCAACTCTTCAAAAGGAAGTCGGGGAGTATGAATCGGCAAGCAACATCGCTTCACGATATGAATGAAGACCCCACCCTCCACTTTCAACAAGAAAGATGAAAAGAAGAAGTCGTATCCTCACGATCTCAAGTGTTGGGGATGAAATCAACTCGTACACACAAAAAAGACAGAATATTTGGCGTAAAACGCGAGAAGGATGCGTTGGCAAAACAATTGTTGGCTTCACAAATCGAGGGACGAAGTTCAAGAATGCACAACGGAGATGAAGTATTTTTGGAGCCGCATGATCACATTAAGGATCCCGCTATGTTGGAATTCGCTCAACTAAAAGCGCGAACTTGCGACCAAACACTGGATGGGCTTGCAATTTTAAGTTGTAGTTTCAACTTGTTTTAATTTCAAATTATGTAATGTTTTATGTTATGTTTAAGTATTATGTTATGTTTTAAGTATTATGTTATGTTTTTTTTTAAGTATTATGTAATGTTTTATTTTATTTAATGAAATGATATGTTTTTATTTTAAATATTGTATGTGATTTTATGTATGAAAAAAAAAAAAAAGAAAATCGGGTACAAATTGGTGACCACTCCCTCCACTTAGGGTATGGTTAGGGTAAAATTGGGTACTTTTGATGTGTAAGGTTTTTATTGGATGGAGGTGAGGTGGCACCTAGGGTATTAGGTGACCACTCCCCCCTCCCTTAGAGCACTCGGCATCGTTTTGATTAACACGCCAAATATAAAAAACATGGACGGTTGGCACGTCAAACCCATATCATGCAACACGCCAATCACAAACTAAATGTGTTTGAGTTGGTTCGGTGGCTCAAGCTATTTTTTTTTTTTTTTAATTGTGAGTGAGTGAGTATTTTTAGTAGGGTATTTTGTGGGACCTAATAACATGTTAGTGTTGTGTTATGAGGGAAGGTGTTTTAGTTATTGATGTGTTATTGAGAGGTGTATGATGTGACGCTGATGTGGCATACCAATAACGTGTTAACGGTTCCTCCCATACCTTGCGCTCTTAGCTTGGTATTTTGTTAAACAAATAATTAAATCGATGAAAAAATCTCGATTCCATGCATGATTTTGGGTGATGACCGACTCTTCTTCAATGATCAAATCTGAGACAATGAGCACATATTTTAGTGACCTTTTAGCTAGGAGTTGGAATTAAACCTATGACCTATTCTTCAAAAGCCCTTATTAACCGGTCATGTACCTTTGCGGTGGATGAGTGATGTTGTAATGGTTTTTAGCTTGGTATTTTGAACTTTAATATCGTGGGTTTGTCAAAATTGAAGAACAAGCAGAGTTTGTTGTTTCCCGAAGTTTAATTGGTTTTGGATTAAAGAACACTGCAAGAGAATGGTTATGTTTTTTTTAAAGCGATTGACACTTTACTAGGCGGGTACAAGAGTTAACAATGTTTTACATATGTGAGCCTATCAACATTACATTATTGACATGGGTCTTTGAAGCAAGATATATGAGCCTATCAACATTACATTATTGAAAACGTTTTCGCAAAAAAATGATATTTGATTTTTAAATAGTTACAATTGTGACTTGCTTGTAAATGACATAATACTTGACATGTGTTAAACTGTGTGGTTGTTCTCTAAATAAGTCACATGACTCTAAAATCTATGAGTTGAAGCCACAAAGTTCCATAGGCCGTGAGTTCCATAGGTTACACAATTGAGCTATAGCATTAGCCTTCCGCATAACAAAGCTAGCATTGTCTTTTCGCAATTAGACGCACTACGTGTCATTGGTAATGATTTTACAAAGTTGCCACAAATTCACATGCTTATCCTAAGTAATCGCCGTCGTTTACCGACCAAAAACTCATTCATGCTTAGTTAAGCATATATTTTAGAAGAACTGATGGCATATAACACGTACAGCAGGCTTAGGCTTATTGAGCTCAGCTTGTGTTATATGCATTCTGAGCCCAGGCCTAACAACAAAACAATCACAAATACCGAATCGATAGTAAGCGCAATAACAAGATTGACTACGGTCCGAACTCAAAGACGCACGTAGAATGCTTAGCAGACCAAACCCTTGGCCTCGGAAGGCGTTCTGTGTCCGCATTCGCGATTACTACGGAACCTTGCCCGACAAAAGTCCCATTCCGGCTACTAACTTTTATATACGAAATGTTAAAAAACCTTAAAATTAAACCTCACCTATAAAAGGAGTCTTAATCCTCTCATAAGTTACTACTTTCTCTCACATAACAACACACACATCTTTATTATCTCTGATAAGAATGTATACCTATTTTCACGCTGGAGCTTAATTGTGGGGTTCGTCCAAACGGTAAGACTCACGGTTTACTTTCACTTGTGCAGGGATTCAACCTATCACTTGGATTAGTACAAATATCAGTAGCTTGTTGATCCAACCTAACACGCATCCTACACAAATATTCTAACCCGACACACTTTTTGTACTAACATAATGTTATGAGTAATATTTATATTTATAATACTTTAATTGAAAGATGGCCACCTCGTTCGTTCATTTACATGAAGCAATAGTATTATTTAGGCTGAAATCATCATTATAATGCTAGCATCATATGAAAAAAAATTACGAGTCAACACAACTATATCCAACATGTATTGACCTGAACTTGTTACTCTACCTTTCATACTTTTCGTGTGCCACATTTGGTTTGGTCGTAATACGAGTAAAAAAAGACTGGGCCAATCCATTACATTAGATATGATGATGGAGGAGAATTAATTATTTGATCAACAATTGATCAAGTCAAATTAGCCTCGCTTATTGCAAACTACAATAATCTCAAATTAAGACTACTTACACCACTTTCAAATGCTAACATGAAAAATCTCTTCGATTGTTTATGTTTGGTTGATAAAATATGGTATGTGTCAGTGGAAAAAGAGGCCAATTTATAGACACTAAATTGGTGTGTAATGAATCACCATATCAATATTTTCTAAACTGAAACACAAACTAACACACATCTGCCAATGATAATGTGTCTCTTTCTATGTCATTTTAATAAAAATATTACACATAAACGGTCAAATGAGCTTCACTTCCTCATCGCCAAACCGAAGCAAGCCAAACCGACGCACCACTGACGAGGTGGTGCCATCCGTGTCACAAAAATGACATGCGTCGGTTTGTAAATCGACACAGTCGTTTGGAGTGGTCTTAAACTACTCCCAACAATCACATCACTTAACCTTTCACTTCACTGTCATATCAGCTTTCTTTATTTTCACTCTCAATAACTCATACCACTTCCCCTTTCAAACCATTTTATTTATTTATTAAAATACATGCTTTTATATAAACATACTCACTAAATAACTCTGTAACACCCCCAAAATCATAATATAACAACGGAAGACTATTTGGGGTATTACATAAGGATCACAGTCATAAGTCATAGAAAACGACTCTAAAAGAGACGTTTTAATAAAAGGTTGTCATCATTTCATTAAAACTCAGTGTTTCGAATCACAAAAGAAAATATCACAAGTTTTGAAACTACACAAAAGATAGTTCAAATGTTTAAGAAATGACAACTTTATTTAAACACCACTTCCAGCATCCCATTCCGTCCACTCTGTGCCTTCAAGATTTTCCTAGTTAGTACATGAGATAACATGCTTAAAAAGATCAACAAAAATGTTGAGTGATATTCATAGGTTTAGTAAATGGTTGAACACAAGATAAAGATAATAATTGCTTCGAAGACAATTATTATAGAAAATCAGAGATTATTATGCGCTAATCTCATGATACCAAACTCAACTGCATACACCTAATTACTGGTGTAAGTAATAAAATTGCCCCCAAGAGGTAATGGCCAATTACCGAAGAGATTCAAATATGGTGCGCCCCGGTTATTTCCGATAACCGAGTCGGGGTCGTTAATTCCCATAGTACTATCCACAATATTCGCGTTCACTCGCAAGTGATTAATGGTTCATGATGAAGGGGTCTTTTGGCTGGCAACTTAGGCTATAATAATAATCAGGCAAGCATACATTTTATGAAAAGACGTGTGTTCTAGTTTATAGCATGTATCTCCCTCACGGGGGTTGAAAAACAAGTAAAAGCGAGGCTATGAACTCACCTTAGCAAACAGTATCCGAGTAGTGTAAAATCAAGTAGTAGATGCACGAAGTACCGTCACGCGACCTATAATTAGTATAACCATACTTTAGTTTCTATGCTTATATTTGACTCGACAGTGGTTAAGAAGTTAAAGGTTTCATATTATTGTTGCTTGTGTGGTGGTATTCAAGTTTAAGTTAGTTTGGTAAATATTGACTAGTATTGGCTCTTGGAAGTGCTTAGGTACACATGTACAAATAAAAAAAGTATCAAAAACGAATGAGTCTTTGGTTCGTCGTAACTGAAAGACGATGTACGAAAAATATCAAATATAAATAGTAAACGTATTTAAATTATAAAGATGTCGCTTAAAGTACATATGGCTATACGTATAGCTAAATGATAAAGTATAAAAGTAATAGTTTTATTATAAAAGTTTAAATAAAAATAAATTTCGTTTATAAGTTATAATGGTCTTTTAGAAAATTAGGTATGACTCGTATATATGCCTTAAATATATGTGGTGACTAAGTGTTATAATTTATAGAAAATCATTGATGTGTTAAAATAATTTTCGTTTGGTATGAAATATTAACTAAAGATTAAGAGTTGATTATGTTTTTATTATTCGCTTATAGAATATGTTTATAAAATGAGGTAATGTCGTGAAAATAATATCGAAGGTAAATGAGTCAAAACGAGTAGACGAGCGGATCGTGAACGAGGCGCGAGATGGTCCGAGGGAAAACAACTAATCGTGACTCGATTAAATGACGGTTCGGGCATACGCTACACCATTGGTTATAAATCTATGTTAGTTTATACCTCAAAATTTATACATATGATTTTACTTAAGCGCAAACTACTAAATCCTTCGCCTGTTGGGCTCGACTTACACACAACCCAACAAGATTTTTAACCATTGTAAAATAAATTGTGAATATGTTTTTACCAAAGGAGTACTTAGCCAAATTTTTATCTGCTTGTCGAATAAAAGAAAGAACGGGGTTTGCCCAATATTTGTTATTTAACCGAAAACAAGAACAAAATCATTGGAAGTGAGATTGGCCACATTGTGGCTCGAACTCGAGACCTCTTGGAGTGAGGTGTCGCCACAAAGGTAGCCAACAAGATAATAAAATGTCTTGCTCCTCTTTTGTGTGAGGTTCGAATTGTGGGACAAGTAAAAACAAAGAGGAAGTCTAAGTAGTTTCATCATTTTATTCAAAACTTCTTAAAATAAGTTAGTATGTACTTATATGTTTCTCCATTACTTATTTCCCAAAACTCAAAGCCTTAACTGCTTATGATTAAATGAAAGAAATAAAAAAAAAGGTTGCTGATAACTTAATCCCACACAAAAATAACAAAGTACACGAGAGAATCCTAAGCACAACCTAACCAATAAGCCAATCGGTTCCAACAATTTACCATACAAGTTGTTGATTAATAATAACAGAAAAGTGATTTCCCATCTTATGTATGAGTCGGTTAACAAGAAACAGATAAATCAATTCACTAAAATAATTATGGATCGACTAGTATTTCACCACTTTTGATTCAATAACAAGTTTAAACCGTAATTTATATCAATATCCAATAACATAAAAACTAAGAAAGGAAGTCATGAAAACCTTACGATGCCGACGAAGACCGTTCCTTGGGGATTCACACGACCTCCACCCAAACCCAATTCGAGCACTCAAGATTCAATATGAAATTCTTTTTGGTGGTGAGAGTGAGTGAGATATGTGTGAAACCCGTGGTCATTTGTGGCCCTTATAAGGGTGAAGATTGAGGAGCTTTTGACCTAGATTTTTGACATTGGAGATGTGAAATAGCTTCTTTGGAGTAACTTCTCTATGGTGCTCAAAGTCCTAGTTGTCCTCTTATGCTTGTCTTCTTTCGTTGACCCTTGGAGAAAGGGAAAAGTGATACCATGGATGGTGATTGTAGATGAAGGGTGATAGTTTATCATCAAGAATGGATGGTGAGTGTCTTGTGAGCAGGAAAGGATTATGATAAGTTTCCTGAAGAAGATGATGGTGGGTAGGCGTGCGTTGGGAAGCAGAAAAAGAGAAAGTGATATTGGGAAGGAAAAGGGGCGTGGGTTTTAATGAAGGAGGAAGGCAATTGTAACGTTTTGTGGAAAAGAAATAAGTGGGTGTGGGTTTTATGGGGATAAGGGTAGATTAGGTTTAGTTTTTATTATTTGTAAATTGTATTTATTAGTTATCTTAGGTATTTATTTGGTACTAAATGTATTTCGTGTCCCGCTGTTTAATTTGTAAACGTATAATTCCAAACGGGAAAAATATAACACTTATATTTTCGGACACGTTTTAACGAAACTGATACGATGATATAATTTCCGAATTTATTAACTCGTTTTCATTTTTCATGTTTTCTTTTATAATACTGGTACGCGTGCGGACTTGTAAGACAAGAAAATTTCTTGTGAGATCAGTAAATATTAGGCATGATCAAATAAGACTACTCGGAGATGCATAAATTTTTATGCAAGAAAAATGAAATGTGTATGCTAAAATGCTTAACTTAGCTCAAATAAGTTTTGATAAACAATCTAGTTTATTGATATGAAAATTAATGATAGTGAAATTTTACAGGTGGCTACAGTACCTACCCCTTAAAAGAATTCCGTCCCGGAATTTTAGTTTACGGTAGTTGTCGGAGTTAAATTTGCAAATAGATGTGGATACTTAACACGCATGGTGTCTTCGCGCTCCCACGTATACTCTGGTCCTCTCTTGGAGTTCCATCTAACATTGACAATAGGAATGCGACTTTGCTTAAGTCGCTTGACTTCCCTATCCATGATTTCAATTGGTTTTCGACAAAGTTGAGCTTGTCATCGATCTTAATCTCTTTTAGTGAAACAACAAGAGATTCATCCGACAAGCATTTCTTCAGATTTGAGACGTGGAAGGTAGGGTGTACTCTACTAAGTTCTTCCGGGAGTTCAAGTTTGTATGCAACCGGGCCGATCCTATCTAGAATCTTAAAAGGCCCAATGTATCGAGGATGTAACTTCCCTCGCTTTCCAAATCGAACCTTTCCCTTCCAAGGTGATACTTTTAACATGACTCGATCACCAACTTGAAATTCCATGGGCTTTCTTCTAACATCGGCTTAACTCTTTTGTCGATCTCTAGCAGCTTGAAGTCGTTGACGAATTTGCACAATCTTCTCGGTTGTTTCTTGAACAAGCTCAGGTTCAGTGAGTTGGACATCTCCAACCTCGGCCCAACAAACGGGCGATCGACACTTTCGACCATAAAGTGCTTCGAATGAAGTTGCTTTGATGCTAGCGTGGTAACTATTGTTGTAAGAGAATTCCGCTAAAGGTAAGTGTTTATCCCAACCTTTTCCAAAATCGATCACACATGCTCGAAGCATGTCTTCCAAGGTTTGGATAGTCCTTTCGCTTTGGCCATCGGTTTGAGGATGATATGCGGTACTCATATCCAAACGAGTGCCTAGAGCCTTTTGAAGAGATTTCCAGAAGTGAGAAGTAAAACGACTGTCACGGTCGGAAATGATGGAAATTGGCACTCCATGACGAGATACAATTTCCTTTAGGTATAGTTGAGCAAGGGTTTCCATTTCATCAGTCTCCTTTTTGGGTAAGAAATGAGCGGATTTGGTAAGGCGATCGATGATAACCAAAATGGTGTCGTAACCTCTAGTAGTTTTCGGTAGTTTGGTTATGAAATCCATGGTGATCCTTTCCCATTTCCAAACTGGGACTTCAGGTTGAGTTAACAATCCGGAGGGCTTTTGACATTCGGCTTTGACTCGAGAACATGTAAGACATTTCCCAACATATGTCCCAATCTCGGCCTTCATGTTTGGCCACCAATAAAGCTTCTTGAGATCTTGGTACATTTTGTCGGATCCCGGGTGAATGGAATATTTAGACTTGTGAGCCTCATGCATAATGAGTTCTCGTATTCCTCCATAGAGCGGTATCCAACTTCTATCGTTGAAACATAAGGTTCCTTCCGATCTCCTCACAAAGCCGTTCTCGTTTTTCGGCATTCCAAAGATTCTCTCGTTAGGACGGTTTTCAGGTTTGAGAACTTCAACTTGAGCGTCAAGGATTTTTTATGGAAGGGGAGACAATTGTCATTCCCAAAGATCTTACTCGAAGAGGTTTAGGTCGATCCTTTCGATTAAGAGCATCCGCCACGACATTTGCTTTTCCCGGGTGATAACGGATTTCACAGTCGTAACATCTAAGAAACTCTAGCCATCGGCGTTGTCGCATGTTCAACTCCTTTTGATCTAGAATATGTTGGAAACTTTTATGGTCGGTGACCACCGTACACTTGGTTCCATATAGATAATGTCTCCATATTTTGAGGGAGAAAACCACGGCTCCCAATTCCAAGTCATGGGTAGTGTAGTTCTTTTCGTGAGTTTTGAGTTGTTGCGAAGCATAAGCGATCACCTTGTTTCTTTGCATCAATACCGCACCTAACCCTAGGTGTGATGCATCACAGTAGACCACAAAATCTTCCACTCCGTCAGGTAGTGCTAAGATAGGAGCTTCACGAAGCTATTGTTTCAAAGTTGAAAGGCTAACTCTTGTTCTTTACCCCAGTCAAACTTCTTCTTTTTCTGGGTCAACTCCGTTAGAGGTTTAGCGATTTTTGAGAACCCTTCGATAAATCTTCGATAATAACCCAAAAGACCCAAAAATTGGGTAGTAGGGGATGACCAATCTTTAACGGCTTCGATTTTTGCAGGATCAACATGAAGACCATTACTATCTATCACGTGACCAAGGAATAGAACTTTTCGAATCCAGAAGTCGCACTTGGAAAACTTAGCATACAGTTCTTCTTTCTTGAGTAGCTCTAGAATAGCTTTCAAGTGTTCCGCGTGCTCTTCCTTGTTGCGGGAATAGATGAGAATGTCATCAATGAACACAATCACAAATTTGTCCAAGAATGGTTTGCACACTCGGTTCATTAGATCCATAAATACCGCTGGTGCATTTGTCAAACCAATGGCATCACTTGGAACTCATAGTGGCCGTATCGTGTTCAAAAAGCAGTTTTTGGAATATCTTCTTCTCTCACTCTTAGTTGATGATACCCAGACCTCAGATCAATCTTTGAGTAGACGCTTGACCCTTGTAGTTGGTCGAACAAATCATCAATCCTAGGCAATGGATATCGATTCTTTACCGTTAGTTTGTTCAACTCTCGGTAATCGATACACATACAAAAAGATCCATCCTTCTTTTTGAAAAATAAGACCGGAGCTCCCAAGGAGAAGAACTCGGTCAAATGAATCCTTTTTCGAACAGTTCTTGTAGTTGGTCAGGCAATTCTTGTAGTTCAGAAGGTGCCAATCTATAAGGTGCTCATGCCACGGGTGTCACTCCCGGAACTAACTCAATTTGGAACTCTACTTGCCGACCCGGAGGAAGACCGGGCAAGTCTTCAGGAAATACTTCGGGAAAGTCCCCAAAGCCACGGAACGTCTTTTAGTTGTTTCTCATCCGCTTTCTTCTTCTCCGTTACTTGTGCTAGAAAAATGTGGCATCCTTTTTCTATGTACCTTGCAGTTTTGATGCACGAGATGTTATTCAATCGGGTCTTACTTCGATCACCCCGGATGATTCGAGTTTCACCATCGAGAGGAATGTGAACGACTTTCTCGTCACAAATGATTCTTGCATGATTATTGGATAGCAAATCCATACCAATGACAACATCGAAGCTACCAAGTTGGATAGGCATAAGGTCTATATTGAACGAGTGGTTTGATAAGGATAGGTTGCAACCTCGAAGGACAGTGTTAGTTCCTACTATTTTTCCATTGTCTAACTCTACTTCATAGGTGGTATCTAAGGCAGTTGGTGTGACTTTTAGCAAAGGTGCAAACTTAGAAGACACAAAGCTTTTGTCGGCTCTAAAATCAAATAACACTTTAGCTAAATGATGGTTGAGTGAAAACGTACCCGTAACGACGTCCGGGTTTTCTTGTGCATCTCCATCTCCTAGCACATAAGCTCTTGCTCTAGCAGGGTTGTTGTGGTTCTCGTTCTGTTTTGGTCATTTACTCTTGACATGCCCAGCTTCTCCACATCCAAAGTAAGTTACTCCCATAGGTTAAAAGTTATTTCTGGCAGCAGGGTTTCGACAATGCTTGTGTATATGACCCACCCTGTTACACTTTCCACACTTAATAGTACAAGGCCCTACATGATGCAGGTTGCATCGAGTGCACAAAGGGTTTGGTCCAACATAGCCTTTTCCAGTGGCAGGAGTAGCAGCATATGCCCGCGCAGCTTCTTGCCTACGATTTTGTTGACTGTGGTGGTTGTTTCGGTTTGGGTAATATGGGTTGGGATTGTTGTTGCGGTGTTGGTTATGGTTGTTGCGGCCTTGATTGTTGTTGTTGCGGCTATTTTTGTGATGGAAAGGGTTGCTATGTTGGTGGTAGTTGTTGGAAGTGTTGCCTCGACGATCATCAAATTTCCTTTTGTTGTCGTTACTGCCTTGCACAGATCCATGTTTCAGGACTTGATCCGTGAGTTGGTAGGAAATTGTGATCACTTCATCCACAGTCTTGGGCTTTGATGCAGTAACATTTCCCTCAATGCTTCGGGGTAATCCCCCTATGAGGTTTTCCAGCAACTTGACATCATTAGAAACCATGGATGGGCATAAAGCTTTCAGTTCTTGGAAACGCTTGAAGTAGGTTTTGAGATCATTGCCCTTAGTAGTTAGATGATAGAACTCATCTTCCATTTTCTTGATCTCGGTTCTTGGGCAGTATTGCTTCATCATCAATTGCTTCAATTCAGTCCAAGTGGTTTTGTAAGCTTCTTCCATGCCAATAGGTTGGGCATGAGCTTTCCACCAAGACAATGCATCCTCTAGTAGAGTACCATTAGCAAATTTCACCTTGCAATCTTCTGAGCAATCACTTAGGAGAAACACAGTTTCGGACCTTTCGAACCAATGAATAAGGCTAACAGCGCCTTCGGTTCCTTTGAAGAAAGTAGGTTTGCAATTCATGAACTCCTTGTATCCACATTTGCGATTCAAAACAGTTTCATTCCAGTTGGTTTGATTCGCGGCTTCATTTGTTTGAACCGCCTCAGCAGGTCGTGCAGCAAAAGCAGCACCAACCTCATCAGTAACCAGTTTCCGAATTGCATCAGGGGTCATCTCAGGATTTGTAGTAGGTGTAGCTCTCGTTCTTGCCATTTTTATAAAGACATACACTCAGATTTTAGAGTTTTTCAACATAAGTGAGAATTATTACAAAAATAATTTCATAATAGTTAAGATCATCACATTATATCAATAGAGTATAATCATCATAAGAAAGAATCACAATGTGTTAGAACCACATAAGAATATTTATAAATGATCACTTCGATTTATATAAATCGATGCATATGAAAGATCACCATACATTAGAACATAAGGAAAAAAACCATAATGTCATAGATCCATCATCTATAAATAGTGATACAATAACCATACAATGTCACATCAATAGCTTGTTTGATAGTTTAACAAAACATACGGATACAAAGCCTTATCAATGCCACAGGTTGTAGGCTAAAGTACTAGTAGACTAAATGGGTGTGTCTTCGATCTATAGGCCGTCAGGTGCACCACTCACGCGTCGCTGCAAGTCTCGGACAAGCTCCCCAAATCATCCATCTCCCCATCTCTCGCCTCCAATCTCTGCTCAAGAGTCACAGTTCGTGTCACCATGGTCACCATCTGCTCAGACTGTCTCTGCACAACTCCCTCTAGCATATCAACTCTGTCTAGTAGCTCCAACCTCTCCGACTTAACTCTCCGCTCTAGGGTTGTCACCGCCTCACTAGCTCGCTCGGAATGAGTACCAATCCTATCAAAGACCTCCTCCATTGCGATCCTCCCAACTAAGAGGTTTTCAACCTCCTTATCTATACTATCAATCCAGACCAGTGGGATCTCGTCGACGTGGGCCATAGCATCTCCAAGCTAATCCTCGTATCGCACGAGTCGTGCCGCTAGCAACGGGATGGTGTGATGAAGAGGTTCTCCCATAACAGGAAGAATCTCAACAGTAGCAAACAAATGCTCACCAAGCTCCATAGCACTCGGTGAACCCTCCTATAACCTCCATTGACTCATAACCGACATCAAGAAGGACCAACGCCTAGCGTCAAACCTCTTACGGGCCCCGACTGACAGGTACAGGTTGCAGCATAAACATATGGGTTGGAAGGTATTGGTGAGAAATGGATCCTCTCCCTAAGAGATATCACGGGCTCAGTATGCACCACCAGTGGGGATGATGCACGGGATGGAGACGAAACAGGTACAGTGGTGGTTTGGTAGAAGAAAGTGGTCGGTGGTGGTAGTGGTGAAGTAGGCATTGGTGGTGATGTGGGTGAAGCTAATGGTGGAAAAGCCAAAGATGAAGGTATGTCAGTGGGTGCAAAAAAGGTAGTGGGCGCTCTCACTCGTTTCCGAGCGGTATGCATGAACCTAACTTGCCTTCGTCTTCGACGAATAGGTAGTGATGAGGAGCGAGAAGTGTTGGAGGACAGAAGTAGTGTGCAAGGATGACTCAGATACAACGTCCGAAGGGGACAACCACTGTTGTGACTCAAGGTACTGGTCATAAGTAGGAGGACCAAAAACAGGCAAACGCTCAGGTATGACCGGAGCAGGTGGAGTAGCAGCGAATTCACCCTCCTCAAAGGGCTCAGTCTCTTGATGTCACAACTGGGGACTCAGGTGCGAGAACAGCCGGTGCCACGGGCACAGTGGTAGAAGACATAGCGTCCTCGATCTCGGTGTCATATGTCAGATCGATAGGGTGTGATGCTGAAGACATGGTACCGTAACAACCCGAAAGAAAATATGCATTCAAATATAAGTAATGTCATGCAGTAAATAAGATTTAGTTAGTCGTGCATAATCTGCCACCCAAATCTCAATGCCTAACTAAATGAAAATTAACATTATAAATTTTTATCATGGAATGCTTTACTAGTCATGTATTATCCGCCAAGCGAATCTCATACATGTGATCGGTACGAAGCAGGCACGGAGGACGTGAAGTGATGGTGTAAAAATGGTCCATTTGAAAACGTGGTTATAGTCCAATTTGTTTTGAAAATACAAGTTGGTTCTCTATAACCTAGGCTCTGATGCCAATCTGTAACACCCCCAAAATCATAATGTAACAGCGGAAGACTATTTGGGGTATTACCTAGAGAAGTCATAGAAAATGACTCTAAAAGAGATGTTTTAATAAAAGGTTGTTATCATTTCATAAAAACTCGGTGTTTCGAATCACAAAAGAAAATACCGCAAGTTTTGAAATGACACAAAAGATAGTTCAAATGTTTGAGAAATGATAACTTCACCACTTCCAGCATCCCATTCCGTCCACTCCGTGCCTTCAAGATTTTCCTAGTTAGTACCTGAGATAAACATGCTTAAAAAGATCAACAAAATATTATGCACTAAGCTCATGACACCAAACTCAACTGCATACACCTAATTACTGGTGTAAGTAATAAAATTGCCCCCAAGAGGTAATAGCCAATTTCCCAAGAGATTCAAATATGGTGCGCCCCGGTTATTTCCTATAACCGAGTCGGGGTCGTTAATTCCCATTGTATTATCCACAATATTCACGTTCACTCGCAAGTGATTAATGGTTCATGATGAAGGGGTCTTATGGCTGGCAACTTAGGCTATAATAATAATCAGGAAAGCATACATTTTATGAAAAGACTTGTGTTCTAGTTTATAACATGTATCTCCCTCGCGGGGGTTGAAAAACAAGTAAAAGCGAGGCTATGAACTCACCTTAGCAAACAATATCCGAGTAGTGTAAAATCAAGTAGTAGATGCACGAAGTACCGTCACGCGACCTATAATTAGTATAACCATACTTTAGTTTCTATGCCTATATTTGACTCGACAGTGGTTAAGAAGTTAAAGGTTTCATATTATTGTTCCTTGTGTGGCGGTATTCAAGTTTAAATTATTTTGGTAAATATTGACTAGTATTGGCTCTTGGAAGTGCTTAGGTACACATGTACAAATAAAAAAAGTATCAATAACGAATGAGTCTTTGGTTCGTCGTAACCGAAAGACGATGTACGGAAAATATCAAATATAAATTGTAAAAGTATTTAAATTATAAAGATGTCGCTTAAAGTACATATGTCTATATGTATAGCTAAATGAGAAAGTATAAAAGTAATAGTTTTATTATAAAAGTTTAAATAAAAATAAACTCCGTTTATAAGTTATAATGGTCTTTTAGAAAATTGGGTATGACTCGTATATATGCCTTAAATATATGTGATGACTAAGTGTAATAATTTATAAAAAATCATTGATGTGTTAAAATAATTCTCGTTTGGTATGAAATATTAACTAAAGATTAAGAGTTGATTATGTTTTTATTATTCGCTTATAGAATATGTTTATAAAATGAGGTAATGTCGTGAAAATAATATCGAAGGTGTGGAAAACTAGAAGGGGGGGTTGAATAGTTTTACCAATTAAAACTTCGTTTTAAAATATTTAGATCGATTTATGTCAATCTATTTGGTTGTTTATGTTGGACGTTGATAGATAGATATATAAACATGTAATGAAAGATAAAGAGTAAGAAGCACATCACCACGACACAAGTATTTATAGTGGTTCGGCTACAAGGACACCTTCCTTGCCCTACTCCACTCCCCGAGTCACCTACTCGAGAGTTCGTAAACACTACACGACACCAACTCCTTATGGCGGAGAAGCCTTCACAACATCGCTTAACCTTTTTCCGGTACAAAGCTAAATACCGAGTTCTTTCACACCAAGGCGAACCACACCTAACACAACGTCGCCTACCCTTTATACGGTGCTAGGCTAACCACCGGGTTCTTTCACTCTAAGGTGAACCACACCTACACAACGTCTCCTACCCTTTATAAGGTACTAGGCTAAGTACCTAGTTCTTTCACTCTAAGGTGAACTACACCTACACAACGTCGCCTACCCTTTATTAGGTACTAGGCTAAGCACCTAGTTTCATTGCAATGGAGGAACTACTACCACACTACACCAACGACTAATCCCAAAGGAGATCTACTCCTTTACAACATCATCAAGGATATCAATATCCTTGGATCTAATACTAGTCTATCTTGTACATTGAAACACACCATATCGAATGTACATCTAAGGCACCTTTCACTAATGCCTTTATTTAGATCTTCAAGACACCTTTCACTAATGTCTTGTGGCTAGATCTTCAAGACACCTTTCTTGTGCTAATGTCTTGTAACTTGTAACTGGCTTCTAGGCACCTTTCACTAATGCCTACAATAAGGACGATCGACACCTTTCACTAATGTCTTCGTCTTGACCCTTGAGACATCTTTCACTAATGTCTTCAACACTACACTTCTTAGAAGAAAGAAAGGAATCATCAACAAGAAGACTTGATGAGCCTTGATGATGAGGAAGCATGGCAACTCATGGACTTGAGCTTGCTCGACTTCAAAGGTGGTGATCTTGCCTTTAAGAGGAACCTAGAAGATCACACAAAACAAAACTACAAACATAGATCTCTTGGATCGAGGTTAGTGAGTTTTAACTCGGGGAGAAAGTGTGTTAGAAAGGGTGAGAAACAATGAAGAAATGGCTCACTATTTATAGAAGAAAAATCTCGTGTTCCCGGATCCCACGGATCCTTCCACAAGGATCCGTCTAGCGTTAAGCTAGGGATCCGTGGGACGCTCCCTTTTACCCATGGGTATTTTGGTTATAGGTCGTGGGTCATGGGTTGAACCATGGATCTTTAGCTAGATACAATGTATCTTTTGATTGCAATGCACTTGGTCACTTGGGTATGGGTTGATCCATGGGTTATGGATATTATCCATGTATGATATAAGCATGATGTCATGCAATGGGTTATGGGTCAAGCTCCATGGGTCATGGGCTTTGGGTTGTACCCAACTACATTCAATGTATTTGCCCAATAGGTTATGATACTTAAGTTTCTACCCATTTATATTACCCAATATACTACATACTAGTTATGTGTATATTTTACCCAAATATGTAAACACTAGTTGTTGTACATATGTAATATTAAATCATAAAATCACTTATACTTGTTTTAGTGTTTTATGTGAAAATGTGAATATGTTAGAAACTATTAGTTCAAATCATTTACGTATTTTATTTGTTTCGTTAACATGATTTTACGTTTGTTATCGACAAAACATTAGAAGATCGTAAAATATAAATAAACGTTTTTACGGCTTATTTGTATTAACAATCTCCTCCTTTTGTTGATGACAAAACATAAAATTATTTTAAGGAAAAGCTAAAATTCGTAAAAGTTTGAATTTGTAGTTTTACTTTCTTCTCCCCCTTTTTGTCGAAACAAAAAGAGCTTCGAAAGAAAGCAACACATTGTTTTCAAGAAAAACATGTGAAAGAAATAAAAATAAAATAGAGAGCAACTAACGGGAAAGGATCTCGTCTTTACTCCCCCTTGACGAGTCCATCCCTATGTAAGGGAGTCAAGAAAGTGATACTAATCTAGTTGGTTTGCAAGTGATTTTGCAAAAGATTTCGTCTAAGTGACGAATGTGCTCCCCCTTGATGATTGCAATTTTGCAAAGGGATGTCACGAAATGTAAACCTAATATTGCAAGTAATTTTCAATGTATTGCTTTGACATAAAGCTCCCCCTAGCTTTAGGATGTCAAAGTCTTCATGTAAATTGAATAACTACAAAACAAAGGTTAGAAAACAAGTATAATTCACAATTTCACGCAAATGTGGTCCAAGTTAGTAGAAAATAGTTTTCTGTCTCACGGATCCCACGGTTCCCTCCTAGTAGGGATCCGTCTAGGCAATTCTGAGGGATCCGTATTAGCTGATGATTAATTCCACCAAAGGTGATATAACAAGTAATGTTATCACAAAAATGAGATATGAATACAATGTAATCATATGCTCAGAAATATAACAAGTAGCATGTAATTTCATTTAATAAATCTAGAGTTATGATATACATGACTCTAAAAACTAAGAAAATAAGAAAAATACATGACTAGGAATTTCTAGACCAACTATCGCTTGATGCTAGGACACAACTAAAATCTTTTAGCTCAAGTTTTGTTTAGGTTTAATCTCGTCGAAACGTTCGAGGAGATGATAGAACATGAAACGTTGGTCTTCTCGTACTTCATGTATCAAACTTTCAACATGTTGACAATGATAGCAATCTTTGTCATGGCTAGGTGGTGGAAGAAATGAAATGGCTTGATGCGAAGGATCAAGTGAAGCGGCTTGTGGAGCTTCAAACGATGGAGGATTGGTGGAGCGCATTTGAGAATGGCTCGACCAAGAATGATGATGGTGGTAGAAAGTGTCAACTTCCATATGGTCGGTGGTTGACTTTGATGATTTCTCATAATCCAAATGGGATTGTATGGTGGAAGCGGCGAAAAGGAAGCGAGCAAGTGTTGACTCAACACCTTGATTTTGTACCATTATTCCTCCTAATGAGGAGAATGTTGTCGGCGGAGGCGGATGAGACGGCCTAGGAGGCAAATCCTCTAAATTGTAGAGGTGTGGTGATGATAGTGGAGATGTAAATGAAATAGCTCTAGGAACCAATGGTGATGGTTTAATGGAGATGATATTGTTTGGCCTAGGAGGTATGGTGGTGTTTGGCATAGGTAGTTTTGTGGGTACTATCCTTTTAGGAATTGGTTTGATTGGTTGAGGTAAGATCCTATCATTTGTTGGCTTGACCAGAGATGATTCGGTTGAAGAGATTTCATGTATAACATGAGCCTTTTTCTTGGGTGGTTCTTTGGTGGATAAGTTACTACTTGGGGTTTTCCTCATGATGAGATGATTTCAAGAGGTTTGTAAGGGTTTCTAAAGTGCTGAAAGTTAGGATGATGGTGATGACTATGAAAGTCCTAACAATGTGGTTTATAAAGCAAGATATTTGGCAAGTGCATTTAAGCCTTAAGCCACTAAGATTCATTGGAATGTGATGATTAACATGCACAAGAGTCAACTTCAGAGTTTGTACTGATCTAGGAACTCATTTAAGATGAGATAGAGTGTTTAAGTTAGAAAGATGAGTTGAAATGATTGTTCTAGCAAGAATTGACATAGACTGTCATCCGGATCCCACGGTTCCCTCCTCATAGGGATCCGTCTAGGCTAATCCTAGGGATCCGGCTCTCAGCAGCTATGAAAAGTGGAAATGATGTTTCTAAGATCTAAGATCTATATTACCTTGAGTGTTTCAGTCCTCCTAAGTGTCTTAAATGAAGAGGTCCTTAAGTACTTGAAGGTAATGAGTGATGTAGCTAATGATTGCCTTTTATGGAAGGAATTGGAACTTTCATGAGTACCAATGAATGAACAAGGATGACACTAAAGATGAGAGTGTCAATTGAAGCTAAATGATCCTAGAGATCAGATAGTGACTTAGATTAATCCCTTGGAAAATATCCTAGAGGCTTAAAATGGAAAATCTAGGATTTGATCAATTTTGACCAACTTTGACGTAAGGATGATTATGATCAATTATGCCATAATCGAAAGATTTCTAAGGATAGATGTGAGGGATCATGTGAGAATGATGAGTGATCTAGAGAGCGGAAGAGTAATTGGTTTAAGTGAAAAGATAGATCTACAAGCGACTTAGAGTGTGATCTAGGTGAGTTATGTAGGAAAGGATCTACTTAACTTGATAAGGACTTAATTTGCCTTAAGACACTATGTTTAGCTTAGTGTGAGGTGTTCTAAGGGCATGATTGAAATACAATGCTTGCAATTGCATTTTCTGTTTGCCGGATCCCACGGTTCCCTAAGTGTAGGGATCCGTCTAGCACAAACTTTGGGATCCATCCATCTCTTTCGTGAGAACCTTTACTAAAGGTATGCAATGATCTTGACAATGCATTATATTCCAAGGTTAGTTTAAAGGGGTTCTAATACTAAGATATCAAATGAGATCGAGCTCACAAATAACACAGAGGTTTATCAAACTTAACAATCATTATTCAAGAAACTCAAAACATATTTACGATCTAGATTAGTAAATCGTTTGTATTAACAATGGCGTGCAAGGTATATGTCAAGAAAGAAAAGAGTAATTGATAGTATTCATGACAATAGAGTTGTGAGGTGCTAGTTCAAGAAAATCCTATACTTATCCGGAGTTGTTGTTTTGGTAAACGGAAGCAATGAGCTATGTGCAGTCATTACGGATGGTGATTAGCATACAATGAACTTCATCCGTGAAGTCATGTAGCTCTTCTCGATCAAGGCAAGATAATCGCTTGATGGGGAAAGTGGTTGTGATTAACTAAAGGAAGAATCAATTTTACAGCTTGTTTGATTAGTAATCCTAAGACAACGCAAAGTATTTCCATTGTAAACTTACTTTAGGAAAACCGTTAATACAAATAAGCCGTAAAAATGTTTATTTATATTTTACGATCTTCTAATGTTTTGTCAATAACAAACGTAAAATCATTTTAACTAAACAAATAAAATACGTAAATGGTTTGAACTAATAGTTTCTAACACATTCACATTTTCACATAAAACACTAAAACAAGTATAAGTGATTTTATGATTTAGTAATACATATGTACAACAACTAGTGTTTACATATTTGGGTAAAATATACACATAACTAGTATGTAGTATATTGGGTAATATAAATGGGTAGAAACTTAAGTATCATAACGTATTGGGCAAATACATTGAATGTAGTTGGGTACAACCCAAAGCCCATGACCCATGGAGCTTGACCCATAACCCATTGCATGACATCATGCTTATATCATACATGGATAATATCCATAACCCATGGATCAACCCATACCCAGTGACCAAGTGCATTGCAATCAAAAGATACATTGTATCTAGCTAAAGATCCATGGTTCAACCCATGACCCATGACCTATAACCAAAATACCCATGGGTAAAGGGCGTCCCACGGATCCCTAGCTTAACGCTAGACGGATCCTTGTGGAAGGATCCGTGGGATCCGGGAACGAGAGAGTTTTCTTCTATAAATAGTGAGCCATTTCTTCATTGTTTCTCACCCCTTTCTAACACACTTTCTCCATGAGTTAAAAACTCACTAACATCAGATCCAATAGATCTGTGTTTGTAGTTTTGTTTTTGTGTAATCTTTTAGGTTCCTCTTAAAGGCAAGATCACCACCTTTGAAGTCGAGCAAGCTCAAGTCCATGAGTTGCCATGCTTCCTCATCATCAAGGCTACTGAAGTCTTCTTGTTGATGATTCCTTTCTTTCTTCTAAGAAGTGTAGTGTTGAAGACATTAGTGAAAGATGTCTCAAGTGTCAAGATGAAGATATTAGTGAAGGGTATCTATCGTCTATATCATTAGCACTTGTGGTAGGTTCTTAGAAGTCAAGACTAGAAGCATTAGTGAAAGGTGCTTAGAAGTCAAGACACAAGATATTAGTGAAGGGTGTCATGTAGATCTAGTCAAAGGCATTAGTGAAAGGTGCCTTAGATGTACATTCGATATGGTGTGTTTCGATGTACAAGATAGACTAGTAGTAGATCAAAGGATATTGCTATCCTTGATGATGTTGTAAAGGAGTAGATCTCCTTTGGGATTAGTCATTGATGTAGTGTGGTAGTAGTTCCTCCATTGCAATGGAACTAGGTGCTTAGCCTAGTACCTAATAAAGGGTAGGCGACGTTGTGAAGGTGTAGTTCACCTTGGAGTGAAAGAACTAGGTACTTAGCCTAGTACCTTATAAAGGGTAGGCGACGTTGTGTAGGTGTGGTTCACCTTGGTGAAAGAACCGGTGGTTAGCCTAGCACCGAAAAAGGGTAGGCGACGTTGTGAAGGCTTCTCCGCCATAAGGAGATTGGTGTAGTGTTTATGAACTCTCAAGTAGGTGACTCGGGGAGTGGAGTAGGGCAAGGAAGGTGTCCTTGTAGCGAACCACTATAAATACTGCGTTGTGGTTTTGTGCTTCTTACTCTTATCTTTTCATTACTTGCCTTTACATGCTTGTTTGTCAACATCCAACACACACATCCAAATAGATTGACATAAGTCGATCTAAATAGTTAAAAAGGAAGTTTTAATTGGCAAAACTATTCAACCCCCCTTTCTAGTTTTCCACAATTGGTCGTTACCAAGTTTCTTGAAGAATATTGTACTTTAAAAACTTGATACGATCCATGGTTAATTGAAAACTACAAATAAGGTTTTTCATAAAAACAAACACCATATGTTTTAAAACTATATGTTTGGATGTTGATTTGATAACAACATTTTTTTTATTTACTTTTTCCTTTAATCGCACTAATCTTCTTTGTCATGATGATTAGTCAAAGCTCATACCCACCAAGCTATAGGAATCGCTTGGTAACAAGAATACCTTCCTTAAGAAGGTATCTTAAACGCAAAGGAGCGGGAATCATCTAAGTGACATTTGCTGTGTCATTTGTAAAGACATTCCTAGTGTGCTAGAGGTATGATTTTGTTTTTATTTTTGCTTGATAATTAAGTATGCCTATTTAGGAATTTATATGATTATCCTTTGTGCTTATACATGTTTCACATGAAGCTTCATTAGGAAGCCTTTTTTTTCTCACATACGTGTTATTCTTCTCGTCTAAAGTCGTGGTATATAAAACTTGTGTTTTATTTCTTTTAATCCAATAATAAAACAAAACACAAATTTCAAAAATTTCCTTCCCCATAAATAAACCACTCGACGCCCACCTTATCAAATCCTCATTTTTTTCAAATCTTCCAATTTCAAAAATTCCCTCTCACTCAAAACTTCATCTTCCTCTCCATTTCATCCCAACCGAAACCAAGAAGGATCATCTTCAACATGGTTTACATCGCCCTCGTGCTCATCGTCTTAACACTCATCGCACTTGTGTTCCCTATGATGAAGTTCACATACGGAGACATTTACTTTATGTTGTTAATCTACATTGGGGTTATATACCAAATCTTTTGTATCATTCTAAGCATTGAAATGAAATATTATTAATAGTCTTGTTTATCTAGGTTATTATTATCATAATGTGTTTGTCATTTCTTTTGTTTCATATGTTTCGTACTCTTTCGTGATACATTAGAAGTCATGTATGCATGCTAATAGAAAATGTAGGCTAAAACACATATCTTGGGAATAAATTTGTAAAACCTATGTTTTTGTAAAATCTGTTTCTGTAACTACATATCTACGGATCCCCGAAGATACATTAGCGGATCCCTTTTGTAAAGGAACGTGGGATCCGTCTCTCGAAAACAGTTTTCATGCAAAATGAAAACCACTTTCTCTCTAAAAGAAATATTCCACTAGAATGTCAAAACCATAAGTGAGTTAAGTGTCATTCTTGTTAAAAACATTGTTAATAAAAATCTAGTAAAAACATTAGATAATCATAGGTTGAACACAAACATCACCTTCTTTTAACTCTTCATTTATATAGGTTCAACTATGACGCATGAATATGAGTTTGATTTTTCACTCACTAGCGTCTACACTCCGAAAATCTCCCTTGAACCCAACACTCCTGGCATTCATGTCCGTGGGTTCAACAACCTCGAAAACCGTGTGACACACGGTAAATTTTCACAAAAATTTAACTGATAATTAGTAATTTATTATTACTAAGCATGAGTCATGAAGCATACATAAGCTTTGCCTAATCATTTGAGTAGATAACTCGTGTACAGTAGATAATCTCACCACTCTTGCATTCATATCATTTCATGAATATTTCAATTTTTATCTATTGATTTAAATTGAATGACGAGAGGTCATCTCATTTACCCGATGACCGACATTTGCAGCTGCATCGACACTACGATAAGGGTTTGATAAAGCAAATGACAAACAACCGTAAAGAAAAATATTAAAAGAATAATAATACCTCCGATAAGTAACCATAAGAAACTACGTTATAAAGTTAGCAAACAATGATACCTCGGTCACAATTTAATAACACGGGACACAAAATATTTAACACACATCCATTTGAGCAATAACTTTTATAAGACTCAAGTACAAACATACATAAGTATAATGTATATGCATACATTTTATACAATAATTAACCTACAAACATATACTTACACAAATGAATGGATAAATACACAAAATAAAAAGTAGTGAGATAAATACTCCTTGTCTTTCTTATCCCACACACGACAAACCCACACCAAAATCAGAGAATATCAAGATACCATATCATATCTTCTTCCTCCCCTAGTCCTGCGCCTCCCATCTAGGTCGAATCTCCCCAAAAGGAGATAACCCAACATATTCATCCAACATATCCTTCTCTCTCATACCCAAATCCATGTAAGTTTTTGGTTCCCAAATCCCTCTTGATGCGCCGCTACCCTTCGATGGAATCCAAGGAAAATCAAGATAAACCACATGAGAGAAACAAATCTTTCTACCAATCTATCTTGAGCCTATGTCCAAGATTCGTTTAGTTTTGGAAGTTAACTAAAATTGGCTTCAAACCAAGTTACAAGATGAGAAAGCTTGGTCAAAAACTCCTCTTGTGTTTCCCTTTTTATTTCAGCCGAGACCCCCAAGAGTGTCACACTTCAAATCCCACCACAAAAAGATAAAGAAGCTTCAAGGAGTGAAGAACATCATTTGTGTTTTGCTCTAGATCGATTGGGATTTGTGGAGGTGATAAACTCTTGGGTTGGCCTTCGGATTCATTGTCATCAAGCTTGTTGTAAGAAATTACTAAACCTCATCTTGTTAAGATTTACCATTCGATTTGTTAATAAAAGTGGTTATTCGATTATGAAACTTAGTGATATGATGTCTTATGTTTGTTGGCGAATAATAAAATTTCATGTAAAATTTGGATGTTGTTGAGTCCTCTGGTGTTGATTCTGTCGAACTCAAGAAACAAAGAAAACAAGAGTTAAGTTTTAAAAGTTAGATTATTAACTAAGTAGTCTTGATGTGTGAACTTGGTATTGATAAACAATCTGTATCACCGTAGGCTTTAATTGTCAATCTTGCATTAAGTTAAATAAAAAGGGGTACTTGAAATCTGTTTTAGACTTTATTCTTGTCAAAGTACAACTGTCAAGTTAGAAAGAAAAAGTTTTGATAAAACTTGCCAAGGTCGAATGATGTCAAACCTGAAAAACTTACGTTGGTCATAAGATTTAACTTAGTAATGATATGTTGAGTTTAAGTCGAGAGTGAAACAAAGTGATGTAGATGAGACCAAGTTGAAGTAGTACTCAACTAATGTATGGTAACATCACATCTTTACTTGCATTTTTCTAGTCAATGATGATAACCAATCTTGTTCGAAACACGCCTTGTACGTGATTGTTACCCCTTGTTAAGTCGTCAACATTAAGTATATATCCGCCATCTAATAAACATATCTAAGGCCATGAGAGTGTGTCGACAACTTCGTTCTTTTGGTAGTGCCATAATAACGGAGTCATACTCACTAGTCGAGAATATCGGCTTCACAAGTTAGAGCATAAACGAACTAATATACCTCTAGACATGTTACTCTCGTGAAGCTTCGAAACAAGACTTGTGCACATTGATAAAAATCTAGTGATAGCATCTTAGCAATTGTCTTTTAAAAATTGTGTGAGGAACTACTCGTGTTTACCTCTTCCGTTGGAGCAGCCAACTTCTACACCACCATTGGGCCGAAGCCCGTTCACGCATGTAACTCACATCGGGCCTGGTCCAAATTCAGTTGCCCCATTATAATAAACAATGGGCAGCAACCCATTACACCTACAGAGAAATTGTTCGAGAAATAAAATGAGTTCCCAAATTTTAACGTAAAACATAACTTGGGATCGATTGTAAAACCATAACTCGTAACCGCATAATTTTCTTTCCATTTCATACATAATACCTTAATGTCAAAAGTCTTAACTCAACAAGAATGTACGAAAGTTTGGCATGAACAACAAGTATTCTAAAAATATGATTCACGTAGTAATGTACGTCAAAATTTAACGACAATGTGTAAATGAATGTATGACAAGCGAACTTCTCATTTGAACTATATATATATATATATATATATATATATATATATATATATATATATATATATATATATATATATATATATATATATATATATATATATATATATATATATATATATATATATATATAAAACAAGTTACGATAAATAAATAGAGACCACTATGTCATTTTGTTATATATTAAATTCGAAAGTCTTCAAATGTAACTTGAATATTTTCTAAATACAATTAGAAAATAAATAAATTATATATATATTTTTGACAACACCATTTTGTGTCAACTTAACTAAGTATAAACTCATTTATATACTTACTAGCGGAATATTATAATTATTTTTCATATCCAACTTTGGATATTAAAACCATATTAATGTCAACATGGAAAGTATATATGTACTTTCGTATACTTACTAGTAAAACCATAAAATCATTTTCACAACTAAAAGTTAGTTTTATTTCAATTATAAAACAATTGAACTATTATAAGTAAGGAATACTTAAAACAATGAACTAAATATTGCCCTCCTTATCTAGGTCGCGTGTCGGTGCCGCTCCACAACCATCACTAATCCCACACTTTGGATTGCACATTTGCTAAGGTGAGTTTTCATAGCCCCTCTTTTACTTGATAAACTGTTTTAAACACTTTGGGGTGAGAAATATGCAAAACCTTTTTATGGACCAAAACTATTACATGTTTACTATTACGTGGTGTAGCCTAAGCCCTTATGTCCCTAGAGAATGCCCTTTTTCATGAACCGTCAATTCCCCATTGGGAAACGCGAATGTTATAAATAGATCTATTGAGGGTGACTCCTCCGTTCGGTTGGCCATGCTTGGGCCAAGGCGAAACGTATACCATATCGAAATTAAGTGTTGAGGGACAAAACACTTGCTATGGGCCCCTATATTGTATGACATCTTTTAGCATACAGAAACTGTCGTAGTATCGATTGCATGAACTTAGAGCTAACGTAATAGACTTTCATCCATATATCATTATATTCGTTGTAATGATTATATGACTTTGCTTATGGTCCACACTTACTATTTTAACTTAAACCTATGAACTCACCAGCTTTTAGCTGACCTTTTTAGCATATTTTCTCAGGTGTTTAATTGTGATCATGGATGCAAGGAAAGAAGCGGATAAATGGTCGTAGTAGTATTAAAGAAGTGTTTTTACACAAAAATGATGTTTTTACATTGGGACCACTAAAACTAATGGGATGTGCCCATTTATCTAAACAATGTTGTAAGATAATGTTTTAAAATATTTTATGAAATTAAACGGAGTGTGTATTCCGTTCTTTATTACTTGTGTTATGATCCACCAATCCCGTAACGCTCCCGAATAATACGTATGCTTCCGCTAAACAAAATTTGGGGGTGTTACAGATTGGCATCAGAGCCAAGGTTATAGAGAACTAGGTACATATAAACCCTAAACTATAACTACTTTTCACCAAAACATCATACTACGACCACGACCGCTTGCCTTACTTGCTATTCTACTTAGAATTTATTTAAATAGGATTACATGTTTTATTTCCTATTTACTTATGCACTATTTCATATTCATTATGAGCATATTTTTCCACATACTTACACATATGCACCGTCTTGTCACATACCATGCCTTCACTAGCCTTCCCTCACGATGTTCAGGAGGACATCCTACTAGCTCACTCACCTCCCATCCGTCAGCTTGCACACTTAGCCACTGATCCGTATATTCAGGCCACATTAGCAGCTCAGCCAGTTATTGCACCTACTCCATCTATACCTACCCTACCACCACTCCATCGACTTTGTTGACGCAAGCAGCAAAACCCCGCATGATTGTGAGAGTACGGATATCGAGGCGGTACTCATTTGTGCCTCGCACTAGCTTCTCGAGATGACCTGCGCTTACATGGGTCCTTCTTCTACTTGAGTCACTAACACCATCACCCACCGAGTCACCACCTCATTAGAGACTCGGAGATCTCTGATTCTACTCGGAGGAAGACCCTAAGAAGATCCGAAAGAGGATCTGAGGAGGAACTGCGTAACCTATGCCGATCGAGAGTGTCCTTGGACATGTTAGCACAACAGAGATATGGATACACTGGTCCGAGATTGTCTAAAGTATTCGAGAGATAGGACATGAGCTCGGGATGGCTCGAGGGTTAGGCGAGGACATGGATATTGATGCACCATTTGGATTAGGACGAGAGTCGCTTTTCTCCATAGCCGTGAGGAGAGTGGTATGGCTACTTGAGGATATTGATTGTGTGATCGATTGCATGCCACATATCGCGAGCCCGAGCTACACCATCATCACCTTCATTCATACCATCCGCATCGGACATGGGCGCCTTGCTCGCGCCACTAGACGACTTGAGACCATCGAGGAAGCTGCCGGTTGAGCCGAGGCACGGTGCGGATCTATCGTGATCTCCAGAGGGTGATCGACTCTCCGAGAGAGTGTTGATTCGCTTAGATTCTCATGAGACTCGCTAGGAGTCCATCTTGACCGACTAGAGAGTCGATCCAACACGCTTGCAAGCAAGCATCGTGTTGAGGGTTTAGACCGAGTTCTTGATGTGTTGTTTGAGAGCATGGAGCTCGAGAGACACGAGCGGATTCGACCGGTCTTAGGGTTGAGACTCGTGTTGAGGACGTTAGAGAGTTGAACAGTGAGCACGAGCCTTGGGCAGGTCAATCCCGGATGCACGGACGACTAGAGGAGCTAGAGCGCGTCCGGTGGATTGCGAGATATCTTGTCGAGAGAAGGATGGCAAGGACTCTTGGTTTAGAGTCTATGTTAGCATCTCAGATGAGACGTATCGTGAGTTTGGAGGATACGCAGCGAGAGTTGATTGCTACCATTGAGCGACTACGTACCGAGCGTGGACATCTTTAGATATGACTTCGTGATGTATCACACTAAAATGAATTATAACAGTTAGTGTTAGTTATTACTCTTGTACTTCAGTTGTATTTCCGTTGTATTTCGGTTGTATTCCATCTAGTATCTCATCATGTACTTTAGAAACCTTGTAACCGAAATTCTATCTATGTCAAACTTATTTTCCTATCCCATGGTCTTTTCTTTTATAGATTGCTCATATGATCTACCTGTGACAACCACACTGTTACTTGGCACTTACCCTGTTTAAAAGGTTATATATCTTATCACCTTTCCTCTTTGTAAATGCCGCCAAAACGAAGATCAAAACGTACCAACCCCGGTGGAGCTTCCAATGCTCCAATTCCAAATGAGAATCACTCAACCAAGCCGCAAACGCCGCTATTCCAAACAAAGTCACACACGATCGATCACTGAAGCCACTACTCCTGCTAGGGCTACTCCAATCCAACCTATCATGAATCAAGCCATGATTGACCAACTAGTCAATGAGCGAGTGAACGCCGCTTAGCCGCAACAAACCACTCGTCTACTAATGCCGGAACTTGAGACCACCCACTCACAAACCGCACTTGCACTTATCGTGAATTTCAGTAAAACCATGACCTGAGGCTTTAGTGGAACCGGAAGGAGTTGTCGGTCGACTAGATGGATCGAAAAGCTCGAGACGTGTTCGAATCGCAATTGTGAAGAAGAGTCTAAGGTTAAGTATGCATCATTCACTTTCACGGATGTTGCCTTGACCTGGTGGAACAATTTTCCAAATCCGCTAGTTTCGATGTTGCCTATGCCATGCCATGGGAGAACTTCAAGGAAATGGTACTTAAAGCTTGTCCTCGTAATGAGATTAAGCTCGAGCATGAGTTTTGGAACCTCAAGGTTTAAGGCACCAATATGGTCGCTATAATCGCCGATTTCAAGAACTAGCCTTATTGTGTCTCAAATGGTTCCCACCGAGACCCGATTGTTAGAGATACATCGGAGGACCGCCCCAACCTATCAAGGGCAATGTCACCACTTCTAAGGTCACGATCTTCATGAAACTATCGAAGTAGCCAACAAACTCATGGACCAAGTGATTGAGGATTCCATGGACAAAGTGGTTGACAATAAGAGAAAATGGGACGACCATTCTCAAAGCTACAACAACAATGTATACCATGGCAACAACAGTGGAAACAACAGCAACAATCAAAGCAAGAGGCAAAACGTTGCTAGAGCTTATGCAGCGGGTGTTGGGGAAAGGAAACCGTGCCGTGGATCGCACCTTGTGTAACCGATGCACACTACATCACAAGGGCGATTATACAATCAAGTCAGTAATTGTCGAAAATCGGACATTTAACCGAGAACCTGCAGTCCAAGTCATTGGCGACAGTTCAAACAACATCATTCGGGACCCAAAAGCTAGTATAACTTGCTTTGGTTGTGGTGAAAAAGGGCATTATAAGAACGAATGCCGAAAGACCAAGAACCAAGGAAACCGAGGAAATCCAGGAAGCCATGGGAATGGCAGGATTCAGGGTAATGTTGGACAGCCGAGTAATCAGGGCAATGGAGAAGGAGCTCGTGGGAGAGTCTATGCTGTAACCAAAGTGGAAGCTCAGGAAGACCCGAATGTTGTGACGGGTATGTTCCTTATAAATAACCGTTATGCATCCATATTGTTTGATACGGGAGCCGATAGGAGTTTTGTTTCTAATGCATTTAGTCCACTACTCGATATTGCCCCAACTGCATTAGGAAATGCATACAACGTGGAACTAGCTAACGATAACATAGAAAGGGTAGATACCATCATAAGAGGTTGCACCCTTAACCTGTTAAACCACCCATTCAATATCGACTTGATACCAGTAGCATTGGGTAGTTTCGATGTCATCGTCGGAATGGATTGGTTAGCAAAATATCATGCTGCCATCATTTGTGACGAGAAGCTCGTCCAATTACCCTATGGAGAAGAAGTCCTAACAATAGAAGGGGACAGAAGTGACAGAAGAAATGCTTCAAGACTGCATGTCATTTCCTGTACCAAAGTGTTAAGGTGTACCAAGGAAGGATGTCACATCTTCCTAGCACAAGTCACCGGAAAGGACGAAAAAGAAAAGGAAGAAAAACGTCTGGAAGACGTGCCAATAGTAAATGAATTTCCTGAAGTCTTTCCCGAAGATTTGCCAGGACTCCCGCCGACCCGACAGGTTGAATTTCGGATCGATTTAGTACACGGTGCGCGCCAAGATGGCAAGAGCAACTTATCGATTAGCTCCAACGGAACTCCGTGAGTTATCAAACCGCTTGCCGGAACTTGCGGAAAAAGGGTTCATTAGACCGAGCTCATCACCATGGGAGCACCGGTCTTATTCGTCAAAAGAAGGACGGAACTTTCAGAATGTGCATTGACTACCGTGAGTTGAATAAACTAACCATTAAGAACCGTTACCCACTCCCGAGGATCGATGACTTATTCGATCAACTTCAAGGTTCAAGTGTTTATTCAAAAATCGACTTAAGGTCCGGATACCATCAACTAAGAGTTCGGGAAGAAGACATTCCCAAAACCGCCTTCAGAACTCGTTATGGACATTACGAGTTCCAAGTCATGCCTTTTGGGTTAACCAACGCACCAGCTGTGTTCATGGACCTCATGAACCGAGTGTGTAAACCCTACTTGGATAAATTTGTGATCGTATTCATTGACGATACCCTAATTTATTCTAAGAGTGTGAAATAACACGAAGAGCATCTTAGATTGATTCTGGAATTGTTGAAGAAGGAAGAACTGTATGCGAAGTTCTCAAAGTGTGAGTTTTGGATACCTACTGTGCAATTCCTAGGTCATGTAATCGACACTCAGGGTATTCATGTAGATCCCGCTAAGATCGAGTCAATAAAGGATTGGGCGACACCCACAACTCCTACTGAAATACGCCAATTCTTAGGACTCGCTGGATACTACAGAAGATTCATTGAAGGTTTCTCAAAGATTGCCAAATCTTTAACCAAGCTAAACCAGAAAAACATTAAGTTTGATTGGGGAGAAAAAGAAGAAGAAGCTTTTCAACTTCTTAAAGAAAAGTTGTGTAGTGCACCCATTCTGGCCTTACCGGAAGGTAGTAAAGACTTTGTTGTTTATTGCGACGCTTCACACAAGGGGCTAGGAGCGGTGTTAATGCAAAGAGAGAAAGTGATAGCATACGCCTCTCGCCACCAAAGACTCATGAGAAAAACTACACAACGCACGACTTGGAGTTAGGATCGGTTGTGTTTGCACTCGAATTTGGAGACACTACTTGTATGGCACGAAGTGTGTCGTATACACCGATCACAAAAGCCTACAACACATTTGGATCGAAAAAGAATCGAACATGAGACAACGCCGATGGTCGGAATTACTCGGTGATTACGACTGCGAGATCCGTTACCATCCGGGTAAAGCGAATGTAGTTGCTGATGCTCTCAGTAGGAAAGAGCGACCAAAACCTCTTAGAGTCAGTTCCTTGGGTATGACAATTAGTTCACCTCTTCCATCCAAGATTCTTGAGGCTCAATTGGAAGCACTCAAGGAAGAGAATCGTCCGAATGAGAACCTTTACGGAATGCCAGAGAGTGAAAATGGATTCGTAAAAAGGTCGGATGAAATTTTGTGTTTCAAAGAGCGAAGTTGGATACCACTCTACGGAGGAATTCGCGACATTATTATGCACGAATCCCACAAGTCTAAATACTCCATACACCCAGGATCCGACAAAATGTACCTTGATCTGAAGAAATTGTACTGGTGGCCAAACATGAAAGCCGACATTGCAACATATGTCAGCCGGTGTTTAACCTGTTCCAAAGTTAAAGCTGAACATCAGAGACCCTCAGGTCTACTAGTACAACCCGAAATCCCCGAGTGGAAATGGGAACGTATAACAATGGACTTTATCACTAAGTTACCTAAAACCTCTAAAGGCTACGACACTATTTGGGTAATAGTTAACCGTCTCACCAAATCAGCACATTTTCTACCAATGAAAGAAAGTGATGGAATGGAAAAACTTGCACAACTATACCTGAAGGAGATCATCGCACGTCATGGTGTACCAATCTCCATCATCTCAGACAGAGATAGCCGTTTCACCTCGAATTTCTGGAAATCACTTCAAGATGCTTTAGGGTCTAACCTCGACATGAGCACCGCTTATCATCCTCAGACCAATGGACAAAGCGAGAGAACCATTCAAACACTGCAGGACATGAGAGCATGTGTGATAGACTTTGAAATGGTGGGATAAGCACTTGCCATTAGTGAATTTTCTTACAATAACAAATGCTATCACACAAGTATCAAAGCCGCACCATATGAAGCACTCTATGGTCGGAAGTGTAGATCACACGTGTGTTGGGCGAAGTTGGAGAAAGTCAACTTCTTGGTCCGGAGTTAATCCAAGAAACTACCGAAGATTGTACAAATCAAAACCGATCGCAAGCGACTCGTGACCGTCAAAAGAGCTACGCAGATAAAAGGAGGAAACCACTTGAGTTTCAAGTGGGGGATAAAGTTATGCTCAAAGTTGCGTCGTGGAAGGACGTGATCCGTTTTGGAAAACGTGGAAAGTTAAATCCTCGTTATATTGGACCCTTCAAAATTCTCGCTAGAATCGGACCGGTAGCATACCGACTCGAATTACCACAAGAACTCAGCTCTGTACACAACGTGTTTCACGTATGCAACTTGAAGAAATGTCTTTCTGACGAAACTCTTACTATTCCTTTGGAAGAAATCCAAGTTGACGAAAGGTTGAATTTTGTCGAGGAACCCATCGAAATTATGGATAGGGAGATCAAACGGCTTAAGCAAAGCCGCATTCCTATCGTCAAAGTCCGTTGGAACTCTCAAAGAGGTCCAGAATACACGTGGGAGAGTGAAGACCAATTCAAGCGCAAATACCCACACCTTTTCTCTATTTCAACAAGTAATCCTAACTGAAAACCGAGGACGGTTTTCTTCCAAGCGGGAGGATGTGACACACGTAAATTTTCACAAAACTTTAACTGATAATTAGTAATTTATTATTACTAAGCATGAGTCATGAAGCATACATAAGCTTTGCCTAATCATTTGAGTAGATAACTTGTGTACAGTAGATAATCTCACCACTCTTGCATTCATATCATTTCATGAATATTTCAATTTTTATCTATTGATTTAAATTGAAAGACGAGAGGTCATCTCGTTTACCCCAGTGACCGACACTGCACGCGTACCGACACTACGATAAGGGTTTGATAAAGCAAATGACAAACAACCGTAAAGAAAAATATTACAAGAATAATAATACCTCCGATAAGTAACCATAAGAAACTACGTTATAAAGTTAGCAAACAATGATACCTCGGTCACAATTTAATAACACGGGACACAAAATATTTAACACACATCCATTTGAGCAATAACTTTTATAAGACTCAAGTACAAACATACATAAGTATAATGTATATGCATACATTTTATACAATAATTAACCTACAAACATATACTTACACAAATGAATGGATAAATACACAAAATAAAAAGTAGTGAGATAAATACTCCTTGTCTTTCTTATCCCACACGACAAACCCACACCAAAAGCGAGAGATATCAAGATACCATATCATATCTTCTTCCTCCCTAGTCCTGCGCCTCCCATCTAGGTCGAATCTCCCAAAAGGAGATAACCCAACATATTCATCCAACATATCCTTCTCTCATACCCAAATCCATGTAAGTTTTGGTTCCCAAATCCTCTTGATACGCCGCTACCCTTCGATGGAATCCAAGGAAAATCAAGATAAACCACATGAGAGAAACAAATCTTTCTACCAATCTATCTTGAGCCTATGTCCAAGATTCGTTTAGTTTTGGAAGTTAACTAAAATTGGCTTCAAACCAAGTTACAAGATGAGAAAGCTTGGTCAAAAACTCCTCTTGTGTTTCCCTTTTTATTTCAGCCGAGACCCCCAAGAGTGTCACACTTCAAATCCCACCACAAAAAGATAAGGAAGCTTCAAGGAGTGAAGAACATCATTTTTGTTTTGCTCTAGATCGATTGGGATTTGTGGAGGTGATAAACTCTTGGGTTGGCCTTCGGATTCATTGTCATCAAGCTTGTTGTAAGAAATTACTAAACCTCATCTTGTTAAGATTTACCATTCGATTTATTAATAAAAATGGTTATTCGATTATGAAACTTAGTGATATGATGTCTTATGTTTGTTGGTGAATAATAAAATCTCATGTAAAATTTGGTTGTTGTTGAGTCCTCTGGTGTTGATTCTGTCGAACTCAAGAAACAAAGAAAACAAGAGTTAAGTTTTAAAAGTTAGATTATTAACTAAGTAGTCTTGATGTGTGAACTTGGTATTGATAAACAATATGTATCACCGTAGGCTTTAATTGTCAATCTTGTGTTAAGTTAAATAAAAAGGGGTACTTGAAATCTGTTTTAGACTTTATTCTTGTCAAAGTACAACTATCAAGTTAGAAAGAAAAAGTTTTGATAAAACTTGCCAAGGTCGAATGATGTCAAACCTGAAAAACTTACGTTGGTCATAAGATTTAACTTAGTAATGATATGTTGAGTTTAAGTCGAGAGTATGAAACAAAGTGATGTAGATGAGACCAAGTTGAAGTAGTACTCAACTAATGTATGGTAACATCACATCTTTACTTGCATTTTTCTAGTCAATGATGATAACCATTCTTGTTCGAAACAAGCCTTGTACGTGATTGTTACCCCTTGTTAACTCGTCAACATTAAGTATATATCCGCCATCTAATTAACATATCTAAGGCCATGAGAGTGTGTCGACAACTTCGTTCTTTTGGTAGTGCCATAATAACGGAGTCATACTCACTAGTCGAGAATATCGGCTTCAAGTTAGAGCATAAGCGAACTAATATACCTCTAGACATGTTACTCTCGTGAAGCTTGAAACAAGACTTGTGCACATTGATAAAAATCTAGTGATAGCATCTTAGCAATTGTCTTTTAAAAATTGTGTGAGGAACTACTCGTGTTTACCTCTTCCGTTGGGCGACCAACTTCTACACCACCATTGGGCGAGCACTGTTCACGCATGTAACTCACATCGGGCCTGGTCCAAATTCAGTTGCCCCATTATAATAAACAATGGGCATGACCCATTACACCTCTGAAGAAATTGTTCGAGAAATAAAATGAGTTCACAAATTTTAACGTAAAACATAACTTGGGATCGATTGTAAAACCAGAACTCGTAACCGCATAATTTTCTTTCCATTTCATACATAATACCTTAATGTCAAAAGTCTTAACTCAACAAGAATGTACGAAAGTTTGGCATGAACAACAAGTATTCTAAAAATATGATTCACGTAGTAATGTACGTCAAAATTTAACGACAATGTGTAAATGAATGTATGACAAGCGAACTTCTCATTTGAACTATATATATATATATATATATATATATATATATATATAACAAGTTACGATAAATAAATAGAGACCACTATGTCATTTTGTTATATATTAAATTCGAAAGTCTTCAAATGTAACTTGAATATTTTCTAAATACAATTAGAAAATAAATAAATCATATATATATTTTTGACAACACCATTTTGTGTCAACTTAACTAAGTATAAACTCATTTATATACTTACTAGCGGAATATTATAATTATTTTTCATATCCAACTTTGGATTTTAAAACCATATTAATGTCAACATGGAAAGTATATATGTACTTTCGTATACTTACTAGTAAAACCATAAAATCATTTTCACAACTAAAAGTTAGTTTTATTTCAATTATAAGACAATTGAACTATTTTAAGTAAGGAATACTTAAAACAATGAACTAAATATTGCCCTCCTTATCTAGGTCGCGTGTCGGTGCCGCTCCACAACCATCACTAATCCCACACTTTGGATTGCACATTTGCTAAGGTGAGTTTTCATAGCCCCTCTTTTACTTGATAAAATGTTTTAAACACTTTGGGGTGAGAAATATGCAAAACCTTTTTATGGACCAAAACTATTACATGTTTACTATTACGTGGTGTAGCCTAAGCCCTTATGTCCCTAGAGAATGCCCTTTTTCATGAACCGTCAATTCCCCATTAGGAAACGCGAATGTTATAAATAGATCTATTGAGGGTGACTCCTCCGTTTGGTTGGCCATGCTTGGGCCAAGGCGAAACGTATACCATGTCGGAATTAAGTGTTGAGGGACAAAACACTTGTTATGGGCCCCTATATTGTATGACATCTTTTAGCATACAGAAACTGTCGTAGTATCGGTTGCATGAACTTAGAGATAACGTAATAGACTTTCATCCATATATCATTATATTCATTGTAATGATTATATGACTTTGCTTATGGTCCACACTTACTATTTTAACTTAAACCTATGAACTCACCAGCTTTTAGCTGACCTTTTTAGCATATTTTCTCAGGTGTTTAATTGTGATCATGGATGCAAGGCAAGAAGCGGATAAATGGTCGTAGTAGTATTAAAGAAGTGTTTTTACACAAAAATGATGTTTTTACATTGGGACCACTAAAACTAATGGGATGTGCCCATTTATCTAAACAATGTTGTAAGATAATGTTTTAAAATATTTTATGAAATTAAACGGAGTGTGTATTCCGTTCTTTATTACTTGTGTTATGATCCACCAATCCCGTAACGCTCCCGAATAACACGTATGCTTCCGCTAAACAAAATTTGGGGGTGTTACAAACCGTCACTTCCATGAAGGACGTATTGTAGACACCTCTCTACAATTCGAAGAAGGTATCAATACCTCATTCCGAGCCATAGGACTAGAATGTCTTCTTGAAATCAACGAGAAGATATGTCCAAGGTTCATAATGGAATTCTTCTGTCAAGTTGAACTCGTTCGTAACGAGGATCGCTCTCTATCTCTTTGGATTTATATCAAAAACCAAAAGTTTACTCTAACCCTTGGGCATTTTGCTCACATCCTCCGGATTCCAAATCATGGACAATGTGCCTTCACCGAAGATTGGTCTCTTGATTCTCTCTTCAAATTTCGTGAAGAAAATAGTCCATATTGTTCACACATACCCTCCCCGGAAGATTTAAAACGCATAATATGCAAACCTCGACCATATTACTCCGATCCAAACATTATCTTCACACGGGACATCCGAGAAGAGTACAAGCCTCTTGCACTCATCCTACGTGAGAATGTTTGGAGTCTTAGGAAATCGAGAAATCCTTCCCGCTTGTTGTGCTCACATGTTGTCTTGTTTGCTAACACAACAACCATACAATCTCGCCTACTTCTTCGCAAGGCGGTTGTAAATCTTCAAGGCTCCAAGAATAAACTCATCCCTTATAGAATGTTCTTGACACACCTCTATCACAACGTTATGCACTTCCATCCTCAATTTCAAAGTCCGTTGTACGTACTTGTGAACAAGATGATGGAACCGCTAAACATATCTCTCATAAAGACTTTCTTCATTCTTGATTCCACTAACACTCATCAATCACGTAATGATCCTCCTAGCGAAGACACTCAAGGAACCTAGTAGTATTTCAAAATAGGATCAATTCACTTGTACTCATGCTTTATCAATGTAATCCTATTTCCCTCATGAAATAAAAACATCTTACATTTGATATCTTAGTGTTAGAACCCCTTTTGAACTAACCTTGGAATATAATGCATTGTCAAGATCATTGCATACCTTTAGTAAAGGTTCTGCTGAGCAGATGAACGAATCCCAAAGTTTGTGCTAGACGGATCCCTACACTTAGGGAACCGTGGGATCCGGCAAACAGAAAATACAATTGCAAGCATTATATTTCAAACATATCCTTAGAACACCTCAAACTAAGCTAAACATAGTGTCTTAAGGCAAATTAAGTCCTTATCAAGATAAGTAGATCCTTCCTACTCACACATAACTCACCTAGATCACACTCTAAGACGCTTGTAGATCTATCGTTTTCACTTTAATCCATTACTCTTCCGCTCTCTAGAACACTCATCATTCTCACATGATCCCTCACACTTAGCTTTAGAAATCTTTCGATTATGGCAAAATTGATCATAAATCATCCTTACCTCAAAATTGATCAAAGTTGATCAAACTCTAGTTTTCCCATCTCAAAGCTTCTAGGATATTTTCCAAAACACTATCCTAAGTCACAACCTGATCTCTAGGATCATTTAGGTTCAATTGACACTCTCATCTTTAGTGTCATCCTTGCTCATCCATTGGTACTCTTGAAATTTCCAAATCCTTCCATAAAAGACAATCATTAGCTACATCACTCATTACCTGAAAGTACTTAAGCACCCCTTCATTTAAGACACTTAGGAGGACTGAAACACTCAAGATGATATAGATCTTAGATCTTAGAAAACATCATTTCCACTCTTTCATAGTCACGAGAGCCGGATCCCTAGGATTAGCCTAGACGGATCCCTCTGAGGAGGGAACCGTGGGATCCGGATGATAGTTTATGTCAAATCTTGATAAAACAATCATTCCAACTCATCTTCCTAACTCAAACACTGCATCTCATCTTAAATGAGTTCCTAGATCAATGCAAACTCTGAATTTGACTCTTGTGCATGTTAATCATCACATTCCAATGAATCCTAGTGGCTTAAGGCTTAAATGCACTTGCCAAATCTCTTGGTTTATAAACCACTTTGTTAGGACCTCCATAGTCATCACTCTCATCCTAACTTTCAGCACCTTAGAAACCCTTGCAAACCTCTTGAAATCATCTTATCATGAGGAAAACCCCAAGTAGTAACTTATCCACCAAAGAACCACCCATGAAAAGGGCCCGTGTCATACACGAAATCTCTTCAACCGAATCATCTCCGGTCAAGCCAACAAATGATAGGATCTTTACTCAACCAATCAAACCTATTCCTAAAAGGATAGTACCCACAAAACTACCTATGCCAAACACCACCATACCTCCTAGGCCAAACAATATCATCTCCACTAAACCATCACCATTGGTTCCTAGAGCTATCTCTTTTACATCCCCACTATCATCACCACACCTCTACAATTTAGAGGACTTGCCTCCTAGGCCGTCTCATCCGCTTCCATGACAACATTCTCCTCATTAGGAGGAATAATGGTACAAAATCAAGGTGTTGAGTCAACACTTGCTCAAACTTCCTTTTCGCGTTTCCATCATATAATCCCATTTGGATTATGAGAAATCATCAAAGTCAACCAGCCGACCATATGAAAGTTGACACTTCTATACCACCACCATCATTCTTGGTCGAACCATTCTCAAATGGGCCTCCACCAATCCCTCCATCATTTGAAGCTCCACAAGCCGCTTCACTTGATCCTTCGCATCAAGCCATTTCATTTATTCCACCACCACTACCTAGCCATGACAAAGATTGCTATCATTGTCAACATGTTGAAAGTTTGATACATGAAGTACGAGAAGACCAACGTTTCATGTTCTATCATCTCCTCGAACGTTTTGACGAGATTAAACCTAAACAAAACTTGAGCTAGAAGATTTTAGTGGTGTCCTAGCATCAAGTGATAGTTGGTTTAGGAATTCCTAGTCATGTATTTTCTCATTTTCTTAGTTTTTAGAGTCATGTATATCATAACTCTAGTTTTATTAAATGGAATTACATTCTACTTATTATTTTTCTGAGCATATGATTACTTTGTATTCATATATCATTTTTGTGATAACATTACTTGTTATATCACCTTTGCTGAAATTAATCAGCTAATACGGATCCCTCAGAAATGCCTAGACGGATCCCTACTAGGAGGGAACCGTGGGATCCGTGAGACAGAAAGCTATTTTCTACTAACTTGGACCACATTTGTAGGAAATTGTGAATTATACTTGCTTTCTAACCTTTGTTTTGTAGTTATTCAATTTACATATGAAGACTTTGACATCCTAAAGCTAGGGGAGCTTTATGTCAAAGCAATACATTGCAAATTACTTGCAATACTAGGTTTACATTTCGTGTCATCCCCTTGCAAAATTGCAATCATCAAGGGGGAGCACATTCGTCACTTAGACGAAATATTTTGCAAACTTACTTGCAAACAAACTAGATTAGTATCACTTTCTTGACGCCCTTACATAGGGGTGGACTCGTCAAGGGGGAGTAAAAACGAGATCCTTTCCCGTTACTTGCTCTCTATTTTTTTCTTATTTCTTTCACATGTTTTTTTCTTAAAAACGATGTGTAGCCTTCCTTCAAACACTTTTTGTTTCGACAAAAAGGGGGAGAAGAAAGTAAAAACTACAAATTCAAACTTTTACGAATTTTAGCTTTTCCTTAAAATAATTATATGTTTTGTCATCAACAAAAAGGGGGAGATTGTTAATACAAATAAGCCGTAAAAATGTTTATTTATATTTTACGATATTCTAATGTTTTGTCGATAACAAACGTAAAATCATTTTAACGAAACAAATAAAATACTTAAATGGTTTGAACTAATAGTTTCTAACACATTCACATTTTCACATAAAACACTAAAATAAGTATAAGTGATTTTATGATTTAGTAATACATATGTACAACAACTAGTGTTTACATATTTGGGTAAAATATACACATAACTAGTATGTAGTATATTGGGTAATATAAATGGGTAGAAACTTAAGTATCACAACCCATTGGGCAAATACATTGAATGTAGTTGGGTACAACCCAAAGCCCATAACCCATGGAGCTTGACCCATAACACATTGCATGACATCATGCTTATATCATACATGGATAATATCCATAACCCATGGATCAACCCATACCCAAGTGACCAAGTGCATTGCACTCAAAGATACATTGTATCTAGCTAAAGATCCATGGTTCAACCCATGACCCATGACCCATAACCAAAATACCCATGGGTAAAGGGAGAGTCCCACGGATCCCTAGCTTAACGCTAGACGGATCCCTTGTGGAAGGATCCGTGGGATCCGGGAATAGAGAGTTTTTCTTCATAAATAGTGAGCCATTTCTTCATTGTTTCTCACCCCTTTCTAACACACTTTCTCCCCGAGTTAAAACTCATCGACCTTAGATCCAAGAGATCTATGTTTGTAGTTTTGTTTTGTGTGATCTTTTAGGTTCCTCTTAAAGGCAAGATCACCACCTTTGAAGTCGAGCAATCTCAAGTCCATGAGTTGCCATGCTTCCTCATCATCAAGGCTACTGAAGTCTTCTTGTTGATCATTCCTTTCTTTCTTCTAAGAAGTGTAGTGTTGAAGACATTAGTGAAAGATGTCTCAAGTGTCAAGACGAAGATATTAGTGAAGGGTATCTATCGTCTATATCATAAACACTTGTGGTAGGTGCTTAGAAGTCAAGACTAGAAGCATTAGTGAAAGGTGCTTAGAAGTCAAGACACAAGATATTAGTGAAGGGTGTCTTGTAGATCTAGTCAAAGGCATTAGTGAAATGTGCCTTAGATGTACATTCGATATGGTGTGTTTCGATGTAAAAGATAGACTAGTATTAGATCCAAGGATATTGATATCCTTGATGATGTTGTAAAGGAGTAGATCTCATTTGGGATTAGTCGTTGATGTAGTGTGGTAGTAGTTCCTCCATTGCAATGGAACTAGGTGCTTAGCCTAGTACCTAATAAAGGGTAGGCGACGTTGTGAAGGTGTAGTTCACCTTGGAGTGAAAGAACTAGGTACTTAGCCTAGTACCTTATAAAGGGTAGGAGACGTTGTGTAGGTGTGGTTCACCTTGGAGTGAAAGAACCCGATGGTTAGCCTAGCACAGGAAAAAGGGTAGGCGACGTTGTGAAGGCTTCTCCGCCATAAGGAGATTGGTGTAGTGTTTACGAACTCTCGAGTAGGTGACTAGGGGAGTGGAGTAGGGCAAGGAAGGTGTCCTTATAGCCGAACCACTATAAATACTCGCGTTGTGGTTTTGTGCTTCTTACTCTTATCTTTTCATTACTTGCCTTTACATGCTTGTTTGTCAACATCCAACACACACATCCAAATAGATTGACATAAATCGATCTAAATAGTTAAAAAGGAAGTTTTAATTGGCAAAACTATTCAACCCCCCCTTCTAGTTTTCCACAAAAACATAGGAGTATAGATTTCTCAAGTGAGAGAATGAATATGAGACTATTACTAGCGGTGCTCAATTACGGCTAAACACGACCATTTTTACGGGTGATTCCACATACCCAACTTCCATCAAGGAAGCAATTCAACCGTTAGGTCAAATTGAGTTTCTAGTGCAATAAGTTCTCCAGTATTCATTCTCAAGTTAGGAAAATTTATATTCCTACCATGGCCTATCGAAGAGTAACAATGATGATACTTTGCTTCGTTTTTATTAATATTATACTGGGAAATACTAAGGTGACGAAGGTGTCATGTTTAAATATAAAAATCTAAAGTTGTCCATAAGGTGAATAAAAATGGTTGTGTGAGCTACTTCAACATATGTTGTTGGAATGCTCGAGTTTGGATTTTCGGATATGACCAATTATATTTGCGTTGCAAAATAATTTACATGAGTATATCGGATGAAATAATCAAGTTGTCAATCCTACTATGAAGCTTGGAAATCGATCATGAAACGGAAAACGGGAGAGTACATCATCAACACAAGTGTAGGTTATGATCCGATGTACATTCTTGTGGTTTTTAGAAAACGACACAAGAAATATGAAATGAAGAAATCATATAAGCACATAAAACATTTATGTTGCACATATGACAAACTTAACAAGAAGCCTTTTAGTATATTACATGTTTTAAGCATTTTTGAACTTATATGACTTATCTAAGTATTTAAACTAACATTTTCGACACACCTAGATGTTATCCTAAACACTCCTACAAAAAGCACATTGATTAATAAAATATTACTAAATTGACAAACAGAGGAAACCACATATGTTATTCAAACAAACAAGCACAAAAACTATTTGAGATAAGCAAATAATCAAGTGATGCAAGGTAAGACAATAAATCATTTAGCATAGCATACGAAAGTTCTTTTCATCGCTTTGTGATAAATATAAACATGTATACCAAGCTTGATTAGTTTCTTTTATAAATATGATCAAAACCTTAATTTTAAAAGAGGACACATTGTTATTCAAGAACGAAAACATCCGTCTCCAATTAGATCAAAAGTTTGTGCAAAAGTTATGACCGAAAAATGACTTTCTATTATGAATCAATGATTCTGTAAATTATTGTCTTGAATCAGTTTATGAAATCATTTTTAAATGAAAGTAGACTCAAATACCTTTAAAGCGATAGGTGGCACGACTTCTAACGACTTACGCAATTAGTTATGAATTTTAAAATTCGACAAAAGCGTCTTCGTACCACGGATCCCACGGATCCCTTGCTTGAGGATCCGTGCGATGTAAACCGAGGGATCCGCGGATCCGACTACAAAATACAAAAATGCATGTTTTGACCCGACGAAAAGGTTTAACCTTTGTAGACTTTTTAGTGAAGTTATATTACCCATTTTTACCTTTATTCAAGCTTGATTAACAAGATATCTAACAACAAACCTAAAAAAAATCAACAAAACACTTTTCATATTATGCTTATTATAAGAGAGAGGCATATATCACCATTTTATCCTCAAGCAATTAGCATGTTTTTTACCAACTAATTGTAACTAAGAGAACATACCTTTGCTATATTCCCTTCGTATGGTTTTAGAAACCATGGACGCGAAAAACTTCATGAGCTTTAAAAATACTTAATCGTATTTTTGAAAAGCAAGTTGTGGTCACTTTGTATTCTTCTTTGAGATCTCCAGATTCATGTTGTGAGAAAGACAATACTAAACATTCTTTTTGCGAAAAGAAATATTTAGATAGATTCTTCATGATCTTCTTGGTAACCCTTAATCCAAGTATGGAGAATACTTAACAAGGAAAATGTTAGAACATTCTATCATTGTCCAACAATAAACATTATAATGATTTTTAAATCATGACTTGAAAAAATCTTTCTTTGTAGCTTTCAAACATACACGGATCGTATCAAGTTTTTAAAGTACAACATACTCTAACAAACTTGGTAACGAAGCTCTGATGTCAATTGTGAAAAACTAGAAGGGGGGGTTGAATAGTTTTACCAATTAAAACTTCGTTTTAAAATATTTAGATCGACTTATGTCAATCTATTTGGTTGTTTATGTTGGACGTTGATAGATAGATATATTAACATGTAATGAAAGATAAAGAGTAAGAAGCACATCACCACGACACAAGTATTTATAGTGGTTCGGCTACAAGGACACCTTCCTTGCCCTACTCCACTCCCCGAGCCACCTACTCGAGAGTTCGTAAACACTACACGACACCAACTCCTTATGGCGGAGAAGCCTTCACAACGTCGCTTAACATTTTTTCGGTACAAAGCTAAATACCGAGTTCTTTCACACCAAGGCGAACCACACCTAACACAACGTCAACTACCCTTTATACGGTGCTAGGCTAACCACTGGGTTCTTTCACTCTAAGGTGAACCACACCTACACAACGTCGCTTACCCTTTATAAGGTACTAGGCTAAGTACCTAGTTCTTTCACTCTAAGGTGAACTACACCTACACAACGTCGCCTACCCTTTATTAGGTACTAGGCTAAGCACCTAGTTCCATTGCAATGGAGGAACTACTACCACACTACACCAACGACTAATCCCAAAGGAGATCTACTCCTTTACAACATCATCAAGGATATCAATATCCTTGGATCTAATACTAGTCTATCTTGTACATCAAAACACACCATATCGAATGTACATCTAAGGCACCTTTCACTAATGCCTTTACTTAGATCTTCAAGACACCTTTCACTAATGTCTTGTGGCTAGATCTTCAAGACACCTTTCAGTAATGTCTTGTGGCTAGATCTTCAAGACACCTTTCACTAATGTCTTGTAACTTGGCTTCTAAGCACCTTTCACTAATGCCTACAATAAGGACGATCGATACCTTTCACTAATGTCTTCGTCTTGACCCTTGAGACATCTTTCACTAATGTCTTCAACACTACACTTCTTAGAAGAAAGAAAGGAATCATCAACAAGAAGACTTCAGTAGCCTTGATGATGAGGAAGCATGGCAACTCATGGACTTGAGCTTGCTCGACTTCAAAGGTGGTGATCTTGCCTTTAAGAGGAACCTAGAAGATCACACAAAACAAAACTACAAACATAGATCTCTTGGATCTGAGGTTAGTGAGTTTTAACTCGGGGAGAAAGTGTGTTAGAAAGGGTGAGAAACAATGAAGAAATGGCTCACTATTTATAGAAGAAAAATCTCTGTTCCCGGATCCCACGGATCCTTCCACAAGAGGATCCGTCTAGCGTTAAGCTAGGGATCCGTGGGACGCCTTTTACCCATGGGTATTTTGGTTATGGGTCATGGGTCATGGGTTGAACCATGGATCTTTAGCTAGATACAATATATCTTTTGAGTGCAATGCACTTGGTCACTTGGGTATGGGTTGATCCATGGGTTATGGATATTATCAATGTATGATATAAGCATGATGTCATGCAATGGGTTATGGGTCTAGCTCCATGGGTCATGGGCTTTGGGTTGTACCCAACTACATTCAATGTATTTGCCCAATGGGTTATGATACTTAAGTTTTTACCCATTTATATTACCCAATATACTACATACTAGTTATGTGTATATTTTACCCAAATATGTAAACACTAGTTGTTGTACATATGTAATATTAAATCATAAAATCACCTATAATTGTTTTAGTGTTTTATGTGAAAATATAAATATGTTAGAAACTATTAGTTCAAACCATTTACGTATTTTATTTGTTTCGTTAACATGATTTTACGTTTGTTATCGACAAAACATTAGAAGATCGTAAAATATCAATAAACGTTTTTACGGCTTATTTGTATTAACAGAAGGTAAATGAGTCAAAACGAGTAGACGAGCGGATCGTGAACGAGGCGCGAGATGGTCCAAGGGAAAACAACTAATCGTGACTCGATTAAATGATGGTTCGGGCATACGCTACACCATTGGTTATAAATCTATGTTAGTTTATACCTCAAAATTTATATATCTGATTTTACTTAAGCGCAAACTACTAAATCCTTGGCCTGTTGGGCTCGACTTACACCCAACCCAACAAGATTTTTAACCATTGCAAAATAAATTGTGAAGATGTTTTTAACAAAGGAGTACTTAGCCAAAATTTTATCTCCTTGTCGAATAAAAGAAAGAACGGGGTTTGCCTAGTATTTGTTATTTAACCGAAAACTAGAACAAAATCATTGGAAGTGAGATTGGCCACATTGTGGCTCGAACTCGAGACCTCTTGGAGTGAGGTGTCGCTACAAAGGTAGCCAACAAGATAATAAAATGTCTTGCTCCTCTTTTGTGTGAGGTTCGAATTGTGGGACAAGTAAAAACAAAAAGGAAGTCTAAGCAGTTTCATCATTTTATTTAAAACTTCTTAAAATAAGTTAGTATGTACTTATATGTTTCTCCATAACTTATTTCCCAAAACTCAAAGCCTTAACTGCTTATGACTAAACGAAATAATAAGAAAAAAGGTTGTTGATAACTTAATCCCACACAAAAATAACAAAGTACACGAGAGAATCCTAAGCACAACCTAACCAATAAGCCAATCGGTTCCAACAATTTACCATACAAGTTGTTGATTAATAATAACAAAAAGTGATTTCCCATCTTATGTATGAATCGGTTAACAAGAAACAGATAAATCAATTCACTAAAATAATTATGGATCGACTAGTATTTCACCACTTTTGATTCAATAACAAGTTTAAACCGTAATTTATACCAATATCCAATAACATAAAAACTAAGAAAGGAAGTCATGAAAACCTTACGATGCCGAAGAAGACCGTTCCTTGGGGATTCACACGACCTCCACCCAAACCCAATTCGAGCACTCAAGATTCAATATGAAATTCTTTTGGTGGTGAGTGAGTAGATATGTGAAACCCCTGGTCATTCGTGGCCCTTACAAGGGTGAAGATTGAGGAGCTTTTGACCTAGCTTTTCGACATTGGAGATGTGAAATAGCTTTTTTGGAGTAACTTCTCTATGGTGCTCAAAGTCTTAGTTGTCCTCTTGTGCTTGTCTTCTTTCGTTGACCCTTGGAGAAAGGGAAAAGTGATACCATGGATGGTGATTGTAGATGAAGGGTGATAGTTTATCATCAAGAATGGATGGTGAGTGACTTGTGAGCAGGAAAGGATTATGATAAGTTTCGTGAAGAAGATGATAGTTAATAGGCGTGCGTTGGGAAGCAGAAAAAGAGAAAGTGATATTGGGAAGGAAAAGGGGCGTGGGTTTTGATGAAGCAGGAAGGCAATTGTAACGTTTTGTGGAAAAGAAATAAGTGGGTGTGGGTTTTATGGGGATAAGGGTAGATTAGGTTTAGTTTTTATTATTTGTAAATTGTATTTATTAGTTATCTTAGGTATTTATTTGGTACTAAATGTATTTCGTATCCCCCTGTTTAATTTGTAAACGTATAATTCCAAACGGGAAAAATATAACACTTATATTTTCGGACACGTTTTAACGAAACTGATACGATGATATAATTTCCAAATTTATTAACTCGTTTTCATTTTTCATGTTTTATTTTATAATATTGGTACGCGTGCGGACTTGTAAGACAAGAAAATTTCTTATGAGACTGATTTAGTAATCAGTAAATATTAGGCATGATCAAATAAGACTACTCGGAGATGCATAAATTTTTATGCAAGAAAAATGAAATGTGTATGCTAAAATGCTTAACTTAGCTCAAATAAGTTTTGATAAACAATCTAGTTTATTGATATGAAAATTAATGATAGTGAAATTTTACAGGTGGCTACAAACTCACACACATTCACAAACTAAGGCCAAAGGTAGTGGTCACCTCCCCCTTACCATACACATCAGCACCACCCCAGCTTTCTTTCTCATCTCACTCACTCCCCTCCTTTCACCCGTAATGGTCACCACTACCTTCACATTTAATTAAAATATCAACTGTATATAAGCATTTTTTTTTTTTGCTAGCTCGCGTGTGAGGAGGGTGTTTGTTTTGGGGTGGCGCGTGAGACATAGGTCGAAAGGTGAAGGCTCACCTCCCCCTCCGCCCAACCTAAATAACAAAGAATGAAAATATTGTGGGGCCCACAATTGCACGTGTCTATATGTAGTAAATACTTTACCGTTCATCCCTCTTGGTTTCCTCCCTGCCAAGTGAACACCACCCCACCAACAAGGTTGTCGCGTGAGGTGGCTCCTTGCAAGCCCTGCTAGTAGTAGTCTTAGAGCATCTCTAATGAGAGGTACGAGATTTTTATTTTTTATTATTTTTTATTTTTATTTTTTTTTTGGTAAAAACGTCGCCAATCACTTTTCCTAATCAGATGAATGACTATTTTTAAGCACAGACTTTGAGAATCTTCAAATTATCAAGTCAATTACTTAAGAAATTACCCACTCTCACTAATATAACTTAGGCTATGTTTAGTTTGTAATTATAAATCACTATTGGAATGGGTTTGATAGTATGTTGGAATGAGTATGGTAATAGATTTCTAAACCCATCATTATAGGTAGGTATGGGAATACCCTTATTTGTGGGTTTTAATCCCAATATCAAAACCCATATTTCTCAACCAAATACCCTCTTAATTTTCATTCTCATTCCCCATTCTAAAACCCATGAATCAAACGCACCCTTATTCCGTATTACTCCTCCGTCTCAAAATTATTGTCATTTAGGCAAGATTCGCATAATTTAATAAAAGTGGGAAATACTTTAATTTTCAACCATTCAAAGGAATATTCCTCTACTAAATTCTCTTTCTTTTACTATAAAGGTAAGTGGACAATAATTTTGAGACATCCAAAAAGGAAATGTGGACAATTATATTGAGACGGAGGAGTATACAATAAAATGATTCCTCGGAGCTTATAATTTCTTGTATTTCTTTTATTTGATACTAGAAGGGTGTACATGATGCGTGGTGGTGCCGATGACTATTTATAGCGAACAAATGTTTTCATTTTACGTCTAATTCAAGTAAGTTTCTCTTTTCAACTCCGCTTCTTCCCGACTACTAAAGAAAACTCATAAAATATATCAAAATGGATGTTGAATTAAAGAGCACAAAATTTTAAAAATATGGTGAAATTAGATCATAAAAAATTAAACGGATTAAAAGATATTTAAATTTAAAATAAAGGTGATTAATTAGTTAGTAAGTGACGTACGATCACCCTATTATTGGAATTATTTATTTTAGTTTGTTAGAATTTCATCCTTTTTTTATTTTTTAGTTAGAGAATTGACACGTGTCACTCAATGATTGAATTACTTATCTTATTTTTTTTTTAATTCTTTCCATAATAAGCAAGTAAAAAGTCGAATTTTTAAGCTCTAATTTTAGAAACAAACGATTATAAAGTAGTATAGATATGTCTAGTTTTAGCACCACAACACCAAATATGTACAAGTATTTCTGCCATTGAATACAATGGTCACATGCATTCAAATCAGTATTTTCCCTGATTATAACAATGCAACATTTTATGTCTTTATAATATTATATCATAAGAGTTCATTATAGACATAATTCGATATTTGCAAGTTGCAACATACTTTAGTGATGTGAATAAATGATTTTTTTTTTCTTTCCTTTATTTGCTACAACATTACTAATACATGTATATGAAACTAAGATAAGATGTCTTTTAGTTGACATATAGAAAAATAATAGATCATGTATAAACATCAACAGTGTTTATGGATACAATCTTATCATAAATACATACTATAAAACAAGAACCAAAGCATTGAGTCTATTTAACAATTTTATGTATATTTTAACTTTACTAGAATGAAAAGGGTCCTCTGTGCACCCTTAGTAGGGGGTGGTTGCATTTTATTGTGTCTCGATTTCCGTGCCAATCATTGGTAATGATTGGTTTCTCGATTTCCGTGCCAAGTCTTTTACTTATTTTTACAAGTGTTTTTTACAACTTTTTGTACATTTGTATTTTTTTTTTACAAGTCTTGTTTTGGTTTTATATTTCTACAAGTTTGTTTTACAGCTTATTTTTTGTTTTGGTTTTACAAGTTTTTTTAAGTTTTCAAAAAATCGTAGTTGAAAAACATTTTAGGCTCAGTCCGAAGTTTTCAAAAGTGAGATTTTATCCCACTTTGCCGTCCATTCGGTTTTCATCATCGCCTCGGAAAGTTTTTAGGCTCAAACCCGAAGGTTGCAAAGTGAGATTTGATCTCACTTTACCATCCATTCGGTCCATTATCATCATCGCCTCGGAAAAGTTTTTAAAGTTTTAGGCTCAAACTCAAGGTTGCAAAGTGAGATTAGACCTCACTTTACCCTCCATTCGGTTTTTATCATCATCGCCTCGAAAAGTTTTTAAAGTTTTTAGGCTCAAAATACATCATCGCCTCGGAAAAGTTTTAGTCACAAACTGCACAAAGTCACAGTTCACAACTGCACACAGTCACCAGTCTAACAACACTGCAAAAGTCTCAAACTGCTCAAGTCTCAAACTGGTCACAAGTTACCAGTTCACATGAACTTCACATGTTTCACAAGGTTATACACGTTTTAAGCAAGATTCTCAAAAGTTACCAAGTACTGCAAAAGTTCACAAGATTCTCAAAGGCAATGTACTAAGTTCACATGAAATCCTAGGCAGGCACCCAATATAATCCCAGGTGAAGCAACAACACAAACAACAATCAACCAACAACACAAACAACCACCCCATATAATCCCTGGTGAAAGCAACAACACCAACAACAATCAACCAACAACAAGTGGTCCAGAACAACAAACAAGTGGTCCAGAACTGCAACAAGTGGTCCAGAACAACAACAAACAAGAATAAGCAACAAGTGCACTAGCAACAGCATACCAGTCCACCATGTCTAGTTCACCATTTAACACACAAGAGGTAAACAACTTATCAAAGGCTCAGATTAATAGTTTATAGTTCATGTTGGCTGCAAATTAAGTATTGCCTCGCCAAAACTCTTTTTAAGTTTTATTTTAAAAAATCATCATTGCCTTTTAATTTCATTAAAGTTGCAAAATGACCTTGAATGGCCACTTTACCATCCAGTAATGAAATTTTTTGATACAAAAACACTAAGTTTTTTTATACATTACAGTTGCAAAGTGAATTAAACTCACTTTACCATCCAGTAATGAGGTGCCTGCCAAGGATTTCATGGGGTGCCTACGTAGGCATGCCCACAAACAAAAGGGTCCTCCTATGCAAACCTGCAAAAAAAGAAACAAGTTTTAGATTCTAAAAAATTTAAGAACGAAACATTATTGTTTTTAAGAAAATCACCATATTCAAAGTTCTTAGATCTTAAAATGTTTTAAAAAAATCAAAAAAGTATTAACTTTTTTTACAAACCTCATAATATTTTCAACATCAGATAACTTAGAAGCATCTAAAAAAGTTTTAGATCTAAAATAGTTTTAGATCTAAAAAAGTTTTAGATCATAACCCACGGTATCAACAAGTGTAATAGATCTAAGTTTGTAGATCTAAAAACTTTAGATCTTCAATTTTTAGAGAGAGAGAGAGAGATAATACCAGTAGGAGAGATAAGAGAGAGACAGAATATCAACTGGGTAAGTCAGAGAAAACCATGTGAGCACATGGTTTTCTCTGCATGGTATACACGGTTTTTTAAAGAAACGCGTAAACCATTCGAGAACCACACACGTAGCACCAAATATACACACACACGTTTTTTAAAGAAACGCGTAAACCATTCGAGAACCACACACGTAGCACCAATATACACACACGTTTTTTAAAAAAACGCTTAATATACATAAAAACTTAAAAAACGTTTTATTAAAAAACTTTTTATTAAAAAAACGTTTTATTAAAAAAACTTTTTATTAAAAGAAACTTTTTATAAGTTATTATACATAAAAGAAACTTTTTATTAAAAAACTTTTTATTAAGTTATTATACATAAAAGAAACTTTTTTATAAGTTATTATACATAAAACAAGTTTTATCAACTACAAGTTTTATCAACTACAAACCCTTTAACCAAATTAATAACCCACGGTATCACCAATTTTTTAAAAAAAATTATGAACAAGATTATAAACTAAGTTTTATCAACTACAAACCCTTTAACCAAATTAATAACCCACGGTATCAACAAATTTAAAAAAAAAAAAAATTATGAACAAGATTATAAACCAAGTTTTATCAACTACAAACCCTTTAACCAAATTAATAACCCACGGTATCACCAATTTTTTTTTTAAAAAAAAATTATGAACAAGATTATAAACCAAGTTTTATCAACTACAAACCCTTTAATCCAAATTAATAACCCACGGTATCAACTACAAACCCTTTAACCAAATTAATAACCCACGGTATCAAAAAAAAAAAAAAAAAAAAAAAAATTAATTATGAACAAGATTATAAACGTAGTTTTATCAACTACAAACCTTTAATCCAAATTAATAACCCACGGTATCAACTACAAACCCTTTAACCAAATTAATAACCCACGGTAACAACATCTGCAAACCCACCGTAACAACATCTGCAAACCCACCGTAACAACATCTGCAAACCCACCGTAACAACATACCACAAAACCAACCATCACGAATCTAAAACTTTAGATGTAGTGCGTCGATGAGAAATATTGCGCGGCCCTACCTTAAAATGATCACCTTTTCCCGATCTATCGTTTGGTATAGGAGGTGAAAATTACCGGTGGTGCGTGGCGAATATTGGCGGAATATACAAAGTCACCGGTGGTGCGTTGAGAGAGTTTTTGTGTGAGAGAGAGAAAGTGTGTTGAGTGAGAGAGAGACGTACTAGTGAGTGAGAGAGAGAGACGTACTAATAAGTCACCGTTTTATCCCACCGTTTTTGTTTTTATTTTTTTTTATTTTTAAAGTTAAGTTAAGTTTTGTAAAAAAAAAAAAAAAGTTAACTTTGTAAACAAAAAGTAAACTTGTAAAAAAAAAAAAAAAAGTAAACTTTGTTTTAAAAAATAAAAGTAAACTTTGTTAAAAAAAAATGTAAGGTTTATTAAAAAAGTTTGTTGTGTTTTTATATTGTATAGGTGTTCGGTACTGAAGTTGATTTAATTAATTGGGTTCGATCTACTGCTGAATCGATTGGGTTTGTTATTGTTATTGGAAAAAGTAAAACAGATAGGGGCTATAAGTACTCTATCGAATTTTTGTGTTCTAGACATGGGACGTCTTCACGTGAAGGTTTAGAAGATGAACTTCAACGGCAGACTAGTACCGACAAATGTAATTGCCCATTCAGATTACTAGCGAAATATATAAAAGCTTTTAATGGTTGGATATTGAGGGTTAAGCGTCCGAGCATAATCATAATTTTCCGGACTCGTTGCATGGTTTTCACAGTGCCATGCGATTAAAAGAAAGTGAGTTAGTTTTGTGAGGCGATGACAAAGCAAATGTAGCACCACAATTATACTTTCTTCAATAAAAGAGATGGATCCTAATAACGTGTCTCACGATTAAAGCGGTGTATAATGCACAAGAAAAGATACGTCATGACGATCGTGGTGATTTGACTCGATACAAATGCTTTTAGTACATTTGCGACGTAAAGGTTATACGTATTACCCTAGGATAAATGACCACACAAATGAGTTTGGATGAAATATTTTTGTTCACCCGACGTCCATATGCCCCGTGGACAACATATCCGAAATCATGCCGATGGACTCCACATACAACACCAACATGTTTAAACCGCCATTCTTTACAGGTTGTTGGGGTTACTCCAACAAACACAACATTCTCGATGGCGTTTAGCTTTTGGACAAAGAAAAAGCCAAATTTCAAATGGGTGTTGGAATGTATTAAGTTGGTGATACAAGAACAATACTACCCGCGGGTTATCGTCATCGACAGAGACCAAGCGTTGCTTGGGGCTTCTTGTGAAGAATTCCCAAACGCTAACAGATTACTCTGCGATGGCATATCAATCAAAATGTGCTAAAGCATTGCGTAAACAACTTCGATACGTTAAAGGAGTATGAGTCCGTTAGAATCACTGGGATTCGATGATTTCATCCGGCTGGAAGAAGTGTTCGAGCATTATTATCGAGAACTACGTGGTTTATTGGTCCAAAAAGGGTACTCGAATTGTACTTTAATAATACACTTTGTTATTATTATTTAATAAATAACTACTCGGATAGTTTTGTTTTCTCACTTTCGTAATTCTTTGTTTTCTCGGATGTTTTCCGGTATTTTCGTGGCGGGTCGCGAGATTACGACCGCATGTTTGTATCGTACATTACCGATCAATATCGCGACTTCGCCGACAACAACATGTAGAGTTGAGGGTCAACACGCTACTGTTGAAGTTATACTTGGGCACCACACGTCCAACTTAGACACGTTGTTGTGTTCGGTCGACAAGATTATAGTCACAAGAAACCGCGATCTGAGCCTCTTTGAATATAAGCAAAATCAAGAAACGCATGCTTGTAAGAGCACTCGCTTAACGAATTGCGGTATAATGTTTCAATGGATGCTTTAAGGCTCATACTCGGAGAAAGTAAGCGGATGTTGACCCACATGCATGTGGTCATCAAATGCGGTTAGTGTATGGCTTACCATGCTATCACCAACTCGTATTGGCTTCAAGCAAACGGTATGTATTTAAAATTTATGCCTACCAAGTTATTCTTTCCGTCAATCCCGATAATTATAACAAGTTCTTTTTTCGAATCTGGATTGCCAATTCCGCTTGATTATGTTGATAATTTTGGAGAACACTAAGCGTTCCACGGCCTGTTGTTCGAAATACTCAAGAGCTGATGAGCTGATGAGCCCGAATATCCTCAAGAGCAACAAGGTCTGAAGAGCTCGAATATTTTCGTGTAAAGATGACGATGAAATTCCAAAGTGTTTATACGAGCATCGTCGTTTGTCAAAAAATATGTTAAACATGCTCGAGGTATATACGCTCTCGAATCTGTGTCGACCAACAACTCATCAAAGAAAATAATCGTGGGCGTCAGCGCAAAGGACAACAAATCCAAGTCTAAACCAAATCTCCGGATTTGAACGATGACCACCCCACAAGGCACCGCAGAAGCTACACAAAACCTAAAAAGTCCTGTATAAATAAAGAATCATGAGACACGTTCTTATGTGGGAGAGCCTTCTAACAAATCCAAGTCTAAACCAAATCTCCGGATTTAAACGAAGGACCTAGCGAGGCGATTTAAGACACCACTTGTACATTCCAGATCCCTTTAGCGAATATTGTATGACTGAAATTCCACCTATTTTCCGGCCATTGGATACTAGGGATTTTTAATGTGGAGGGTGATGGAAATTGTGGCTATCGAGTACATGTGCCGTAGGTCTTGGCCATCCGCAAGAAATGTGGCCCACAATTCGAGCTCTTGCCGTGAATGAGGTAGACAATCACGAAGCGGTTCTGGGGCAATGTGGGTGAAACTTTTACGCCTACACGTAACTCGATGAATTGGTATAACGGTGCAAAGACCCGACGTTATTGGATGAGTATGCGAGAAATGGGAGTGGTTATTGCTACACTACTATTAACCGTCCTATTGTATGTATAGCCAATAGACAATCTCTTTTGTTACTCCGCTTAGAGGTTCTCCAGTTCACCCGAAGATTGACTCGGTTGTTATTCTTCGTGTGGGGAACGAGGAAGGTGCTCACTTGCGTCTTTGCGGTTCTTGACGAAGACTCACCACTCCGTATAATCACCCACAATGGAGTTATCATAGAGATGCCGTGGCACAAGAATGGGAACATGTGTTTACTCAACGACGGAGGATGTTTAGATATACGTGAAAACGATTATTTATTTATATTGTAAATAACAAAACATGTATAGACGATTCGATCTATATTGTAAATGACACAACATGTATAGACGACATCGATTTATAGCAAACGACTCGTCATCTTTTGTTACTGATTTACGCTCCGCTCCGGTTCTTCCTCATGTTTTGTTACAGAATCGGATGACATTCGATGGAGGGACATTCATTGTGTCAACCACACACCCGCTTCGTGTTGAGAGTCCAGATTATGTGCTTTCTTCACAATCTTATGTGCCTCCTCTCCGCTATATCTCCAATGTGCATATGAGGACAATTTTATACACCGTCCTCCGGTTCTTCCTCATCTATCGATACACCGTCTCGCGTTGATGTGTACGAGCGAGATCGATTGGATCGAGGAGACGATTTCGAGTTAGAGTCTCGTGTGGGACGGATGGCGATATCATTGGGCGACTACGCATCGGGCGTGATTGATCTTAGTTTCTAGTTATATTGTAATTTTGTGAACCATGTATCAACTATTAATCTATAACAAGATTGGTTATTTATGTATTCAAGCTTCTAATTTTGTGAACCATCATATTACTAATTTATGTTGTGAATAATTATACAAATTCTTTTGGCGGATGCAACAACAAAATCCTTACTTGTGTCGTTGTCAACGTGGATTAATAATTCAAAGAACATCCCACCAAATGCTACTGGTGGTCCCAAGTATTATGCATGTCCTTTCTCAAAGGTAAATAATTAAACGTTTGCTTATTTGCGTAAATATATCAATAACTTGTTTGTTTAGAATACATTTCTTATAATTGTTTAGGTCATGTAACGACCGGGGACTAAAGACTATGGGTGTCGATACTTCATGTGGAAGGAAATATTTCAAGAAAGGTACTTTGGTGAAGCCTCTTCTTCAACGCAGTCTTTCAAACTGCTAAACTAAAGATACAACGATCAACATGCTATTGGTGAAAAGACTTTGTTGCGTGCAAAAATAAAGGCGTTGGAAGCATCATCGAACCGGCAACTAATCCAGTTGATCACGCATGTCACCGAGGGTGGAATACTCTATGAGCTTATAGATGACATTAATAATCTTCGTGGAGTAGACGTTGTAATATTGAAAACATTTGTTGTTTTAATTGTTTAATGTTTACATTTGTTGTTATACACTATTAAAAACATAACGTAAAATAAATACCACATAAAAACACTACACAAATTAAATACACTATATACACTATACACTACACTAATTTAATACACTAAAAACACTTCACACAATTATTAAAAAAAAAAAAAAAAAAAAAAAAAAAAATCTGCCGACAATGGGGGTTCACACTAGTGAGGTCTTGTAAAGATTTCGTGGGGTCTTGCGTGAACTTCCCATGGAATAAAGTGGGACTTCCAATTATCCATTTACATTGGTGTATTGTACCATTTGACACAATCATATCATTGAAATTCTTTTACTTTGTATCACATTGGAGCTTGCATTTTGGATTTTATGGTCATAAAAGTGAAAAAGTATTCACTCATTGGATACACCTTAAAACCAGTGGTTACTTTATAGTAAATATGTACATTATCATATTATCCAATAGTACAACTATTCAAACCATTTGTACAACTCCCAAGGCATTTGGAACCACACTAAAAATGTTTAGGGGTTGTAAACTAAAACACTTTTTAGGAACTAATATTCCTTCCCTCTAAAATAATTATAAATAAATACCCTTGGTTTACACATTTTACTTATTATTTTATAAAGTAAAGTTAGCATTTGATTCATTAGTATACTCTTTTGGTGCTTGCCGTTGTTAGAGTTGTTTGCGGCTATTATCGTTAAAATGTGAGATATTACAATTTCAAATCATCTTTAGCGCAAATATATCCCAAAATTGTTAGACTTACTCGGTTTAAGTTTGTGCGCCGGTAAATTTTTTTTTCTTTTTTTGTTTTTTTTTTTTCTACTACTTGTTATAAGGTATGCACGTGAATATCCTATGAACCATATAGGTCCAATCATGGTTACAAATGTTCAATATTTCCAAGTAAATGGTTCTTATAAGATTGTTGCAATCTAAATTTGAAAATCTAAAGCCATACAAACATTGATCCCTTTGTTGAAAACTGGGAAAGCAAGCAAGTTAAAGATACTTTTGTTAAAGTCACATTGAAGCTAACATTACTTTTTTTTTCTTGCTAATATGAGGGATACAAATCAACTAAAAGGAAAATACTTTCCTAGGGATCAGAGGCTCTCCAATAATTGCCTTAGAGAATCTTGGTAATGTTTCTGCTAGCTAAAACTGATACTACAAAAGAACTCATCAACAAGATAGAAAATAAATTTGTAAATTGTACAGTACTAGTGTACAAGTAATATGTGTTGTAGAGGGGTCTTGTGAACCTGATTCTCATTCAAAAATCAAAATCAATCTTTTTAAGGGAATATAGACACAAGTGTACCTTGCCTTCGCTAGGTTGTATGTTCCCTTTATAATGCTAAGAATTTAATAGACAGATTCTTGTCGCGAAATACGGTTGATAGGCAGGTGAAGGAATAAGATTCTAAGGTTTTGTAACACGGGAACATTATAAGCAGAAATGTGGGGTTGGGTAGATAACATCTGCATGATTTTGCCGTGAAATACTGTACTATTTGTAGTTTTATACAAATTATAAGATACTTGCGTGCAAGAGCAATGGCCATACATGAATTATTTAGCTATTGCTTCCTTACCCTTCCTTTCCTGTCTGGTTGTACTACCGTTTGTTTCCCAGTGACTTTGGCTGTATTTGCTGCACAAGAAAAGATTAATGGCTCTTAGTTAATAGAATTTTAGAAGCAAATCCAGATGAGCGAAAGTGATGAAACAGTTATTTGTTTATCTTTGGAGTTACAGCATCAAACGTAACAAACTTTGGTCTAACAATCCTTGATTGCACCCATAAAGGGATGTGAGAGCATCAAGCTTAAAACCTAGGCTAGGTGTGGTTCAAGAATGCTAAGCAGATGTGGCAATACTGATCCATTTATATACAAATGGGTCGATTTGGTTTATGTTATTATTCGGTCTGGTTAAGCTACAAATTTGAACTAAAAAGTAAAAGATCAGATGCTTCAAGCGGGTTAAAAGTCACCTGAAATGTATTCAAATGCATAAAACCTTCAAAACCGTTAAACTGTGCTTTGATCCAACGACACACATTTTGGTCCATACATCTAATGGCCCATTTTGACCCAAACCCGCATTTCCAGTTATGCAGTCTGCTCGTTTTGCCATCCCTAAATCTGTAAAGCCACATTTGGGATAAAGACTGGACCCCTCTCTTAGGGATGGAGCATTATTCTTATGATACCAGAATCTGCCAGTAGTGTCCTGTCGAGGTGAGATCTAAAGATATCCCATGCAAAAATATTACTCTTAAAGAGGTTCACACACACTTTCAGTTAAAGTAAAAGCTTTCCAAGTGGTAAAGATGAATACATTTGACTTCACATGCATGATCGCTTTTGTAAAAGCAATGTATGTAATAAAAAAGCAAGATGCAAAACCAGGATATTTCAACTGTCTGGCTAGTACAGGTAAACGAATATTACTTATAGAGTAGTTTTCTTCATCGATTTACAGGCCGACGCTAATATAAAATATAATTCATTAGTATAAGTTTAATTTTAGCTTAGTTTGACGTTTTAGTGTAAGTCTATCAGATAAGTATTGTAAGTTTATATGCTGTATATCTTCTCTGGCACACGTAAGACATCAGAAACCTAAACCAATTCAGCACTGCAAATCATGCTTATCCTGTTTTAAATTGTTACATGGTGTTGCTATTGAATGGGTTGATTTGTATTATGTTTTTTATCTAACGGGTAACATTGAAAATCAGCTTAAAAGGAAATGGCTCGAACGTAGCCCAAAGTGTGATTTTAATTGTGCTGCATTAAAACTTTCTAAATCATTGAATTCAAGAAGGTATACTATTATTGAAATAATGTAATATTCTAATCATATTTACACACTAAACGTTGATTAATTTTTTGTATAGAAAGTGTAAGGTCAACCGGGCCTGTTTCTAGAGAAATCCATCCACCAGCAAACAAACAGCAAAATCAGAATGCAATCTGAAAAGAAAATAAGCCGTGTGCACACAAATACACCCACTTAACACAACATGGATACATAGACAAGTAAAAACAGACAGTAAGTGGAAAAGTGAGATATAGATAGTTGTTAATCTCATTTCTCACACATTTCGCTCGAATGGTAACACGCTTAAAAAACTCACTAATATTTCTCACATTTACAGACGGGGTAAATTTAATCGGCAAGAAGATATTTTATCATCAATGCATAAAAATCTTGGTGTTAAGTTCAATTTCCATACATCTTGATGAACAATAGAAGTGATGTGGTTCCGTCTTTTGGTGAGATATAGAGATTAGCTATTTGGCTTTCCCATAATACAGAAACCAATGAGCCGAGCCAATCGGAGAAATTTAAAATGAGCAAATGATTGAATTAAGTATCATACTTGCCACCATTTCCTTTTGTGGGTAGCGAACAAATTTTTTTGCTTTTGTGGGTACTTTTCTTTCAAATTTATCCTTTTTATGGTATTTTGCTAAATTTTTGGACATTTTTGCCCCTCTTATCTAATAGAATTTTTTTTTCCCGAAGGGCAAAAATGTCATATAGTACCCTAAAAAGGATGAATTTGAAAGAAGAGTACCCACAAAAGCAAAAAAATTTGTTCGCTACCCACAAAAAGAAATGGTGGTAAGTATGATACTTTTTTCAATCATTTGCCCATTTAAAATCTGTCAACAGGGCTAGAAAGGGCAACAGATTATAACACAACATTTTTTGCCTTAACATAATGATATTATAGATGGAGCTACAAAATGGCAAGGTGGTATTTTGAGCACGAACAGAACAAATAATACATTGTTTGTTAAGAAAATTAAGGTAGTTGCAAGTATAATTACAGTCAACATGTTGTTAGTCTCATAATAGTAATGCGTGAATGACAGACCTCATGAGAATCAAATCGAGGTAATAAATATGATGCAGGGGAAAGAATGTTGGAAACGGCTATTAAAAAAGGTTGGCTGCGTAAGGAGGCATGGTAGATACTAACTAAACATCAGATCTATATCTCTTTTCAATATATATAGTTGATAATTCTTGCAACTATTTTCACCAGGCATCAGTAAAGAGTATTTCCGTAATAGTGATTAGAAGTTTAGAACAACACCGCTGGTGAAAAAAGAAAAAACTTTCAAAGCATCAATCTGGCCTATCGAGTATGTTACTAAAGGTCTATGCTTCCAAATCAGACTAACTTATGGTTGACGCAATCAAGGGTGTCACTGAGACCCTGGTGTACATTAGCAACAATATGAACGTGGAGAAAGTAAAGCACAAAACGCGCAACAAGATGTATTGTCAATATATGATGTTTGGGCGAAAACTCCAAAAGATCCAAGATTGAAGATTATGCTATTAATACTGAATCACCAAGAAATTTTATAAGGTTTGAATGAGATTAAAAGAACCTAACCTCAAAAATCTTTTGTTTGAAGACGAGATCATATTTAAGAAGCAAATCGTTTTTTTTTTTCCTACTCAAGGGACTTGACATGCGAATGCTGAAATGCTCAAATGCTTGAAAGTTAGTTATGAGATAAAAAAAAGTAAATAACAATTACAAAAGTAAAACAATAAAATTCTGTGTTTATCATTTGAAAGGATCTACATGCAACATAGCATATCCCACCTTAAACTTTAATTAAAGATTAAAATTTTATCTCCTATTAATAGAAAATATACGGTGGATTTATTCGCATCATTCATAACTTAAGTTTCAAACTTCAAAATCAATGTATCATTATTTTTCATTTTGACTTGCTATTGGTTCTTGTTCGATAACTGCTAATTGGGCTCATATCAATTTGGCCTAAAAGTTTTGGCCCAAAGAAATGTAATAAAGAGTGAACAAAGAATTACAAGCCCAATACGAATTGTTAAAACAACAACCCCAAATATTGTGTGCACTAAACCTTTAGGGCACGTTTGGTAGAAGTAAATTAAAAGAAATAAAATAAATAAAAGAATTGAAATTCAGAGAATTGAAATCGGTAGAGAATTAAGATTAATTCTAATTTTTGGTAACAACATAGACTTAAAAAAATAAACAAAATTTACATATTTTTCATAATGGAGGTTTTAACATCCTTACAATGAATTATTATTATTATTATTATTATTATTATTATTATTATTATTATTATTATTATTATTATTATAATAAAACCATCAATTTATTAGAAAATCAAAGGATATTACAAAAGTTGGTGGGAAGCGGGGACACCACGCCTCACCCTTTCTCGAATACAAAAACTTAGCCTATGAAAAATAAAAGCCCCACTTTTGACATTATTCGAGTGGCTGACAGCAATAGTCTTGATACGTGAAAGTGTATCCAAGGCTTCCGCATCAAGCTCCCCGAAAGTAGAAAAAGCAAAAGGAACAAACTTGTAGCCATTTTCTTCACATTTTGACATATATTTTTTTTTCTTCTTCTCCACAACGTTATGTAAGGCTACCCCTGGAGCCCACAAATTTGCATCAATGCCCGCAAAAGGAGAGATCCCAGTGATATCCAAACATGTATCCTTACCTTGGAACCAGTTGAATAAGAGCAAGTCTGCCGGACGTAGCTCTTTCCCATCCCTTGAAAGAAACCCCAATGGGGCTTCCTTTTTCACAAAAATCCCAACCTTGGAGCATATGTCGACAAGAACATCGCGCACCAGGTTATGTCTAAATTTCACCCTCACTTCACTGGAACAATGAACTGCATGGTCTCCCCATTGGTCCATGCGATGTTTGCAGCTCGAACACAAACTACCTTCAGAAAACATCGGTATGGTGAGCCTATAACACAATACCGAACGGAATTGGCGATGATTCATCCTTTGGCCTAACCCATCAATAGTTATAGTGAATAGGAAATCTTGCGCATGTGGAGTCCGGGTGCAACCGAGGATAGCCACTTGCCTTGGACTTAACGAATACTTGGAAACAAGATCTTTCTCTATGACACCAAAGTAACACTTTGCCAAGGTTTTCATCATGTGGGGCGCAGGAGCGTCAGAGGCGACAGAGAGCAAGTCCGTGTTACAGGCACTGTTAAAAATATCAATTGCATGCTGAAACGAAGGACCATGAGAATTAATACCCGTTTTTACCAGAATCCGGTCATGCATATCATTAGTTTGTAAACGAGATGCGAGGAAAGCATATTGGATGATGTCACACGCCGCATGGATTATAACAACCCGTAAAATTTTCGGATTATTATAATAATATTTATTAGGTCAGAAAATTCAAATCGGCTATTTTCTGACAATTGTCAATATCTAGATCTTAAAACGAGAGGTCATCTCGTTAATTTAGAGAATCACGGTACCGCACGCATTCCGACACCAAATTAGTAACGGCAAACAGGTTTAATCAAAATTCCACGTAATAATAATAATATATTCTTACACTTACAAAAACGTTTCGAAAAATATAATTTTTTATATTTTTATAGTACCAGGAAGGTACGGTTACTCGAAGATTCGACAAAACACGGTTACCGATTGTACTGTTTGAATAATAAAACAAAAGCTTATCTCTCTCTCTCCCACGTTTCAATAATATTTGTCCCTCTCTCTCTCCTTTGTCGACACAAACAGAAAAACAAACATGAGAATGGTGTGTTCTCCTCCCTTTTGAGGGTCAAAGCCTGAAATCATCTTTTTCATCCTCCCCAAATAGTATCCTACATCACTAGTCATCACATGAGGCTCTGGGAGCGCGGCTATGGAGAAAGAAACGTGAGCCAAGAAAGACTACCACTCTACAAGCAGGGTCAAGCAAGCCTAGGGATTCCATCCCCATGTTTTCATCTATATAGAGGTGATTCGTGCTAAACCGTCAAGTTATCTCACACAAGCTAGCCACTCATGAATGGCTAACCGTAGAAACTTAAAACAGCTCGGACACAAAATGCAATGAAGTCCAGAGAGTACAGTGTTTCCCAGTCGTTATGTCCCAACGAATGTGAGAATAATCAAACGCAGTAGTGATCGGAGGATTTGAACGGAAAAGGATTTTGATTGATTATACTAAAAGAAAAGTATATAAACTACAGGGGCTTAAATGCAAATTAAAGAAAATTAAAAAGATAAATTCTATTAAATAAACGCTATCACTATTTTTAAACTGATGTTTTGATTTTTCTTTTATACAACTTAAATTAAAACTACGTGACGTACACAAGAAAATGTGAAATCAAGCAATATTAATCCTAAAAATATGAAAATGACATTTTTACAAACCTAATGATATGAGAAAATTTTTAGAAAAAGAAAATTATTTTAAAACTATTTATCTAATTATTATTAATTAAAACTAATTTTAACTATATAATAATATCCTAAAATACAAGAAAATATGAAATAAAGCTAGAAAAATGAAATTATGACTTGGAAAATCTAAAATAACTAAAGAGAATTTTCAAAACTATTTTTATATTTTTCGATTATTTTCTATTTTCTATGAATTAAAAACTATTTAAAACTAATTAAATTGCTAAAAATTACAAATTAAACTATGAAAAATCTGGAAAAATATTTTTTTGACTTTTTATATTTATCTTAACCTAGAAAAATTGAAAACTTATTTTTTTGCAACTTTTCTGAATTAATTGTATTAAAAGCTAATTAAAATTACCTAAAAACTGTTTTAAATGAAGAAAAATAGTAAACAGTGCTAGAAAAATATGAAAAATTCAGGAGAACTCTAAAATAATATTCTAATTCTAGGAAAAATATAAAAACAGTAGCTTGTGCACAAGAATATGGAACTGCAATGTAAAGTGCTTATAAATAAGCACTTGAAATAAGCACAAGGCACAAACTGGGCACCAAACTTTCACAGAAGCTATATTATGTTAAAATTACTTGAAAACAACTTACTACAACTATCCTAAACCTATAAATTGCAAACTGCTATGATTTTGTTATTTGAGCTTAATGTGCTAAAAACAGTTTTGGGTACCACTTTTAAGCTAGAAAATAAGTACTTAAATAAGCTGGAAATTGAAAAACAGATGTTGGGGACTAAAGTATACCTGGTTAGATATTTGTAAACCAAAAATGAGCCTTGGACAAGCTCTTATGAGCTTTTGCCAAGCTCTGCAATCTGATGAGAAAACTCAAGATTGATCGAGTTGTGAACAGGCGAGATAAGCCTGCTTGATAAGCTCTTTGAAGCTTTTAGAAAATTACTAAAATTTAATAAAAATCATAATAAGTAACTTAACCAACTGAAGTTTTAAAACCAAAAGTCTCACTTGATTTGACCCAAGAAGGAATCTATTAAAATCACCCAAGGTGGGCTTAAAACTGGATTTTCACTTTTTGACCTTTTTTTGACAGTTATGAGATGTTGACTATTTTGAGATTTGATTCAAAATGGTGGACTGATGTTGATGTTAAATGGTAAAATGAAACTAGTGCAAGCTATCTCTAGGTATTTTAAACACTGAACAAGTTTTTGATTTCACAAAATCTCAACAGACATGAGATTAAGACATTTTAAAAGTGATTTTGACTTTTGAGCTAATGCAGTGACAAAATTAAGACAGATATGAGTCAAGTGATCCTATTTGAGACTGAGTATGCACATGTCAAGTGCAAACAAGAGCTCAAGCTCAATATACACATCTGATCCAAACACCTTTTTAGGAACTGTTTTACTAATTTAAGCTAACTAATCACTAAGTTAGCTTATGCTAACACTGAGATGATTCTAGTTACCCTAATTATAACTCTCGAACAAGTTTAAACTGTTATTGACCACGATTCCAATCCAAGCACAATATGCACATCAGTATTAAAAATCAAAATGAGATAAAAACTTACAAGAGCCCAAATTATTTGTGCGATTTTAAACCAAACCCAAACTATGCTAATCTACCAAACCCAATCCAAATCAAGCCTTGATCAACCCCATTCCATTTCCAACCGCTTGAACCAAAATTCCACCAAGTTTGACTTTTGTTGACCAGGAACCAATATTGATTGAATCTATTTCATAAGCTTACTAAAAGCTATATTAAGCTTAAATAAGCATATTTGAACTAAAATAAAGCTTCTTGGAGCTTAAGTAGTAGAGCTTTGAAACTGAAATTTTTAACAGTGAACCATAGAACATGAAATGTTAATACAACTTGAATTGACACTTGAAAACAGTTTGAATACACTTAAACAACTTAATTTGATACAATGAAACCAAAGATTACGACAAAGCTTAATTAAAACATAAAAATAAAATACGACATACATATGAAATAAAAACTAAGTCGCTTTGTATCTTGCTTCCTTTCTTCTTTTATACACCAATCACTGCTCTCTCTCTCTCCGAGTGAATCCCACTGGTTCCGGGACCATTGGATGTCTTGAGTGGATTTTGGCCATTGGATCAAAATTGGCGGAAAGACTATTTTGACATGTGGGCTCGAACTAGCAAGTAGGGGGTGGCATTAAATGTGGTGTGAAAGGTGGGTAGAGGTGATGATGAGGGGGGAGGGAAAGGTGATGGGAGAGGGCTTAGATTTGCAGGCAACTTGGTGGGGAAGAGGATAAAGGTGGGAGGGAAAGCTGCATTTGACTGATGGTTTGACCAAGGGTCCAAAAAGGAGGGGTCAAAGGTTTTAACCGGGGGCTCAATTGGTAATGGCAGGGGTCTAAAATGCAAAAGGGTCAAGGCTTAGTTTATTATTATAGGGACCATTTTGTAATTTCTGAAATTTGGAGGGACCAATTCTGCCATTATTCCAAAGTTGTCACAAGGACCAAAACTGACAAGTTCCAATAGTACAAGGACTAGTTTTGACATTTTCAATTTTCCAAGGACTATTTGTGACAATTTCAAAACTTGAGGGACTAAAGTTGTAATTTTGCAATTTTGAATCTCAAGGACCAATTTTGACAACTTAAGAATCCCTAGGGACTTAAAATGATATTTTTCTTTATTTTGTTTTACCAGGGACTGTTTTTGACAACTTTTGAAACTTGGGGACTAAAGCGCCAATTATGCAAACTTGATACGTTTTCACCGATTTTGATATTTTTGCATTTAAAACACATAAAACACTTATTTGTGATATTTTTATCATTTTGATGCATTTCTAGTGTTTTCGGATGTTTTGCGGTTTAATTAGTACAAAATGATGAGTATTTAGACACTCATCAATCCCCACACTAAGATATTGCTAGTCCCTAGCAATGTTTTGAGAAAAATTAATGGATTTCATCTCTTTACCAAAAGCCATTACTCGGAGTAGCCAAATGTTTCGAGTTCAAGTAAGAACCTTGGTACAATGATAACCAAATGATTTTGAGCAAATCACCGACTTTCAACGGATTTGATTTGTCTTTACCGAGCCGTTTGCTTCGGACTAGCCAACTCTTAGATAAATTATCAATATTATCTTTGGTGAGTGATTACCAATTATGGTTTTTCCATCGCCTTTACCACAAGCCATAAACTTGCGGGCTAGCCAACTCTTCACTTTTAAGGATATGGCGGTGAATACCATACAATTTTGGGCAAATTGCAAGTCAAACGGATTTGAGATATCTTTACCAAGAGCCGTTTGCTCTGGATTAGCCAATCCTTTTGTTTATTAGACATGGCGGATCGATAATCAGAATCGAGTAAGTGCAAAACACTTACTCCAAAAAATTTTGGCCAAAAATGGGGAATTAGGCGGTATAATTACATGATAAAATTCGTGAGAATTCCCCCACACTAGAAATGAATATTGCCCTCAATATTCAAAGTACCGCGGTTATGCCGAAACAAAGAACATAAAAGGGAAATACTACGGCCATTATTATTTTTTATTATTTTTTTCAAACTTTATATACAACAATGGGGCAACTCCCCACACTAGGGTGGAACACACGGTGAAACCCATGTTTAGCTATCTTTTTTTGATTACCGAGTCGCTAGCTTGACTCGACCCAATTCATTTGTTTTGGGAAGCAACGTGGAAAACCAATCTCAATCGGACTTTCGCTCACGGTGTTAACAAACATATGAACATCGAAAGTTCCACCCGACGAGATACAACCGCGGTATTGTTAATAGTAGAAACTATAAGGGATGATACGGGGTCAAAGATGGTGTCCTCATTCCGAAAGAGAAAAGGAAAAGAGCAACCACACCATCTCGTGAAGAATGGAATAAAGATGTGCATGAGAATGCATGTCCATTCCTCATCGATGAAGAAGCAAATCACCATTTTGACTTTTTAAGCTTAAACTTGAAGCTTATATGGTGATTGTCAATAAGATGTCCGGGAGGAGGGTGGAAACGGTTCTTCAATTAATGATTTTCCGAAAAAGGATGTCTCCTCCGAATCAAAGTAAGTATTATCAATTCTGTTGAATTGACTCATCACTAAGAAAGGCATCGACTTCATTCCAAAGTTGTCATCTTCCTCATCGGGGTGAGAGAGGGATGGAAGAGTCGGGAATAATAAGACTAGAGATGATGGATCATTTTGAGCAATTCTTCAATGGGAAGAATGTCTCCCATTGGATCACAAACATCATCATCCAATTCGGATGAAACCGAGGAGAGTTTGGTTTCATCCACGAGTTAACAAACTCGATACGATAAACCGATTCGGAGGTGGGACAAGTGGTGTGCTCTTAGAGCTAGCAATTTCCAACACTTCCGATGAAGTCTCCGATTCAAGATCATCATCATCAAGTACACTTTTGACTTCCACGGTACAACTTTCAAACCATTTGTTTGAACCGGGTTGATTTTCAAGGCTTTTAACTCAAGACGCTTTTGGAGATTCCTCTTAACTCGTGAAATTTGAGAGTGTTGCATTGAATCTTCGATTTTTGATCAATTGTGGCAACACTGTTTGTATAGAGGTTTGGAGTTTTGGTTGATATTCAACGTGAGTTCTTCGTTATCAACCCGTATAGTCAACTCTTCAAAGAAATACATCAATCGAGCATGACTCGTTCTCAAGAAAGCTCTCCCAAGATGAGGGAACTCTAGGATCCGTGATCAAAGTCTACTACAACAAAGTCGGTGGGAAAGTGAAACTTTCCTACTTTCATCACGACATCCTCGGCTATCCCAGTGGACGCGTTATGGAACGGTCCGCTAGCTCGAGTGTCATATAAGTGGATGAAAGTTTAGGAAGAGACAGTTTCTTCCATACCGAGAGTGGCATGAGGTTAATGCTAGCGCCAAGATCGCCAAGGCGGAGCATTGAACCATCCCAAGAAATCACACGGGATTAAAAATCACGGGTCTTCAAGCTTTTGGGAAGCTTCTTGAGAAGGACCACCGAGCATTGCTCATTGAGAGGGTTTTAGCCATCTCGGATAGCTTATCTTTGTTGTTCAAGAAGCCTTTAAGCATGGATGCAAATTTAGGCATTAGAACGAGAGCATCAACGGTCGATGTCAAAGTGTAGTTCATTGAAGATTTGGAAAAATTTTCCATTTGCTCTTTGTTTTGTCTTTGAGCTTCTCATCATGCATTCTTGATGGGTAAGGAAGTCGACTAGACTTTTGAGCCGGATGGAAGTCATTTCGGCTCGAATTTGTCTTCGAACTTGGGTTCCGGACTTAAAGCTTGACTACCGAAGGTGGGACGTGTCTTGTACCGTGGGCTTGAGAAATGCACCTTGTCCGTTGTATCCTTGGTAACTTGACTCATTGCTCCCGGTGGAGGAGGCATTGGAGTCGAAGGTCCATTGTGCGCCTTACCACTACGAGTGGTGACGGCTTTTAACTCGGCATTGGGATTAGGAATCTGTATTGCTTGGGAGTCCTCCGTAAGATGATGAAGCTTGGTTCATATTCATGTTCATGAAACTACTCATCATATTCTTCAACTCATTTGTCTGCCGAGACATTGTGGTATCAATTTCCTTTTTAGCTCAACCTCATGTTATTGATCCGAGTTTGCATTGAACGTATGCTTGACTCGGTAATTTTCATGAAGTCATTTGGTGGGGAGCATGAGAAGGTTGTTGATAACTTTGCTTGATTGGAGCTTGATATGGTTGGTTGAAATTGTTCCGGTTTGATTGAAATTTTGAGAGTTATTGAAGTTTTGTCCTTGATTCGAACAAAGCGATTTTGATTGCCATGGTTTTGCACAGGAGGAAAACCGGTGGTGTCATACCGCTAGGTGCACGGTAGTGAGGATCGACTTGTGGTCGGTATTGATTGTGGTTTACTGAAGCTACGGAGCTTGGTAAAGGAAGCATCGGTTGCTTGACAATCATAATACGCATGTGGACCACTACAAGTTTCACACACTTTGTTTACGGCTTTGATTGGTTCCGCTTATGAATTCGCTTTTGATTTCCTTTACATCTTTCATCATACAACGGATGACATCCGTTAGAGCGTCTATCGGAGCGGCTAACTCGTAAGAGTTCTTGGATGAAGAAGCGTGGAGTGTTTGGAGTATTGACTTTGTTGCGAGAAATAGGAACTTTTGATTTTGCTCGCAAATCTCAATCACATCTTTAGGCTTACGATTCAAGATATTGCCACCGGTGGTTGCATTCAAAGAATCTTGATCGCTACCGCTCAACCCATTATAAAAGATATTAACTTGTTGAAGCTCGTGAATTCATGATGGGGCATTTCACGAGGAGATCTTTGAATCTCTCCCATGCCTCTCCAAAATTTTCATCGAAATTTTGACGAAATCCGAAATTTCATTTTTAAGATTAGTCGTCTTTGATGGAGGAAAGAAATAATTGACAAATTTTGAACAAGATCCTCCCAAGTTTCGATGGATCGAGGGGTTCTTTTTCGACCAACCGGTTTGTCCCCTCAGTGAGAATGGAAATAGCATCAACTTGATTACTTTTGTGGCACATCCTTGAAATTGATAGTTGAAGTCAACTTGTTAAACCAACGGATGTGCGCATACGGGTCTTCTCGGTCAAACCCGTGGAATTGATTTGTAGACACAAGTGTGATCAAATGTGTCTTCAATTCAAGTGATCGAATTGATTCTCGGTAAAACGATGGCATCTCCATAACCCTCGGTGGGTGCTTGGAGCATTTCCGCCATAGTTCGCTCGTCGCCATATTGTTGCTTGGAATAGTACGAATCTCGGGTTCGACTATTTGGGCAAAGACGCTCACGAGAACGTCGTCTAGGAATTTCTGCTAGATCACGAAAAGGACTCAATGATCTAGAAGAACGAGTGCGCATGCACTAGAGTTAACTCTAAGAGATCTCAGAGTTAAGGAAAGGAATTATGAAAATGGTGAAAATGGGGTAAGAAGAATCTTTTTGGGTTTTCTGGTTCTGAAAAGTAGATATCACAACAAATCCAATTAAAACAAAATCGAGGCAAAACAACAGTGAACTTAAACCAATAATCACAAGATAAATGGCTTCTTTGAAAAAGGTACACCACTATCAAGGACACAAAGGCAAGTTTTAATCTTTGGTTCGGGAACTTATTATGGTCGTACCCCCAGTTAGGTAGTACACTGCCTTGGTTTGCGGTGGTAATCTTTTATGTTGTTATTTATTAAAGAAAACGACAACTCTTTTTGTATTTTTATTTTTGATACATATATAGAAACAAAAGAAAAATATTTTTGTGTTTTATACGTTTTTAAGCTGTTTTTGGGTTTTTGGATTTTTTATAAGAATATATATATAGATATAGATAGATGGTATGAACAAGGATTGAATATTCAAATCACTAATCTGCTAAACGTAAGATAATTAGCACAGCTCCCAAGCAATGGCGCTAAAATTTGATTCGTGCTAAACCGCTCAAGTTATCTCACACAAGCTAGCCACTGTGAATGGCTAACCGTAAGAAACTTAAAGCAGTTCGGACACAAAATGCAATGAAGTCCGGAGAGTACGGTGTTTCCCATGTCGTTATGTCCCAACGAGCAGTGCGAGAATAATCAAACGTGTAGTGATCGAGAGGATTTGAACGGAAAAGGATTTTGATTGATTATACTAAAAGAAAAAGTATATAAACTACAGGGGCTTAAATGCAAATTAAAGAAAATTAAAAAGATAAATTCTATTAAATAAACGCTATCACTATTTTTAAACTGATGTTTTTGATTTTTCTTTTATACAACTTAAATTAAAAACTACGTGACGTACACAAGAAAATGTGAAACTGAAGCAATATTAATCCTAAAAATATGAAAATGACATTTTTACAAACCTAATGATATGAGAAAATTTTTATAAAAAGAAAATTATTTTTAAAACTATTTATCTAATTATTATTAATTAAAAACTAATTTTAACTATATAATAATATCCTAAAATACAAGAAAATATGAAATAAAGCTAGAAAAATGAAATTATGACTTGGAAAAATCTAAAATAACTAAAGAGAATTTTCAAAACTATTTTATATTTTTCGATTATTTTCTATTTTCTATGAATTAAAAACTATTTAAAACTAATTAAATTGCTAAAATTACAAATTAAACTATGAAAAATCTGGAAAAATATTTTTTGACTTTTTATATTTATCTTAACCTAGGAAAATTGAAAACTTATTTTTTGCAACTTTTACGAATTAATTGTATTAAAAGCTAATTAAAATTACCTAAAACTGCTTTTAAATGAAGAAAAATAGTAAACAGTGCTAGAAAAATATGAAAATTCAGGAGAACTCTAAAATAATATTCTAATTCTAGGAAAATATAAAAGCAGTAGCTTGTGCACAAGAATATGGAATCAGAATGTAAAGTGCTTATAAATAAGCTTAAATAAGCACAAGGCACAAACTGGCACCAAACTTTCACGAAGCTATATTATGTTAAAATTACTTGAAAACAACTTACTACAACTATCCTAAACCTATAAATTGCAAACTGCTATGATTTTGTTATTTGAGCTTAATGTGCTAAAAGCAGTTTTGGGTACCACTTTTAAGCTAGAAAATAAGTACTTAAATAAGCTGGAAATTGAAAAACAGATGTTGGGGACTAAAGTATACCTGGTTAGCTATTTGTAAACCAAAAATGAGCCTTGGACAAGCTCTTATGAGCTTTTGCCAAGCTCTGCAATACACTGAGAAAACTCAGTATTGACTGAGTTGTGAACAGGGCAGATAAGCCCTGTTTGATAAGCTCTTTTGAAGCTTTTAGAAAATTACTAAAATTTAATAAAAATCATAATAAGTAACTTAACCAACTGAAGTTTTAAAAACCAAAAGTCTCACTTGATTTGACCCAGTAAGGAATCTATTAAAAATCACCCAAGGTGGGCTTAAAACTGGATTTTCACTTTTTGACCTTTTTTTGACAGTTATGAGATGTTGACTATTTTGAGATTTGATTCAAAATGGTGGACTGATGTTGATGTTAAATGGTAAAATGAAACTAGTGCAAGCTATCTCTAGGTATTTTAAACACTGAACAAGTTTTTGATTTCACAAAATCTCAACAGACATGAGATTAAGACATTTTAAAAGTGATTTTGACTTTTGAGCTAATGCGTTGACAAAATTAAGACATATATGAGTCAAGTGATCCTATTTGAGACCGAGTGTGCACATGTCAAGTGCAAACAAGAGCTCAAGCTCAATATACACATCCGATCCAAACACCTTTTTAGGAACTGTTTTACTAATTTAAGCTAACTAATCACTAAGTTAGCTTATGCTAACACTGAGATGATTCTAGTTACCCTAATTATAACTCTCGAACAAGTTTAAACATTATTGACCACGATTCCAATCCAAGCACAATATGCAATATTGTATTAAAATCAAAATGAGATAAAACTTACAAGAGCCCAACTTATTTGTGCAATTTTAAACCAAACCCAAACTATGCTAATCTACCAAACCCAATCCAAATCAAGCACTGCATCAACCCCATTCCATTTCCAAACTGCTTGAACCAAAATTCCACCAAGTTTGACTTTTGTTGACCAGGAACCAATATTGATTGAATCTATTTCATAAGCTTACTAAAAGCTATATTAAGCTTAAATAAGCATATTTGAACTAAAATAAAGCTTCTTGGAGCTTAAGTAGTAGAGCTTTGAAACTGAAATTTTTAACAGTGAACCATAGAACATGAAATGTTAATACAACTTGAATTGACACTTGAAAACAGTTTGAATACACTTAAACAACTTAATTTGATACAATGAAACCAAAGATTACAGCTTAAAGCTTAATTAAAAACATAAAAATAAAATACGACATACATATGAAATAAAAACTAAGTACTGCCTTGTATCTTGCTTCCCTTTCTTCTTTTATACACCAATACTGTTCCTCTCTCTCCTCTGAGTGAATCCCACTTGGTTCCAGGACCATTGGATGTCTTGAGTGGATTTTGGCCATTGGATCAAAATTGGCGGGAAAGACTATTTTGACATGTGGGCTCTGAACTAGCAAGTAGGGGGGTGGCATTAAATGTGGTGTGAAAGGTGGGTAGAGGTGATGATGAG